>VYZV01017649.1:17595-31664 GCA_013401275.1 Pandion haliaetus | reverse complement strand
GTGTATGTTCAAATAGGCTTGGAAGGGTGCTAGCCTTTTCACAAGAATAATTGCTC
The DNA here is from genome assembly GCA_013401275.1 of Pandion haliaetus. Lineage (NCBI taxonomy): Eukaryota > Metazoa > Chordata > Aves > Accipitriformes > Pandionidae > Pandion > Pandion haliaetus. The sequence goes on along the minus strand of VYZV01017649.1, from coordinate 31,608 downwards.
ATAGCTCCTTTTCAGTCAGGAAGCATAAATGAATGAAGTGGTTTCTAATGCAAAGGGTTGAAATATTTCCTATTTTTGTTCAAGGCAGTTGTGTTGTATTTTGAGGCACATGTTTGTTAAAAATAGTATTCTACATGATTTCACTTGCATACCTTGAAGTGAAAAAGATGTCTTTGATTATCCCAAATGGGAGGTTAACCAGTGAAGTCTGTAACAGCAGGGTCAGGGTTCAGGTAACTGGGCTGCTCTGAAGTGGGGGAAAGCAAAGATGGGATCTGCATGTTCACTGCAGGGATACTTGGTTGGATAGTTTGGAGGACTGGACTGGAAATTCAGTATTGTAAAACTAACAAGGAACCTTATAGTAAGCATAACAGCAACTGATATAATTTTGACTTTTGTGTGGATTTGATCTAATTTCTTTCAGGGCACATTTCTCCATCATACCATAGTGAGAAGTGGTTTTAAGTCTTTCATTCTATTGATTTTTTTTTTTTTCCTTCATTTACCTATATTTATTCCATAATATAGTTTGATATGTTCTTTACCCAACCGAGTGGTGTGCTCATTCTAAAAACAGATTCCAAAATCCTTGATTATATAAGATTTAAGTAAGCTGCATGTGTTAAATTGTGTGGTAAGTGCTGAAAACTGTTCAAACAGAACTGTTTTTCTTAAGTAAGAGAACAGTTATTGTATTACTATTTTTTCTGAAAGAATATTTTGAAAAATGAAAACTGCTTTCATTTTTCTGTGTCTTCTTGAATACCAAAATTAAATTTAGAATCTGGACTCAGAGTGTTTCAGTTTTAGAATATGAGCTATCCTGCATTCCCAAATACGAGTTCAAGCTCAGGTATGACACCTTCCATATCTCTTCACTCTAACTCTAGTAGGCCTTTGGGTAGGTCACAGTCTTGTAGAAATGATCTGAAAGATTTATCATGATCCCTTGATTCTGTGGTGTCTTGGGATGTTCTTCATTGCTTTTGATGATAATCAGTGGCATGTATACCCTGATAATTAGGGTGGAAATAATAATTTAGCAGAATTTAGACTATTGCAGATAATTAATACTCCTTTTTGTTATTATAGAATTAATTGCTGCTTCAGTTTCAAGTCAATCTGTACAGCATAATAAAGCCACAGGTTTTCATAACTATCTGTAAAAAAGTAGTTAGGAAAATATGCAAAATTGAACTTTTTATAACTTAAAATAATTATGGTCTAAGTTAACAATGAAAGGCATTGATTAGTCTAATTGGTTTGTTGTAGAAGGAAACACTGCTCAAAGAAACAGATCTTGAAACTCATGAAGAACAAATATATTTCATGTACTTCTTATATCTCCATCTCTATTAATAAAACTAACATGACTTATATGTATGAGTTATACATTAAGTATGCTGTTGTCTTCTGCAAAAGTGATTGACTGAAGTTTGTAATACCGTGTCACTATTTTAGTGATTTCAATTTGAGAAACTATTTTATATTGTACTTGTTTGAAATGTTTTTGCTATAACAGATTGTACTCACACCTATTTTTTCTGATGTTTTGCCTCCTTTAAGGTGTAGTCACAATCCAGTAATATATGCATACCAAAGGTCCAAAGAACACTAACAATGCTTATTTTTCTTTAGTTATTTGTCTATTTACAGGACAATAATAACAATGTCTTAACACATGTATATTACAGTCATTTGTTTTGAATCTCAGGAAGTCTGGATGTCGTGAAAACCTTTTTCTGTGGCCTTGCCTCCATGTATAAAAATCATAGAGGCGTTAATTGGACTTGTTTGTAGAGATATTTGCTGATTTTGGATGTAAGTTAGGTGAATTGACACTGGTAGTCTAATTGAAAAAAAAAAAAAAATTAGATAATGACATATTTTCTTTCATCACCAGAGCACTCTCTTATCACTTTAACTCACAAGAACATTTTAAAATCCTATATTTAGCCAATGTCTAGCTTCAGGGAATATAATGACCATGAATAACTATTATACTTTTTTAGAGGTATATTGAAGAAATTCAGTACAAAATTTGAAACAATTACCCCATTTTTCGCACTGTCATTGTATCCTAGTTAAATTAAATTTTTCTCATCTTTGAGTGAACATTTAAAAAAAAAGAATAAAATCATGACAAAATTTCCAAATATATCAGAAGTGATAAGCTGTCTTCTCTTTCTACAAAGAATCACAGTTTATTTTAATTGACAGAGGGCATTATTTTTCCCTCTGATTTAATGCCTGACATCATAAAATTAACCCTATCAGGTGGGTGCTAAAACATTATGCCTGGTCTTGAAAATCCTAAATGTCTCTTGGGTGTGTGGCACTGAAGGTAACTATACCACTGGAAATAGACCTACCACTCCCAAGCACACATCTCATCAAATCAAATCAAGACCAATACAATAGACTAGACAAATTTATGTGAAAGAAATCATTCTAGTTTATTTTATGAAAGTGTAATGTTAGGTAGGTTACTACAAAATTTGAAACAGAGCTGCAAAAAAGGAAAAAGAACACATTATCAACACCTACCCAAAGCCCGGGTGTTTTAGTCTAGATTTATTCCAAGGTGTTTGGTAGCGTTTAGAAAGAGTGGGAGAAACCCATCACTGTCCTGCTTGTTGAGGGTTATTTCACACAACTCAAATTTTTCTTTGGTTGCTGTTTACTAGTTATGCCTCTGCCTCATTTGCTATCAGCTGCATTCATGTGAATCTCAAGGGTGCATTCTCATTTCCTACTTTTTCAGTATATTGGTGCCATCATACACTAGCAGCTGATGTTTGTCAAGGTTACATGAGCATCCCTTCAAAGGAAGTGATGTTTTGTACATATTATGTCTTTGGTTGTCCTTGTGTTATCAAGAGAGCTAATAAAACTCATTAGCAAGCAGAGCTCAGCCTCTTTGACCTATGGTCTGCTACAGCCTTTGAATCCTAAGGTTTTGTCTCTATCTTTGGGCATGACCTGACAACCAGCTCAAAGAGACCCTCCCTGCTGGGAATACTTGGTGAATATGCCTGGTCCTAAAGCTCCCATGAGGTGTGCCCACAGAGGATGCTTTTAAAGCCTTGCAGTGTCATAGGGCAATGTTGATGAAAACACAAATGATAACACTATCGTGCTTGTCAAGAAAAAGATATCAACCTCTTTAAAATGCATTCTAAGAATTGCCCACCTCTTTACTTTCCTCTGAAAGATGTTTGAGTTCATTTGATAACTGGCTCTGCTTTCCCTGCAAAGTACACAACAGTCAGTAGTCATGTTACTTATGCCTCTTAGATGCTTAGACTATCATCAAACTAATTGCTATGCCTTATCGTATACATATACTATAGTACACACTTATCACACTAGCATCTTACTAGCTTTAAAATTTTCAGCTTGTCCTTAGCATCATGTAGGGAATACATAGAAAATGAATTTGAGAATATGATTTTATTTGGATTGGTCTTACCTTTACATATGTGGTCAGTTTTATACACAATTAATTATACACAATTGTGCTGGTTTTGGCTGGGATAGAGTTAATTTTCTTCACAGTAGCTGGTATGGGGCTGTGTTTTGGATTTGTGCTGGAAACAGTGTCGATAACCCAGGGGTGTTTTCCTTACTGCTGAGCAGTGCTTACCCAGAGCCAAGGGCTTTTCTGCTCCTCAACCCACCTCACCAGCGAGTCGGCTGGGGGGGGCACAAGGAGTTGGGAGGGGACACAGCCGGGACAGCGGACCGCAACTGACCCAAGGGATATTACATAATGTATGATGTCATGCTCAGCATATAAACCTTGGGGGAAGGAGGAGGAAGGGCAAGGGGTGGACATTCAGGGATATGGCATTTGCCTTCCCATGTAACCACTATATGTGATGAAGCCCTGCTTTCCTGGAAGTGGCTAAACATCTGCTTGCTGATGGGAAGCGGTGAAAGAATCTTGTGTTTTAAACACTCTTCCTATTCTCTCCCCCATCCCATGGGGGTGTGAGTGAGCAGCTGTGGGGGGCTTAGACCACAGAGGTTAACCCCTTAACTGAGGTTAACTCACAACAATAATTAATAAAAATAAAGCCGCCTCCACTTATGTTATGTTTGACTGCAACTTTTATTTCAATTTTCAACACCTTTGCAAGTAGAGATAGGAGAGGTAGCCCCCACTTGCAATTTTTGAGTTCTTAAATGGAACCTAGACATAGAAATTGTATGCAATTCCAGGTGTGGAACAATTTCTATACTTATTTCTCTGGAATGATTTCTGATTATTTATTTAGTGCCACATATATTGAAGAAATATTGCATTCTTATAGCATTGATTTATTATTGCTAAAGAGTGATGCTCTTCAAGAAAATCATCCATTCAATTGAAACTTTACTGCAGAGTATTTGGGAAGAAATTTAATAAGTATTAAAAACACAGTAGAAAATATACTTGTTCTCACATTGAAAAAGTGGGATTCATCTTCCTGAAGGACTAACAAAGAGTGTTTCTATATTCAACTTTTGAGGAAGCCATTTTCGAAGCCAGTGAATCCTCAAATCATGAAGTATCAGGGATGCCAACTAGCTGAGTGGTTTTTATTTGCAGTACGTCTTTTATAAATTGTGCTGTGACATCGTAAAAACTGTTGGTGTATATCATCTTTGGAAAAATGATGACCTATATGACTTCCTATGTAATAAGAACACTGAGAGCTGCATTGTGTCACTTAGAAATCGTCTAGGACTATTGGTAGTAAAATGCAGGTAGTCTGGGAGTTGGTTTATACTCACAGTACTCTAATGAACAATTTATTTAAAGACATGACTGAAATCACTGACATTTTTTGGCTTTCTGAAGTTCACTCAAATGGCAATGTAGGTCATAAGAGAAAAATAGGTCTTAAGTCAATTAATGAAATTCACTGTTTAAATTATAACAAATTGCAAATTCTGGCACAAATTCTTTAAGGGCAGAATGGAGGATTAACTCTCTCTGTGAAAATTCTTTTTGATCATGCAGTGAAATACAAGAATTAACGTTTGATGGCAAAACTTCTTTGATAGTGAAGAAAGATTTTGGAATGACACCTGCTGCAAAAGGAACAAACTGATGTCACAAAAGCTGTGCGTACAAGTATTAACCTCTGCTCTCTTCTCCCTCCCTTCTCCTCATTTGGATTACATATGCATATTTTGATATTCAGTTTCAGACAATCTGGTCCAGTGACACAGAAATGAAATGGCCTTCTTCCTGAATTAAATTTGTTCTTTTACCTTGTTGAAGTAAAGGTTTAGAAATATTAACAATGCTTGATTTAAATTATATTAAGGTATTGCAGTAAGAATTTAAATGGCAGTAGTTACATAATTCCTATGATATGAATCATTTTTGCCTGAGAATTAACTTATTAATTACAGCAGTTAAATGTAATTATTCTGCCTCTTAAGGTACCTTATTATTGCTTTTTAACAATAAGACAAATTTTGCTAAAGGTAATTATCATAATAATAATTTAGTGCACACTTTTGATCTTGTTAGGAATACAATATAATCTTCATGAAATGATCTTTTCCATGTTAATCAGTCATTCACAGAGCTGTCTTTCATGTTTCTTACTCCTCTGAGAAGTGGATTGAAGCTTGGTAATTGGAGAGCAGTGAATGACAGCACAGAAGATATTGCTCTGTTTCAGGGTCTGGTTTTGGCCAAATACCAAAATGCTTGCAAAAGCTGGATTAAATTTCTTCACAGTAATATAAATGTTTCAAATTCTAATAATTCATTTTAAACTTTCTCAGTTTTTCCAATACCAAGTATCTCAGATGTATAAATTCCTTACTGAATTGTAATGGCACCAGCTATTACCAGACAAGCAGAGGCTTCAACTTTTTCCATGTTTTTTTCTCTTTTTTGAATCAGGGTGTGTTAGATTTATATACTTTCTTGCATCTGGCATAATTTCATAAAATTGGCAAACCCCTATCTATTTAAAAAAACCTAAATTTTTGTTAAAGTACTAGATGTACTTAGCAAACCTGGTTTTTATTAGTAGCACAGACTTTGATCCGATTTTATTTTTTTTTGTAACAAATATAAGTTTATCGGTGATGTTGGTATTCCCTTCCTCATGAACAATTGCCTTTTCCTTACATCTGTTTTCAGGTGAGATAAAAATGAAGCAAGCCTGTCTGTGAAAGAGACACTCTAAACCAATGGGGATGGATATCACTGAACCCTTAAGAGTACATTTATTGAAGTAAATTTTTGTTTATTAGTTATGGCCTGGGAGAAATTTCTCTACTGTAAGATGAAGAAGGTCTCTTCAAGGCTACCTGCTTCCTGTAGCATAGTAAATGCTATCAGTGTTTACAGATGCAATGAGTATCTGCTGACCATGTAATACAAAATGTTGACATGCAATGTATTTTCTTCTATTTTATATTGTAGTCTTTCTATTCATGCTTTAAAAAAATTATTTTTAAGGGCCACCTTCTGGGTGTAGTTTAGTTAATTCAGATACTTAATGCACTCATATTGCTTACAAAGGATTAGAAATGCTTATTTTGACTCTGGGAGACTAGTAGCGTGTTAGTATTTAAATCAATTCCAGTATGTATTGCTGAAAACTGCATTTATATAGGATAACTTTTGGTCATCGCAACAACATAGTTATATTTCTATATTCAAGGTTTGATGTATTTTCTCCAACTTTCCAACCTGTTTTGTTGATTTTCTTGTGAGATTTTTACTCTAGAGATTTTTACTTGTGCATGATGTGTATGAATAGTTTATTCAAAATACATTTTTATTTGGGGATTTATGCCGTTCATCTTTCTTAGATTATTTTACAGCAAGTGTCCAGAATTTTGTATTTTGTTACTTAAAAACCAAAATATGTATTTAAAAATGGAGACTGGGTGGGGCTTTTTAATAGTTGCTTCTCTAATATGAAGAATATCTTCATGGTTTTCGATTTTGTTTTTCATAACAGCAGCAGTAGGTGGTAGTAAGGATGCTGAGTGTTACACCAAAAATAAGGAACAATTATAAAGATTTGACAATATTAAAATTTCACTCCAGCAAGACTTTTACTGCAATATAGTTTAAGCAGTCAATTTGTTGTTGGCGTGGTTTAACCCCAGCTGGTAACTAGGCACCATGGACTCACTCAGTCCCCCCACCTCCCAGTGGGATGGGGGAGAGAATCGAGAAAAAAAAAGCAAAACTCATGGGTTAAGATAAGAACAGCTCAACAGAACAGAAAGGGAGAAACTGATAATCATAATAATAACAATAATAAAATGACAATAATAATAACAGAAGAATTGGAACATACNAAAAATAATAATAATAATAATAATAATAATAATAATAATAATAATAATAATAATAATAATAATAATAATAATAATAATAACAGGATTGGAATATACAAAACAAGCGATGCACAATGCAATTCCTCACCACTCGTCAAGCGATGCCCAGTTAGTTCTCAAGCAGCAATCCCCCCTGCCCTACTCCCCCAAGTTTATATACTGGGCATGTAGTCCCATGGTGTGGAATACCCCATTGGCCACTTTGGGTCAGCTGCCCTGGCTGTGTCCCCTCCCAAATTCTTGTGCCCCTCCAGCCTTCTTGCTGGCTGGGCAGGAGAAGCTGAAAAATCCTTGACTTTAGACTAAATACTGCTTAGCAACAACTGAAAACATCAGTGCGTTATCAACATTCTTCTCATACCTAGCTCAAAAACATAGCACTGTACCAGCTACTAGGAGGACAATTAACTCTATCCCAGCTGAAACCAGGACAGTTGTATACACAGAGACAATGGGAAACATTAGTTGTCTTTTTTTTTAACGTGTGAACCTTTTAGAAGCACCTTTTGTAAGTGAATTTCATATGTTGCCTGTGTGGTTCTGAAAACATTTTATTATGATAAACATTACAGGAAATTTATAGCTTGGTTTTTATGATACCTGAGAGAGGTAATTATCTAGTATCTTTTTTTAAAAAAATTACTGGAGTTTTTAAAATGACTGGAAAATTCTCAAAACTTATTTTTCATCCTCAAGGGCAATGCCTTTGAAATATGAGTGGCACTTCAATAGCTTATCTTCTTTCTGATTTACTTCTATTTCACCGTGCTACCTGCATTACTGTAGCCAGCAATGTAGGCTTGCCTGAATGGACAAAATTCCATTGAAATAAAAGCCTGAAAAGTCATTTAGACAGTAAATTTTTTGCTGCAGTATTGTGATTTTACAGACAAGTTCTCTTTTCATATATGTCAGTGTAAACCATTATTCAGAGCTCCCAGAATTTAATCTACTTATGTGAGTGACACTCCAAAATTAAACAAATGGCATCAATAGTAAAATGAAACTTGCAAGCAGAAAAAGATAAGCCATAATACAGCATGTAAACAGGATCTTGTCATTCACACATCTTACACTTAGAGCTAAGTTTTCTTTGGCTTTTAATAGATATTGTTTAATTTCAGAGGTAACGAAGATGTCTCTTTCTGACATGTGGTGTATCTTACAGCCCCCATCAACTCAGAAATTGCCCACCCTCTCCTGAAGGATTCTCAGAATCAAATCACACTCCCTTTTTGGAAATAAAAAAGTTTTAGGAAAGCAAATAAATGCATTCAAGGTACGTGCATGAACACTGCATATTACCTCCCCTTGCACGCTGTTTTTAAATCCTTCACTCAGTCTCTCTCTTTGGCAATACTAGATTATGGGGTGTCATTTGGCTCAGGTCCCTGACTGCCCTGGTTAGCAGTCCAGCTCAAGCATGCTAATGCTGTTTTCAGGAGGAAAGGTGATGCATGCCCTTATCTTATCTCAGCAGATAATCAGGATACTGTAGGATGCATACATTGATTCCTCAATTCAGACTATGAGATGGATTGTTTTCAATACTGTGTAAAAATGACTGTATTTTGAATGCAGCTGTAATACTAAAAAGTCAAACAAAATTATTTTCGTGTTTTTTTAAAAGGAAAAAAAAGTAAAATAGCTTAACAGCCTGTCTGTTTTTGAAGGCAAAGGGTATTCTACTAGGGCAGCAAAGTTGTAATTATGTGAAAGTGAAAATCTCAATACCTTCATTCAGATCATCAGTAGGAGTGGGCTGCATTATGCCTGTGATTCTCTCATGTCTTTCCATTCAAACTGATGGCATGACAAAGCAAAATATCAGAAAACTAATCCAAAATTACAAAAAAAAAACCCCAAAAAACTTACTGAAACAAACAGAAGGTTTATTGGTAATTTCTTTAAGTAAGCCTGGGATTCCATCCCCTTGGCTGAAAGGTATTTCATTAACACATAGCACAGACACCAGTGCTTGACTAGGAAGGAAAATCAGACCTGTGATTGGGTTAAAGGCAGTGTTAAACTTCTGCATTCTTTCTTGCATTTTTGAGAGAAGATATTAAAATACTAAATAGCTGTCTTGGCTGAGGAAAATGTGACTGGCTGCCAATCAGTTTAAGATATTCCGTGTACGTATTCATATTATTTGGAGGACTTCCTGGGCAAGATAAAATATATCCTGAACAGTTCTAGGAACTGTAATAATATCCAGTGGCATGGGTTTGTCAGCAGGTTTAGGGGGAGGAATGGAGAAAAGTTCAGAAGGGGTGGATGAAGAATTAGAACATGATTAGCATGCCACACTTGAAGAGTTTAGTGCCTCCTAATAGTAAAATCTGAGCAAATTCTGCATTGTTACCACAGCAAGCATTAGCATAGCTCTGTTGCTGTACATGGTAAGTAATGTGGCAGGAATTGAGTTGAAACACAATTACATTTTTAAATAAAAAAAGGTTCAACATTATTCAGCACAAATATATCGAAAATGACAGAGCTCTGTGGAAGAAGTAAAAGAACAATCCTTGTTCTAACTTAAAACGGGCAGCCACTTCTAGAAATAATGGGATGTGATAATGCTGCACTGATTGCCTTTTATTTTTGAGACATGTTTCTCAAATGAGGAAAAGTCATTGAAGCATTAAAAAAGAAATTATGAAGAATGTTGGTGTATATGTGCAGGATGATAAACAGAATAGAAAATGTGTTTGTGTCATCTTTACATCTTTTATTCTTAAGAATCAGACTTGCTTTAATACATGCTGATATCTGAGAGTCTGACATCATCTCTGAGATATGTACAGTCTCTTTACATAGTACACATTAAGGCTAGATAAAAACCAGACTTTTTACTCTGGCAAGGCTTTTATGAAAACTTGAAAGCTCTGTTTCAGTGCAGTGTGGAATGAGGAAAGCTGTTTGAAATCTAGAAAGCTAATGGGCCAATAATATTATTTCCTGCCCATCTTTATTTCTGGATAACTAAGACACTACTCTTTCATTTACCTGTATGGTTTGTTTGTTCCTATAAACAGAATACTGAAGATTCATATTTTAATGATCATGATAATTAAAATACTCAGGATATACTAGTAATTAGAAATGTAAATAATTACAGATGGAAAGAGGTAAGGCTTATGAGAGCCTCCTATGTTTGATTTGGAGGGAAAAACAATTAAAAGGGTTATTAACTGCTTTAAGTACATGTTAGTGAAGGAGGAAGTATTCCACAAAGTTTTCTTTCTTGGCTACAGGTTGAGTATGTCAATTGTACTTTAATTTCAATAATGTATTTTGAATAATGTGAAAGAACAGGGTCTTTTTCATAACATTACTCACAGACCTACATAAAAGTCATGTTCCTCTTGCTCCTGAGGTAGTTTTATTGTCTATGTGTCACTGTAGCTGAGTTGTCATTTTTAAGGGAAATCTCATAACCCTTTTGTAACTCTAGCTTGACACTTAATTAGACTTGGCTGGTCTGATGAGGTTGCAGCAGCAATTATGTCTGCATATCCTTTTTCACATGAAATATTTAGTTATTAGCCATTGTCAGCTACTTTGGCCTTTTAAGAAGAGGGAGCCAGCTAACAATTCTAACAGCTATTTCAAATGTCTAATTGCCTAATGCATATCTAATTCAAACCTAAATGTGGACATTGGCAAACATTCTTAGACATTTTGAGAAAAGTCATCTAAAATAATTGAGAAGTCTAGTCAATTTATAGATAATCTGCCATTGTGCAAGTGTAAGCTTGACTTGTCATTCTAATCACAGTTTGCATTTGTCTGTAACTGGATCTTGCCCAATGCTAAATGACAGAGATGACAGAGAATGGCTTTACCATAAATACTGAATGCTACACATTACATCAAGTACTGTGCTTTATACAGTATGGAATTATTTCCACAGAGCATAGTATGGAACTATTGACCACAATGAGTATCTTTAAACGGTATAATCTATATTGATTAAATACATCAAAAGTTATACTAGCTACTCCCTGTCAATCAAATTTTTTTACATCACAAACTACCTTTGAGTTTCTTGCTTGTTATTATTGCTTTTTAACGAGTTCATAATTCTAGAAATACTTTTTCTAGATCAGTGCACTTTTGCTCATATTACTGCAACCATTGTTAGTTAAATCTATGAGATGGTACTCCCAGTTTGTTGTGGTCAGAAGATGGAAGCTGTACTTTTTAAAACGTTGTATATAGCTTGTCCATTCCTCACATGTTAAAAAAGGATTACTTAACAGAGTATTACCAAGGGTGCAATTGAACTCCTAACACAGAAGTTGTTGTGTACTGTGTACTGTATTTTACTGTATTTTTCTGCATTCTTAGCATACTGTCTGCCGCTGCATGTCTGGGACTCAGCTACAAATTATTTAGAAGAGCCAATTTACATATTGCATCCTTCCTAGTTGGCATTGCCAAATACTCAGAAGTCAGTTTATTACTTTTTTGAAAGTAAACTGCTGTGGAGCTCACCACATCAGTCATTCCTTGCCTGTTTATAGAGGTAGGTGACTTGATCACATGTAGAAGTGACTTAAGTCAAACAGTAGATCTGAATGACTCAAACTTAAGGACATTTTAACGAATGTTTCTGAGATGTATCCAGAATTCTTATTTTGAAAGAATGTGACAGCTTTATCGATCTTCCAGTTTCTTTAGTGTTCTTTATGTTATCACGCAAGTAAAAGGAGTAGCAAATAGAGTGTAAAATCTAAAGTGTATTCCTGTAACTTGTAATTTGCACTGTAACCATATTTCTTGTTGCGTTTTTAGCCATGTTTGACACCAACCAGCAGAGACAGGATGGGTATTTCTAGGTCTTCATTCTACTTGTTAGCAATTTTCTGCAGTGAGAGGAGGCAAACCTGTGTTTGGAATGGGATGTGTGGTATGTACCAAGTGCAGTGTTTTGAGTTGGCACCCAGCCATCTTGATTGATGTAGTATCAGCTGTTGCTGTTAGATAAATTTATGTGACGCTGAGCCAAACATTAATCACGGTTTAATTGAGTTGATTTACTGATATGAGGCAGAGAAAGAACGTCTTCTTCCATGCAACACAGGTATCTTACCATTCCAGATGTGCTGTGAAGAACTGACTTTCTCTTTTTAGGAAAATAGCGAAAGATACCTTAAAAGACAGAGGTATCATCTATAGTAGAGATTCAAATCTAAAGCTCATGTAACTCAGTAGATAAAGGCTTAAAATAACCACTGTTTGCTAGCAACTTCTGAGCAGCAGTGCACTGCAAAGGGGAGAGCCAGAACTTAATTTGTCATTAATTTCTTCATATTAGGAGGTTTATTCATTGAACATGTCTGGCTTACAAGACATAGAATCACTTGAGATCTTTTTGATATCCAGTGGTTTGGGCAGCTCTCCAACCAAAATAATGAACTAAAAAATGAAATTTCAGAACAAAGTTAGAGTGTGATAAAACATTATTATCAAAGTTGTTTAAAGTGCTATACTTTGTTTTTAATTTTCTCTCATTTATCTGTACCTTCTTACAATATTTTTATAACTAAATTCTGATTGGTCAGTTTCTGCATAGTTCACATAAATTATTATAAGGGGTTTTTTTAAAGCTGATATGTCTAGTTTCAGTTATGAAATTCCTTAAATAAAAATTCTAATATAAATACTTTTTTTTGTTAATAGTAACCACAAAGCTGATCAGTCTTGACTGAGCCAGATCCAGATTTTTTTTAATAGGCATGGAAACAGGATATATACTTAAAAAAACCCCAAAACAAACCACCCAAGAAAAAAACCAGTTGTTTTCAACTTGCAAGGCTGAAACACACTTGGAATCAAACAGGGACTGTAGGTTAATAATTTCAATAGACAAAACTAATGGTTGATTTACAAAGATGAAACAATACATTAGTTTTCTGTTATCCAGGACACCTTCAGAAAACAGAAACATAAACTTCTTTGGGTTGCTCTTTGTTTATTTATATACTATGTGGTAACTTGAAGTCATCTTTATTTTTAAACTCTTTATTTTCTGGCAAATGTTTTTCTAAAAACCAAAACCAAACTCTTGTTAGTGCTTATGTCAATGGAGACACTAATGGTATGCAAAGTTTTTTTGATTAAAAGGTAAACAAATTATCATGTTTTTTTTCCCATAATATTCCTCAACTATTTGTAAAACTGGGAAGAACAATTTTGTATGGCTTAACTTTGGAGACAACATTCAATGGAGAGGCTGCGCATTCTCAGGTCTTTCAAGCACTTTTGAAATCCCAGAGTGATTCCTAAACACATTAGAAGATACACAGTATAAATTTAGCAAAAGAGCCAGGGTGGAACCAAGTATGAGCTAAAAGCTCCCTTAAAGCTTGTAATCTGGAAATTTGGATGGCACCTGAAAATGTTTAAGATCACATAATTAAGGTTGTGCAAAAGAGGCATAGGGGGCAAGTTAGTTGGATCAAACCAAATGAACTTACTGAAGCTTCTTTGGTGCAAAACCAAGACCCTGGTTTAACTGTACTTCTGTAAGCATGTGCCAGCTTGATACAAAAGTAAGTACCACATAAATCTAGGTAAACAAGTGCCGTTTAGTTCTTCAGTTTCCAAATCCTCTATTAATATTTGTATCCTGCATCC
>VYZV01017649.1:1657-17524 GCA_013401275.1 Pandion haliaetus | reverse complement strand
CATCAAAAGAACAGTTGAGTATACAATAATTCATACCAAATCTGTTTTTTCTTGGTATTGAAATGTGTTTTAGTGGGCAAGAATTTAAACAGTTTGAAGCAGATCTTGGATTTAGAGATGTGGTTTTGAATGCCAGTAATATTACCTGACTTTAAACATTGTTTAGGCGTTGATGTAGAAGCCCTAACTAGGGTTTCAGAGAGCTGGCCAAAAGGTTCTGGGGGAGGGAAAGTTGTAGTGCAGGCATTAAGGGTAGTCCTGGCAGCTGGAGCTTCATCTAAAACGGTCAGAGTAGATCAAAGGCTCCTTGAAAAGTTTGTCTGCATTCTGTAAAATTTCTCTTATTTTCATGTATCACAAAGTCAGCAGCCTGATTATCTGCTTTGTTTTGTATTTAGGTTTTAGTTACCTTCCTACGTATAATGTTGAGAGAAAAAGTATGTTAACTGAATACATCTGGGAAATGGAGACATAGAGTCTTCTCGTGTGCTCCATCTTCCTTTGTGAAAAAGGAATTCCATTAAAAAGGAGAGGTGACAGTTATATTTACCATTACAGCTAGCTAGCTAGATGCTAAGAATAAAGAACGATAAACAGTTGCAACATTGTGTGAAATTACTTACTGCTCACCCAGACTGACAGATACCGAAGAGGCATAGATAACGTCCTCTTTAGCTGCAGATGTCATACGGGTCCGAAGGCTAGAGCTGCAGTAGTTTAAGATAACTGTCCCCAGTGTGCATTATTTCTTGAACCATTTAATTTCTGGCAAGAATAGCACTGACCCAGATTTCTGAATAATGATGTAAGATACTTTAGTTATACTGTTTGCGATTTTAATTAGGAAACTGGTTTTCTTATTTGGATTGCATGTTTCGTTAAACTAGGAAATGGTCAGTTAATACAAGTGTCTCAAGAAGCTTGAGCATAGAGCTAGTTCTCAACAAAGTAATATATTTTAATTATAAAAAGCAAGGGATATGCAATTTTCCCTGAGATTAAGCCTAAGTGTTAGATTTTAGGAAACTTTTAAAATTCATTTCAATATTTATTTGCACTTATGTGAAGATGCACACACTCACATAAAAATGTCATCTGGCCATATGACTATGCTGTGGCAAAGGAAGTTAACTCAAGTAGGCAGAGTAGTTTCCTATTTTGCTTTCAGAGTGATTTAACTCCACAGGCTAAAATTTAAAGAAATGGATGTGAGCCACCTGGGTAGCCTGGTGTAGTATCTACTAAATGGCAGTGAAGCTGCTTGATTTGAAGTAAGAGGAGCAAAAGGCAAAAGAAAAATAAAGAACAAAGTTTGAAGGCACAGTAGAACAGTTTCTAGTTACTCCTGTGTTTTCTTGACTCTTGCTCCTTTAGGATAGCTGAAGCAATTCTGTTTCATTGTTCCCTGAGTATCTCATGAATATTTCAGTTCCAAATGGTTGAATGTTGGTTTTATTAGTCCATTTAGATTGCAGCACAAATATATTTTCCTGCATGTGGCTGAGATTTGGAATTAGGGAATGTTTGTGGCATGAGGCAATAAACAAAAAGAAATGCACAGTGTACAGTTCAATACAGTTGTAACGATTGAATGCTTTTTACAGTTCACACTCATAGTGCTTCACAGACGTGGGACTTGACCTAGCATACCTTTTATTTTGTATTTTAATATTCATTTCTTGCCAATAGCACTGTCTACTTCCCTCACCCCGAAAAGTCATCAGACTGTGAGAGAAAGACAATCCGTATACTCTATTTCTTTTTATCTTTCCAGCACAGTTTTCTTCTTTCCTTTTTCAGCTGTCCTCAATGTACCCGTGGACCTGCTTGAAAAGAGCAGTTCTGCTGAGCCACCAACAAGAAACATTTGTAAAGCATGTTCCTCGTGCATGAGTTTGATTACTTTGGACAAATCGGCACACAGATCAGGTCTCTGTCCCAAAGAGTAATAACCTGAAGTGTTAACATACAAGTTTAAAAAAGAAAAGAGGGAGATCTATTATGTATCTGATATAGACTGGTCAATTTGCCTATGCATAGTTTTCTTTTTCCCTTTTATTTTTTTCTTTATTATCCTTTCTCATTTGTTAAGTTAGCGAGGTTTGGTTCTTTTATAACTAAGGCAGACAAGAGTCCTCAGACTTTCCCTCTGGCCAGGTTCCCTGAAATGCATGACAATGTGTAGGCAAATATCAGAGTGTGATTTCCAAAGAAGCCTATTTTAAAATGTTTTACATTGTTAATGAGAGGCAGGATATTACAAGGAACAAAATCCCTTATATGATGCAGCCTGCTAGAATTTAGCCTGGAGCAGTTTGTTAGGTACTGGCATCCAGTCTAAATAATCAGGTTACAGAAATGAGGAGAAGATTCCTAAGGAGTGGTTTCAGCAGTGGAGATGTCAGGTAATGACAAGACCCAGAGGCCAGAAATTTATAGATACTGTTCCAGCATCCAGAGGTATCTGTGCTGCTTCTGGAATTCCTTCTGGGTCAATAGAATGTAATTAGGCTGTTGATGGATCGCCTAGTTTGCTGTGTTGACCTTGATCCCCTTTGGGGTTTGTATCTGATTCCAAGAAATTAGAACACCTTTGTCTGGAACTAGGATAAGGTATTTTGTGATTCTCCTGTGAGATTTATGCACGGCATTCTTCTGCGGTAAACAATCTTCACCCATCCTCCTAATCTTTTTTTCAGCATAGAGTGGCCCTAGGGACACATCATACTTATCCACCAAGCAGCATCTGTTGGAAAATCAGAACTAAAATTCGCAGCATCTCTGTCACCAAGAAAAAAAAAATCGTGCAGGTTTTAATATGTGCACGCATATGCTAATTCTTCAGGAAAACGTCCTCAAGCCATCGATATAAAGAAGAACATCAATGGAATATTGTTACTGGCAATCAAATCAGATGTCTCTGAAGGGTGTCCAGCCATGTGCATTGGAAAGAATGCTATTCTTTCCTCATCTCCTTTGCTGGCACAAGCAGCAGTCTGCTGATTTTCAGATAATTAAGGATTGCATGATGAAGGCAACAGGCATATTATTTGATAGAAAGGCTGAGATGAAGGTGCCAGCTAAGTCTGGAAGATTCTGTAATTTGATGTGACTGCTGTCAGGAACACAAACTTGCTGAAATTAGATCTACTGGCTACCACCAGAGTAGTTGGTGAAGTGAAAAATGTACATGCAGGGCTTAGATGGGTTTCCTGAAGTCACTGATTGTATATTTTCATACATCACTCCAGGGCTAAGAAGTACAGTATTAACCTTCTGTGTACCAAAGCTGACAATCTATATTTGATGAAATTCTAAAGCTTCAATTGCTTTAGCTGGTTTGGATCCTGACTGCCAAAACAAGAGCAAAACCTTACACCTTTCAAAAAGCTTGGCTCTTTGCATCCTTTATTGATCTGTCAGCACTGTAAGCAGAGCATCCCTAACTGATAGCTAATCAGAGATCAAAAGAATATGATCTTGCAGGGTATTTGCAATCACGTAGAATGTTTTATGCATCTAATCATTCTCAGAGGAGATGTAGAGAGAAAATACCTGATGAGGTGAGATATCTAAAATCGCTTGTGAGCAAAAAGACCTGTCCTGTTCCCGCCCCATTCTCCTCCCTTTCTCTTGTGTACACGCACCTGGCAGTAGCAGGAATATGTCTGTTTTATTGGTGCTGGCTTTGTTCTGTAGGTATCTTTGTTCTGATGGCTGGACAGGTTGTGTCAGAGGGACCGAGACCACACTGGAACAGTCATCGTGTTCTGGTGGCCATCGATTGCTTCAGCGCCAGCCTGGGTTCAGCTCAATGCTTTAAAGCCTAATGCTTTTAAGTAAAAGGCTTCTTGTAACTTCATCAGTATTCAGTTCTGTAGCAGCTAGTTTCTTGGTTCATGAGTTCATTGGCATTGTATTTATGGAGCAGACCCTCAGAATGGCTGAAAAAGCAACAAACTGAAGCTCACTCTGAGAAGAGCAAATGTTTCAGCATTTTGACACGTCATCCATTATAAATGACTTCCGTGTTCCACATACACTGGATTACCCACAAACCTACCCACATACACTAGATTACCTACAAACAATTTAATCTGATATATCTAATGGACTTTTTATGGCCGCATACAATGACTTTTACATAGGGAATTTTACAGACTTGTATATAAGCTATTTCATTTAAATTTAAGCAGAGACTTTAAAAACTCCAAGCTCTGTTTTGCTTTCTGGATTAGTGTACAATAGACAGACTGTTTTTACTCTGTTCTGGCATGTTTGGGGTTTTTTATTTTATCCTGACATGCTTGCATGCTTGCTTGTTTGTTTGTTTGTTGGGCCAGAAAACACATCAAAGTTGCTGGATGTATGGGTAGATTTCCCATAACTAAACCAGTATTTGTCGTATGTCTTACTATGCTTTGGTGAGATTTTTACTTTCTGTGTGCTTTTCAATAAATTCCAGTTTTAATTGTCTTCAAAAGAAGCTTTGAACTGAGTAGGAAAAATCCGGATTTGGTCATCAGAGTGTGAAGTAGAAACCTGCCATCTATCTGAATCTCATCATGTCATGTTATCTACTGGAGTAATATACAATTTTAGTATTTTCCCTGCTACAAGACTTGAATGGTATATAGGCAAATTTGAAAGAGGATTGACTTATTGTTTCTGGAGTTGCATTTCAAAGAAATGCAAAGTGGAGTTTTCCTGGTTAGGACAGTAAAAGTATAAAATATCCCTTATTACTAGCTCTGCAGGTGATGCTGCAGACCACAGCAAGAGAGATGGTGCTGTTGAGTAACAACAAAAAGCCTCCATGGAACTGCTGTCACTTCTGAGGCAACAGAAGCAGGGACATTGCTGCCATGTTTGTAGCATTGGCTGTCCAGCATAACTAGCATACGCACAGCACTGAGCAATGAAAAGTGAGAGCTCAGGCAAGTATGGCTCCCTGGTTTGAGGGAAGAGCACAGGTGGAATTTACAATTTGCTTTCTTGCCTGTTTCTGGCTTCCTAGGAAGTATGTGACATCCTTTTCTCAAAACTGCTGGTAAACTCAAGAGCTTATGAGCTATCTGCTAGGAGTCTAGACTGAATATTTACTTAATCCATATGCCCTTTTTTGTTAATAATGTAGGGAATAAAAGTGTTCTCGTACTTCATTAATTGTTAATAGCCACATTATGATTTACAGGTTCACAGTTTTCATTGCTACATGCAGCAACATTTAATTGGAAAGAAAGCTTTTAAACAAAGTAAACTAATTTTTGTGCAATTCAGTGGTGATTTATAAGATTGTGGGTTTTCTGAAACTCCATGCAGGTGATTCTGTCGGCCAGGGAAGAAGGGATATGTCAGCATGCAAAGCTACAGCTACTTCAAGAAGCTATGAGGGGATGGCAAAACATTTCGAAGGCAGACTGGAAAAGTACAGTAAACTACCCATTAACTGCCTAATTACTAATCCTCTGAGCCACATATGGCTACAAGCTTAATGAAGGCAATGAAATGTGTGCAATTTGTATCTAAGGTAATCACAGGGATACTGCAATTTTCAAAAAATATTAATTTTATTAATCTTAGGTATGCTAATGCACAGAGAAAATTTATTAAAAAAAGAAGCAATGGCAAATGGGATCAATAAAAATACACTGATATGTAATTTCAATTAGTGCAAATGTTTGCTTTATGAAGATCCATTTTTACCCTAAAATTCATTTGCAAATGATTTACTGAAGCTAGAACTGGTATGTGGGCATGTATATGTATAAAACAGAAATATGAGACTTTAGTGTTTGTAAGATATCTGATTTACTTGTATCTGGAAACTGGGATGTGATTCAAGAAGGCAGTCGTATTCACAGTTGCATAGATCAGCAACCTACCATTGAGGCGTAGATATTATAAAAATAATTACAGTTCAGTATCACTTCTCTTGCAAATGGCATGCTCTATGAAAATAGGTCATTACAACAGTGTCTTTTACTTTCTTTTTTTGTCTTTTTTCCTGTTCTTTGCTTTTATTTTCTTCTTTCTTTTTAAAACACTGTTTTCTGTCCTATAAATCAGTGTATATTTAGGCTAGGCTTTTCTGTATGCTCTTCTCATAATCTATGAATCACCCCAAATTATTAGGCATGCACTTATATGAGGTATGCATAATTTACTAGACCGTACATAGATAACACAACTTTATTGGAAGAAGTGCCAGACTTCTTGTTTGGGGTGGTAAAAATATTTTAATCACAAATCCCCCTCCCCTTGGGACTCTAAATCTAGAAAAACATAAAGCCAAATGGATATGTCTTAAATTCTGTTATATTTTTGACCAAGTTCTGAAAGATGATGCAGTTTCCCAAAAGGGAGGGCAGAACCAGTGAGGTCATGGGGTGTACCTTTGCTGTAACTCTACATGAGAGATCTCCATGCTAGGGCTACATCCATTTGTGTATCTTGAGAGGATTAATCCTGTCATTATTATAAAACAAGAATTATTCTTGATGATAGAAAAATAACTAATGGAGGGAAAAAAAGGAGAAAAAAACCCCCGAAACAAAGTAAAAAGCTAATAGCCATAGAAAACCTGAAAAAAAAGTTTTCTAAGCATTTTAATTAGGTAAATAGCTATTAACCCTGAAGACCAAGCTTGATAGTTCATTAAACTATGAATTTTTAAAAATTGCTCTTGTTAGGTATTCCACTGAGGCAGATGAATTCAAACATGGCCACAGGCATAAGAAGACTTGGAATGCATGTCCATTAAACTGACAAACAGCTTGCCAGATGGAGCCAATGGGAGCAACCCTTTTCCTGACAACTGTAAATGCTGCACAGTCATTAAAATAATGAGACTGAACTGCTGCAGTGGCAGTAGCGGAGTTCTGTGTTTCCATTTGAAGAATATTCCTATGTTTGTTGCAACACATGCCACTATCAGTGTCTGAAGATCTTTTTATTGGAAAAAAAACCCCAAAACTGGATACCCTGGGTTATGAAGTTAAAATAGTCAGGTCAGTAGTAAATATCACAAATTAAGATATTTTAGTTAATATCCATGTGTTTGCTTCTGCATTCGTGGAGATTTATGACATGAAAACTTTGTGACAATGAAGAGTGCGGTATTATTTTACGAAGTATCCAGGCCGAACTGATAAAACCACAAGCCTAAATTTTCTTTTTTTTTTTTTTTTTATTCATTCTTTAGAAGTAGGCTACACTTTTTCATGGGGGATCGCTTCATCTTTTCTATTTCATTATTAGTAGTGGCCTCACAGTAGAGGTAGCTGAAATATTACATGGGGAAGTTTTCCTGTTGGATATCTGTTTTCAGTGAATTTAGCCAAGAAATGTAAATTCTGTCTAAAAAGTAGACTTTTCAGTGGGAAATGTAAGTATCTTCAAGGGAAGTGTCATAATGTAATGTTGATATGAGGAATATGAAATCAAGCCAGCGTCTTTTAATATAAGAACAATATTTTTTATGTTGCTAATATATTTGTCCATGTTTTTCTCTAAACCTGTTGTGTTTTAATTGTTCTTACTGCAAGCATAGCCATAAAGTTCTTTTTTGCCTGATTTTATTTTTTAAATTTACTCTTGATTTTTTCTCCTCTTTACATATAACAGGTAAATTAACATGCTAGCAAAGAAAGTTATAATCCTAACAGCTATTCTGTTTTATAGACAGGCTCCATAATACTGAACAGCAGAAAAAACATATTTTTCTTTATAGGTCCAGGTAACCTATATTTTATATTACAATTTTTTTTTATATGCATGTATATGTCTGTGTGTATATATATACACACACTTGTAAAAAAAAAAAAGATTACTTTCATTGTTGCCTTGAGAGACTAGGTAGCACTGAAGTATGGAATTATGATCTGTTTGAAATATAGGCCAGTGGCAGTGGTGTAAATCATAATACCTCTATTAAGTCTATGTAGTTAAATTAGTATACAGTCAATGAAATTGAAATCAGAATTAGGTTCAGCCTACACATTACTTATTTAAATCCTTTCATCATTATTTTTAATTTTTGCTCTAGACCCATCTAAAGTCAGTTATGTGACTGCTTATTGAAAGTAATGACTTTCGTTTTCTGGGCACTGATATAATAAAACTGGTGATTGAGTACACAAAAAATATGAACAGCTACAAATGTTGTGCATTAGGGCCTAAAGTGAAGACCTGAATGAAGCTTTCCACTATTAGAAGTTTTATAATGTAATACTCTAACAAATGGGCTTAAATTTTCCCTGCAGAGGTCTGGCATATTGTATGGGTATTGCGAAAGTCATAATAGAAAAGTAATTTAACTGTATGTGGTTTAGTGGAGCTTCAGTATAAGCGAAGCACTTTGTGTCACACTGCCAGACATAGAACCTGTAACGCTAGGTACAGCATACACTATCCTGAGTGCGCCCATGCAGACAAAAATGTACTGCTTCTAGATCCCTGAATTCAGATTTAAAATGAGCAGTTTAACGAAGGTATTTCTGAGTTCATGTATTGGGTTTGCATGGCAAGGTTGTTGTAGTGGGGGGATACAGGGGTGGCTTCTGTTAGAAGCTCACAGAAACTTCCCCTATGTCCAACAGAGCCAATACCAGCCGACTCTGAGACGGACCCACCGGTGGCCAAGGCTGAGCCCATCAGTGATGGTGGTAGTGCATCTGGGATAACAGATTTAAGAAGGAAAAAAAAAAACCGCACAAGAAAACTGCAGCCAGAGAGAGGAGTGAGATTATGTGAGAGAAACAACTCTGCAGACTCCAAGGTCAGTGAAGAAGGAGGAGGAGGACGTGCTCCAGGCGCCGGAGCAAAGATTCCCCTGCACACCGTGGGGAAGACCATGGTGAGGCAGGCTGTCCCCCTGCAGCCCATGGAGGTCCACAGTGGAGCAGATATTCACCTGCAGCCTGTGGAGGACCCCACAACAGAGCAGGTGGGTGCCCAAAGGAGGCTGTGAGCCCGTGGGAAGCCCGCACTGGAGCAGGCTCCTGGCAGGACCTGCAGACCTATGGAGAGAGGAGCCCATGCTGGAACAGGTTTTCTGGCAGGACTTGTGACCCCACGGGGGACCCACGCTGGAGCAGTCTGTGCCTAAAGGACTGCAGCCCGTGGAAGGGACCCACACTGAAGCAGTTCACGGAGAACAGTCTCCCATGGGAAGGACCCACATTTGAGAAGTTCATGGAGGACTGTCTCCCATGGGAGGGACCCCACACTGGAGCAGATGAAGAGTGTGAGGAGTCCTCTCCCTGTGGAGGAAGGAGCAGCAGAGACAACGTATGATGAACTGACCCCAACCCCCATTCCCTGTCCCCCTGTGCCATGCTGGGCGGGGAGGAGGGAGAGAGAACCGGCAGTGGAGTTGAACTGGGAAGGAGGGAGGGGTGGGGGGAAGGTGTTTTAAGATTTGGTTTTATTTTCTCTTTATCCTACTCTGATTGGATTTGTAATAAATTAAACTAATTTCCCCAAGTCAAGTCTGTTTTGCCCATGACGGTAATTGGTGAGTGATCTCTCCCTGTCCTTATCTTGACCCATGAGCCTCCGTTATTTTTTCTCTCCTATGTGCATCTGAAGAGGAGAGTGATAGAGCGGCTTTGGTGGGCACCTGGCATCCAGCCAGGGTCAACTGACCAGAGTGTATTTAGGCTGCATTTTTTAATCTGGTTTGGTGATTCTGGAGGAGAGTGCCTATTACACTTCATTTAAAAATAAAGGCTTGAACTAGTAGCTATTACACTTTTTGCAATGATAACTCCTCACTTATGTATGCAGGCTCCATCTGCTGTCACTCAGGTAATGTACTTGGCTCCAAATTCAGAGACTCAGAAAGCAGTAATTTTGAAATAATATATACATTTAAATACAGGGGGACAATTTACTTGCTATGCCCTGTTTCTTTATATAAAAGAAAGTGTGAAGTCTAACAATAATATTTTTTTGTTTGTAGACCTTCAAGCCTGCAACCTCCCTACACCCTCAGCACTCTTTTGCATTAGACTTGCTCCCTGAAAAAGGTTCCATCAGCTTCCAAAGTCCTGTGATGATGCACAGAGTCCTTGAAGATACTTCTAATGATAATTAGGATTTCTTACAACTAGCAGTTTTGAGAGAAAAATATATTTCTTATTGGTTGTCCTGAACATTTTCTAATTCTGCATGGGTTTTAATAGTTTATAAATTATTTATAATCTTGTTACTCTTTGAAAAGAAAGAGAGGTTTCTGATCATCATAGCCAGTTGGACTAGGTGATCATTGTAGGTCCCTTCCAACTCATCTATTCATTTCTCTTCTATAACCACGTCTTTATTGCATACTAAAGACCTTTACTCAAGTCATGAGTGAAATTTTTATCCTTTGCAGGGAAAACAGTGAAAGATTTCCTGCTTGTGATTCTTGTAACTGGTGACCCCCATAATATGTCCAGGACACCTTTCTCAATTACAAGAATAAGCAAAAAGGATTCAATTCCACATCTGTTGCTTTTTACATCATATAATATTTGAATGTTCCCAGACAGAATGCTATGAATAATAGGCTGATTTTTTGCTATATATGCAGTGGAGCTTTTTTGATGGTCTGCATAGTATCTGTAACAAACAAACTATTGAAATGAAGAATAGGATCAGTTATACTTTTGGCAGTACTTCTAGATTTCAAAACTGTGGGAGTCAGCATCCATAAATCATTTAAGAACTGCCCAGCAAGCAAAAGTGAAATTAGCTAAACTATGTTTTAAAGACATTAAAGAGAAGAGATATAAATATCATTTCAAGCATAGCAATCTAATGCATTCAAAATTTTCTTGGTATGAATGACTCCTTTGGTAAAAGTGGTGGCTCACAAGGATCTTTGATCTTTTCTCCCCAAAGATAAGTTGCTCAGTATTTCTGTCAAAGTCTTTGCTGTATAAACAGGAGTTTTCTTTTCTATGGGTATTCACAATATTTTTCATTGTATTTGTGAGTATTTGGAACTGTTTGACACTCTTGTTTGGACAACAATGCTTTGGCCTTTTTTATTAGTGTCCATAGAATAATTTCAGTGAGTAATTTTCCACATACATTTGTGAGACTTCTGTGTACCGGAAAGATCCTTACACAGTGGTATATATTGGTTTTATTAAGACAAAAAACAAATTTTTTTTTTCAAATTCACAGGCTAAGAGCATTATATTTATTTATATTTCCCAACTGATAAATTGAATAAATACCTACTTTTCAAGAAGTTTTTAATAGCATGATAAAATTAAATGCTGCCATGCATTTTCTATATGTCACTCTTCAATCCAATGAAACGATAATGTGTTGAGGCAAGATTGTTTCATTAGAATTACATGGCATTCTTGGAGACTTTTCACTCAGTATGATTTAATTAGAACTGATAAATCAATGAAAATGAAACAGCTGAAACAATGAAACAGCTTCTGCTGATCTTATTTTGACCTGTTCAACTCCGAAATGTAAACTGTATGGATCACAAATCTCACACTCACTACATAGTGAAAAATCAGTAAAAAAGAAGAGAACTAATGAACGACATCAAAACCTGAAAAATGTGTAGATAACCTCCTAAAGTCAGATGATAAATATTCCTGACAAGTTCAGTATGACTTGTGAAGGTTAGCATAAAGCATTATGCTTTACTTGAACGGACAAGCAAGAAACCTTGCATGCTGTCTTGTAAAATGAATAACATAATAAATTACAGAATAGCAAATGAATGGTTAATGACTGAGAAAATTTGACTGACAAGTACATGGAGCATGGGTAAAGAGAGAAATGAATCTTAAAAGCATTATATTAAGCTAGGTAAAAGAATAAGGAAAGAGTCACTGTTACACTTCTCTGCAACCTACTTGGTCTCAAGAACCTCCTTCAAAATGCAGAAGTTTCTGTTACTGCTCTGTTTTCAGTTTAGCTCCCAAGGGAGGTGTTGATCAGTCGTTCCAAATGCATCCTCGACGTTCATGGATAAACCCGTTAGAACAGCGAAAAAATGAGGATGAAATCCCAGCTCCACTGAACAAAACTCCCTCTATTTTCAGTAGTATCCACAATTTCCCTCTGTGATGTGCAGCTGTGCAAGTAAATTAGCATTTTGATTTCAGAACTGTAAGCGTAAAAGTCAAAAGATATGAACGCAAGAGGGGTCTCGTATGTGCTGATTTGTGGATTCAGGCAGATGGAGCTCTATTTAAGAAAAGGTTCTTTAAGAGGCCGCTTGAGAACTCAGCATATGCAATACAGCATTTAATTGTATTTCCCTTAAGTATGAAGAACACTTTCAGCATTTTATCCTTTTAAGTGTTACTCATAGATGTGTACACAGGATGCCATTCACAGAAGAAATGAGGCAACCTGTATTCAGTTAGGTCTGTAGTTGGTAGAAAAAGTAAGGAAAAAAGAAACTAAGGAAGAGAATTAAAAGCAAGCAGCTCTTGTGGGGCCTGATTGCACCAACAAGCCTTAATGGGCTTGTTGATCAGCCTGACCTGGGACCACCCCCCCCAAGCCCAGCTCAATCTCTCCCTGAGCCACTGTGCTGGTTTTGGCTGGGGTAGAGTTAATTTTCTTCACAGTAGCTGGTATGGGGCTGTGTTTTGGATTTGTGCTGGAAACGGTGTCGATAACCCAGGGGTGTTTTCCTTACTGCTGAGCAGTGCTTACCCAGAGCCAAGGGCTTTTCTGCTCCTCAACCCACCCCACCAGCGAGTCAGCTGAGGGGGCACAAGGAGTTGGGAGGGGACACAGCTGGGACAGCTGACCCCAACTGACCCAAGGGATGTTCCAGACCATATGATGTTGTACTCAGCATATAAACTGGGGGAAGAAGAAGGAAGGGGGGACATTCAGAGTGATGGCGTTTGTCTTCCCAAGTGACCGTGATGGAGCCCTGCTTTCCTGGAGATGGCTGAACACCTGCCTGCCCATGGGAAGTGGTGAATGAATTCCTTGGTTTGCTTTGCTTGTGTGCGTGGCTTTTGCTTTACCTATTAAACCATGGCTTTTCCGATTCTCTTCCCCGTCCCACTGTGGGGGAGCAAGCGAGCCGCTGCGTGGTGTTTAGTTGCCGCCTGGGGTTAAACCATGACAGCCACGTTGCAGCAATGCCTGTCTCCAGCCCTGTCTACTGGGTGGGCTGTGGATTCTGCGGTGTGGGCAGCCTGACTTCAGGTCAGGCCCCTTACGCAAATGTTGTAGCCTGTTCCTGGCCCTGTCTCCCACAGGGACTTTGGACCTGATATGTAGCCCTGTCTCTGGCCTGATCACCAGCTGCTCCTGAGAGGACTCTCTTTGGACCCTGGGCTTGGTTCACTGCTGTGTCCAGGGCCGTTGATGGGCCCTCTTACCAGCACTGTGCTCTGCCTGCCATGTTCAAACCCTGCGGGATGGTGTCCGGTTGGTGAGGGCACAGGTGGCGCAGGAGTTCCCCTTGGCTCCCCATCCCCAGGGGAGAAGCTGGCTCTTGCTGTGCCCCAGCAGCAACGCTTGTCAGGACAGTCCTCTGTGATGACTTCACCCCGTCACAGCCAAAACTTTCAGGCCCACGAGCTTTCCCTTTGATCTCCTCCTGTAATTGAAAACATCTATGAAGTTTATAAAATTGACACACAGCTATCAGATTCATAAGCTTGAAAGAAAAAGGAATAGCTCTTTTATGAAACCAAGGATAAAACCCAGAACATTCTGTTGTACTGGGCTTATTCTAAATACAATAATAGACCCATTGCAGAACAGAGGAAAACAAAAATAGATGCAATTTTCTAAAGTTAATTTTATACACAGATATTCTTTAAGTTACAATATTACAAAAATAAGATAGTCATAAAAAGCATGGACTTCAGTGGAACCATAATTTCACTCCATATTATTACATTTCAGATGTCTGTATTAAAGGGAACCAGCACTGTTCTGACATCAGTAGGGAAGTTTCTACACATCCTGCTACTGTGCTCCCAGGTAGGTCTCATTTCTTCTATATTTATTAGTTACATTGATGAGACACCTGGACATCTTCAAGCTAATCAAGACTATGCTACATAGTTATAGTAAATGATAGTTTCCACTCCAGTGAGTTTATAAGCAAAATGTTGAGACAAAGCAGCTGAGGAGGCAGACGATGAAGGTATCTGTAATAATGGAGTGATTCAGGTTCGCTAAGCTAGCTTTTCTAGATGAATTACTTCGGTTTTCATCAGCTGGGAGGATTTTCAAGATGGTGCAGCAGATGAAGAATTTCAAATTAGTTTGGAGGGGCATAATGATGTGGTTCTGAGGACTTTAATAAGGATCCTCCCATATAGAAGGACCTGATTAGGAGTAAACCTAAGAGTGCGAATAAGAAAAGCCTTCCTCAGGCTGGTAAGATTTATAGAAAATATTGAAAAGTAAAAAGAAAACTGCTAATTAATTTATGTGAGGGCTGTATAAGTAAAGAAGAATGTGAAAGGTGTTGGATGTAGTGAGATAAAGCTGGCATTCCTCTGGTGGTAGAATGAAAATCCCCCCCCCAAAATAATGAATCATGAAATTATCCAAATAGCAGCGTGTAAAATGAGTTGGAAAGACCCTGAAAGCAGCAGTGAAGATTGCATTTGTACAAGGCAAAAATGGTGGCTGGAAGAATACTGTGTTATGGCAATATTAAGTCAAGAGAAGTGACAAGTTATTGATAGGTAAGGTATTTGGATGAAAACAGAGGGCTAAGTCAAAGATGAAGCTCAGACTCTGGCTCTGAAAGATGGCAGACATGACACTCTGTATAGAAAAAAAGGGAAAGGGAGGGTTTGGGAGGAGGAAAAAAGTGACGTTGTTTTTGGCTGTGTTGCATTTCAATTAATGAATGTCCAAAGGAGGTATAGACTGGTTTTTGAAAGGTAACAAGAGTGTTTGTGAGGGAAAGGGCCAGAAAGATCTGATTTTAGAAGGTTTGGGCCTGAGGATGATAGAGAATTTAAAGAAATTACCTGAACAAAATAGCTCTCCTTTGGTTAATAATACCCAGGCAGCCACAGAGCTAGTCTTTTTTTCACTTTGAAAGAAAGGCAGGTAGCATCTGACACCTCTGCTATCATTGATAAGTAGACCATACTCTTTCAAAGACAATAGCTTACAGTCTCTGGTTAGTAGAAATCTTGTCTGTGTTGCTCAAAATTTTTGTGTGATTCTGCTGTCTCTTGATACCCATTTCCTTACCATGCTGAACACCTCTATTTTACAAGAAGTTTATTTTTTCATCTGTGGTTCTGCCAAGGTCCACCATTCTGGTATGCAGAGTTGTATGGTGCCAGAACATCAGTTTAATACATACACAGAAATGTATAGAAAAAGAGAGTGTCATATATATTTAAAACCCACCCCCCAAAAAAGAACCAACCCCCAAACTAGTTGCCAAACTGTGCAAATCCAGAATATATGACTTCATTATGATGCTTACTTCCCGGTATTTGTGAAGTTGTTAAATAGAGTCACAGGTTTCAAAAATGAAGAATTCACTGGCTCTGTTATAAAACCAGTGGAAGCCCACTCATGTTAATTGCTGTGACTCCATTAAACCCAGTATAATTATCCTCACTGATTTATGCGCAGCCAAATCATTTTAAGCAAGTGTCTCACAGAATTGTAGACATCAATATAGACAACATTTGGTCGGTTCAGTTCATTACTTTTGTAAGACTATTCAGGCATGCATAGGTGAGGTTCTTCGCGGGGAGACGAGAGTCAAACACACGAATACTCATAGAGTTATGGTGAATGCTCTGCTCTTTATTGTGTGCTGTGAGTATTTATGCTCTAATCTTAAGTACACGCGTCTCATCTCTATCATAATTGGTTAGTTACTACTGTCCA
>VYZV01017602.1:5957-17115 GCA_013401275.1 Pandion haliaetus | reverse complement strand
TACTGAAGAAGATGGTTTTCTACTGAAGAAGGTGCACTGTATCGGGCAGAATCCAAACTTACTATTGTTCACAGGAAGGAGAATTGTGAACTCACCATCCTTAGCTGGCCTGAGACACAGCAGTCTTTTCATTTGAACTGCAGGTTACAGCTCAAAAATGTAAGAAGACTTTAAAAAAGAAATGCATCGATAACACATACATGCTCCTACTGTGCAGTACAGGGAACTAGAAGCCACAACTTTAACACTGATAATCACTAATTTTCAGTACCTGGCATTCGCCTGACAATACCTTTGTTTTGCTTACAGTACATTTTGAAGCTGCCAAATGGGCAATGAAAAAGCCTATGGCCTCCTCATCATAAACACATCAATTGCTTTCAGTCTGGATAGATCCATTCCTCTAAAAGCTATGAAATATATTCCAGACCTCATCAAACTCTGCTCTGTTTGCCAGTGTCTACCTAACTGCCAAAAGCTGACCGGCAATGCATTCTCTTTTAGCCTTAGACAATCAATGCCACAGCATTACCAATTTCCTTAGTGCAAGGGGGGGGGAAAATAGAAGTCCCAACCTTCCTGACAGCACAGATACCCCCTGCAATCTAGTTGCATCTATTGCCTAGTGCTGGCAGCCCACGTGGACTACACAAATTCCACCCTCCAGTCCAAAGCAGGAGGAAAAAAAAAGGTCAGTAGCATCTGGGTTGTTCTGCAGAAGGCTTAATTTTTTTTCACATCAAGTTTTCAGTGTTACTACCTTCCTTGCTGCCTTGGACTGTTGACTCTACAATAAATAGAGACTCACTTCAGAATGAAAACCTAACTTCTAGTCTGCTGTCAAACTGAGAATTGTGAAAGGCTGGGCAAATCCTTACAAAAATAATTGTCCTTGGTAAATTTTGAGCTGACATGATACTGGCATCCTGGAAGCTGCATACTACAAAAAAAAAAAAGCCAAAAAAAACCCCAGTCAAACGTTAAAGGAGCATCTTTGGTCTACTAAAAGCTTTACTGATCATTTTATTGGTAGCACTAAAGACTTATAAGGGCCACTGACATTTTGCACAAGACCTTAGTGTAAACTCCTTGTGAGCTCAAACATGCTTGGCAAAGGCATGGCTACTGGAAGCTATCAAAAAGGTGGAGAAAAAACAGATATAAAGTCTAATACACAAGATCCACTCAAGCAATAAAGTCCAAAGACAAAGAAGATTAAAAAAATAATCTCTTGCATTTGTGTTTGTGGGCAGATCAATTGCTGAACTTTTTTCTTCCTCATCTTGCTCAGGGCAAGAGACCAAAAAAGTACAGATATTATAGATCTTCCTGTATTAAAACTCAATTATTTGAGTCCAAATATAACTTGCACTTGAGCTGAGCATTACCTCCCAATGCAAAAAGTACTAGCTGTTTCACTGGTATAAACCAAAAAAGAGAAAGAGCATGACCCTAAATAATTTAGATCTCATGTCAGAATTCAGTATTCCTATTCATCTCTAAGCATCTGAGTGTAGCCTTCATTACATAAGTTTTTAAAAAATTGCATGTATTGTACAGAAAAAGAAAAATTATTTGTAAAAATCCCTCATTACAGATGTGTCCTCGTTTGCAAAAGTTGATGATGAATGACTGACACATGAACATTGATCTAAGTTGAACCAGAAATTGAACTAAGAGCAATATGAAATATTCCTTCCAGATGGGAACTCTAATCACTGTGTTTCTGATACTGATACAATAAACACAGTGTGCAAGCAGATAGACACCTTATTTAAACACACATTAACCCATTTTCAGGGGAAAATGTGTGATTTGTGACAGCTGTATTCAGCTCTACAAGTGAATGATAGATTGTGGAGGCATTCTTGCTGGATGCTGGCGGACGTGACTGTCCTTGAACACTGATAAGAAGGATAAGTTGGATGGGAGCCCGAGTCGAAGAAAGAACTAAGTAAGAAGTTGAGGGAGTTAACAGCAACGCATGGACTTTATTAGTCAGCCAATTAAATGTTTAGCTAGGGTGCGTGGACAACATCCTTTAACCAATGATGGTGCAAAGGATAGCGCGTGGACGAGTCGCAAGAATATATAAACCATTTGCTTCTTGAATAAAGTGTCTCAGTATCCACACACTAAGTCCGTGCCATCAATCCCCTCAATAGATTGCTTGTGTTAGCTTTTAAACCATTGAATTGGGAAAATAAACTAAATAGATGTAGTCTGCCTGCCATACCTTCTTAAACATAGTTTTCTGTAGTTTAAAAGGAAAATACTGGAGGGAACACAGCAATATGTACACAGTCTTCCTATCACTAGAACTGGTTGTTTTCTGCAGCCTCCTCTGTGCCAACAGCCACCTCTTAAGCAGCAAAATACTCAGAAAGGAGGAAGAAAAAGAAGTGGGGTTGAAATCCACATACTATTTCTTTAAAATTTCAGCAAGATGCAGAAGGGTAGAAAAACCTAGGCTCTGAAGTGAGGCAGACATACACAAAGCAGATAAACTTTAAAATCTCTTGGTCCAGTTAAGAGACAACTGTAACCACATGATAATATCCATGCAGAAGTTGGAGCAGCTACAAGTAATAAAATTTCAGCGCTCTAGTCTGAATACTTAAACATATTTAATTGCCATTCACAAGAGCTCAGATTTCAACTTCTTACTATGGCTTACTGCAGTTCTTCAGACTGTTACTTCTACATCACTTAAACGTGGTAATTTCAGTGACTGCACAGTAAGACAGCAAACACTTCATAGCAAGATTGTGTTAAATCTGTTGAAACTCCAGTGTACATTTCATACAAAAAAACAATTCATAAACCATCATTAATATTTACCCATGCAGGAGAGGTATGGAAACTTCTGTGACCGACCCCTGATAACAAGCCAATTAAAAAACATTGCTCTAGGAGGAATGATTTTTTTTCATTGGAAGCATAATTTCAGGCTTTTGATTTAAAGTACTTCATTTAAATACATACACTCATTCTTCAAGTTGATGCAGTAGTTCTGGGCTCTGAATTTAAAGTACTATTTCCTACCAGAAGTCTATCTAATGAAGGCAAAATTATATAACTATTCAATTTCTATGGTACGTTATCCTTCAGCCTTAGCTCATGGCTTCCTGACACTTTGACCAAAGTTTTCATTAAGAAGCAACTAAAAGTTGGAGCAATCAGAGAGTAGAGCAGAGCTATAGACAGAAAAAAAAAAATCCTTTCCTAAGCAATCCTCCTTTAAAGACAATGTAGGAACATTCTACTTATGTGAAGTAATATGAAGAGGAACTTCTACCAGGGATTTTTTTCAAACACAAAAAAGATCCAGACATTGTATGTGATGTTGATGACACCACGATAAGATTTCTACAGCTTGAGGGTATACTTATTGGTAACAGAGATTCAGTGTCACTGAAACCTTTAAATTACATTTTCCTCATTTATAAAGAATATGTCGTGCTGTTGAAAAGAATATTAAAGTTATGTGTAGCTAATCAGCAGTTCATGCAGGCTCTTTTGCATAGGATTAGTAGCAAACAGTCTCTAACATGCTGCATTGATCTCTCTTCTTTGTGGTAATATCAAAAGCAACCTATGCAGACCATCAAAAACTAGTCCAACTTATGACCAGAAACAAAAATTGAGAGAATACTTATATANCCCACCCAGTGGAATGGGGAAGAGAATTGGGGAAAAAAGTAAAACTAGTGGGTTGAGATAAGAACAGTTTAATGGAACAGAAAGGAAGAAAATAATAATGATGATAATAACAATAATAAAATGACAATGGCAATAATAATAAATGAATTGGAATATGCAAAACTAGCGATGCACAATGCAATTGCTCACCACTCGCCAATCGATGCCCAGTTAGTTCCCAAGCAGTGATCTGCCCCTGCCCCGGCCAACTCCCCCCAGTTTATATACTGGGCATGACATCACATGGTATGGAATATCCCTGCTGGCCACTTTGAGTCAGCTGTCCTGGCTGTGTCCCCTCCCAACTTCTTGTGCCCCTCCAGCCTTCTTGCTGGCTGGGCATGAGAAGCTGAAAAATCCTTGACTTGGTATAACCACTACTTAGCAACAGTGGAAAACATCAGTCTGTTATCAACATTCTTCTCATACTGAATCCAAGACATAACACTATACCAGCTACTAGAAAGAAAATTAACTCTATCCCAGCAAAAACCAGGACAATAGTAAATATGAATTTACACTCAAATTTCAAGCTCATTCTCTGTAGAATAGTCAGATTCTTCTGACTCCTGAGCCACATAAAAGAAACTGGCACTAAACATGTATCAAACATTAAATAGTTTTTTCTCTAGTGCCCCTTCTTCTGCAATCAGGAATGAAAATTATTTTCAACAACACAATGGCTCATGCACCCAAAAACTCAGCCTGTGCACTTAGGAATTTCGTATGCAACATGAAGGATGCCAGGCACCTAAGCCCTTATGTTCTACATCCCTGTGCTGGGACTTTAAACCATAACACAGCACTATACATTATGCATTTCCTGATGAACATCAGGACAGGGGAAAGACATAATTTCATCCAGCCCATGTTCTTCAGAACAGTAATGTTTTCTTTTCAATCCCCTTGGAACGTAATGCTAGTGAACCCAAAGGGTGGAAAGAATTAAAAAAGCTTAAGAGCAGGAACAGAGAAGAAAGATCAGAAAAAACACTTAACAAGACAGGGATTGAATGTCTGGAGAGCAGTGCAGCAAAGACAGCTATGTCAGCAGATTAAACAACAGAGACACAAGCGTCAATTTAATCATAGGCTTTTTCACAGGTTCATATGCTCTATCTTTCTGTATCCAACCAGTAGAATTTCAGTCATTAGTTTTCTGTTTTTCTGCCCTGTTTTGTTTTGATCTTGGCATGGTTCCAACTTGTCAGGCATTAGGGATGTAAACCTTAATTACTTATGAACAGAAATAAATTTAATTTCACACTACAGAATTTCACACTTATTTGACTCTAACCACAGCAAAATAAAACAATTGGTATTAGTCTGGACAAGAACTCTGAAGCTTGATCCTAGAGTGACAATTCTGGGGATTATTCTAATGATTAATCCAAAATCTTTAACTGATTGACGAGGCAATTACTTGTACTTTGTGGACTGGTCACCAGACTAGGCCCAGGAAGCCTGCATTGAATTCCCAACCACATGTTGATCTGGTGAGTCCTTTTCCTAGGCCAAGAAAGAGGCACTGCTTCTCTAACAGATACTGTTCTTAATTACACAGTCTTAGCTCCAGGATCCTGCTTGGTTTTGTTCTGAGCTTTGTGGGCAGCACAGATTTGAGAACCTCTCCAGCAGCATGTGTTAGCCACTTGAATAATATACTAAGCAGCTGCTGTTTCCTGTTCCTCAGCAAAGGCTCTGCAGTTTCCCAGGACAGCCCAGAAAAACAGTCACTGAGGGAAGGGGGACAGAAACCCTTGATGAAATAAAGCAGTTGGAAAAAGACAATTTTTAACACAGATTAACAAAACTTTACAGGGAATATCAGCAAGAAAAAACTTAGATCAAATTAGCTCAGGTATACTTATTCTTGCCAATATTTTTCTGCTTAGCTTCTATTTTTCTTCCTCTCCTGCTAGCCCTTCACATTTCTATTTCAAATTATTAAGAGCTTGCTTTGTTTGCATATACAAAATATCTTAAAAAAAAAAAAAATACAAAAAAATTCTGCAACTTCTCCTTCCCCAAACTTGCTATCCCAAATCTACAGCTAATAAGATGCTCTTAACCAAGAGGCTGCTATATCACATCTACCTCCAAAAGTGACAATTATGCAGTGCTTCAACAGAAAATGCTCTCATCTCGAGACAGACACTGAGGATAAGAGAAGGGTAAGCAGTATATTTAGTTAGCCATTAATCTAGGCTGAGAATACAGACTATCGGGAAATTTACCATTCCCCTACCACATATTCCAGTTACAGCTACATTTTATAAATATAACTGTTAGCATATTCTTCTACTCCAGGCTGTGCAAGACTAGGAGGGATAACTGCAGCCAGAATAGAAGCACTGGTGTGTTTCACATCTCAACAGAAATTGCTGGATTTTTGATGCCAGGAACTCCTAAAACAAAAAGTGAGATTAGTTTGACTAATACACTCTGATACTGAGTCTGCCTTGAGTGAGTTAGATACAGTGTCCATGAAAGCTGAGCATGAGGAGAAAATAATGAATTTATGAAGATGCATGCACAATGAATGTTTCTTGTGTTTTACAGAGCTTTGTGGCCACTATGAGATGCATTCAGGCAGGAGGGAATATGCTAGTTACTAAACAATAGAGATACAACTTAATGATGATTCTGCCAAGCAGAGGTTTTTCATTTTATGGAAAAAAGAGATAAGACTAGCAGTGGATAAAGACAAAGAAGGGGAGGGAGAAAGATCTCAGACAGCTATCAACCTGTGCATAAGGAGAAAAGAGCTGGAATTCCAGTTCTCTCTCATTCCCAAACTGGCCTTAACAGTAATTTCAAAGCGCACTGAAAGAATGAAGCTCTCCTTATCTTTCTCACTGTCTTCTCAGCTGCAGTGTACCTTAATAGAGAGATTTGGTGTCATGTGCTCTAAACCCATGTTTTAGTTTTCCCTCTCATAACTGTTTCCAATTCCACAGCACAAGTGCAGACTTCTGTTTCACTGCAATAAGCTTGCATGCTATTTTTCATCATCAGTTTGTTTAGTATAAAAAGCAAATTTGGAGGAAAATGACAAACCAAGGCTGCATTTGTTTGTGTAACAGCAATCATACCAGCTAGCATTAGTGCACAGACAATCTCTCAGAATATGCAACCTACCGTGGAAACTCAGGGTTTTGGGACTATCTCCTACCAAGTTTCCACAGTCACTTTTAAGGCTGATATTGTTGGACACTGAGCTTCATGTCAATGAACTACCAGAAAGGGGGAGGTGACAGAAAGAGAAGTCACAACTTTAAGTAGCCCTCAAGCCCCAGTCCCAGCCAAACCCATCAGAAGTGTCAGTCTGGGTGGAGTAGACAACTGCCTTCTCCAAGCTAAGTAAGTGCTCTAGGAGTTCACATCTTTGCCACAGCTGTTATTGATGTGGGAGGCAAATTGCAACCTGCCCAAGCTGCTTTTATTGCTACTCATTGGCAATTCTCTGGAGAAACTGGAGTAATCCTAAAAGAATTAGAAACAAGCTGCTACATGCATGACAATGTATTAATCAAGAGTAAAGGGAATGAATTACTTCACTTTTCTAGTTTGTATGTTACCGAAACCAGTTCTTATGGTCAAGTCCTGCAATTTTTACTCTAATCAAATTAATGATAAAATTAAGTTATGGCTGCATATATGCGCAGATCCGCACTTGATGTGAGGGGAAATTTTTGCCCAAATGATCTGTACACAAGACTACTGAAGCTTTCCTTTTGTATTCCCTTCTCACTACACCATCCACCAGCCATCGTTACTTTAGTGGAAAAAGAGGCTAAATTGTCCACACTGCACTACAGCTCTGTGAAGCAGGCTGCAACTAGGCACCACGCAGCAGCTCGCTCACTTCCCCCCGCGCCCAGTGGGTGGGGTAAAGACAGTTTAATAGGATGGAAAGGAAGAAAATAATAATGACAATAATAAAAAATGAATTGGAATATGCAAAACTAGTGATGCACAATGCAATTGCTCACCACTTGCCAATCAATGCCCAGTTAGTTCCCAAGCAGTGATCTGCCCCTGCCCTGGCCAACTCCCCCCAGTTTATATACTGGGCATGACATCACATGGTATGGAATATCCCCGTTGGCCACTTTGGGTCAGCTGTCCTGGCTGTGTCCCCTCCCAACTTCTTGTGCCCCTCCAGCCTTCTTGCTGGCTGGGCATGAGAAGCTGAAAAATCCTTGACTTGGTATAACCACTACTTAGCAACAGTGGAAAACATCAGTCTGTTATCAACATTCTTCTCATACTGAATCCAAGACATAACACTATACCAGCTACTAGAAAGAAAATTAACTCTATCCCAGCTGAAACCAGGACACAGGCCATGGAGCACATAACCAAGCAAAATATAGGAAAATAGACTAAAAGTATTCACAGAGCAGCAAGTTATTCCCCTAGTGAATTTCCACAGATCATTCAGTGTCTGCAATGCAATAATGATGACTGTGATTGCCATCACAACACACACCTGGTCACTCAGCATGTAATTCCTATTTTTTTTTATGAACTTGACTTCAGCTGCTATAGCCAAAGATTAAAAGTCTGGCCCTACATGTTTGGGACACAGCAATACCAAAGCAGGGACTGATCTTCACACTTAAATGAACAAAAGCAGGCAGCCTCCTCAGCTGTTTCTAATGTTCAAACAGGGAAATGTATTTGTCCAGACCTGAGGCTCCTTTTATTGCAAATGAGGAAAGATGACAAAGGGATACGAATTCTGTTTGAACGTAGGCTTGCAGGGGAGAGACAGAGAACACCAGCCACACAAGAAACAGGAGAACATATTCTGATATACTGTAGCATATTCCATCTAAATAGCCCTAGAAATCCTCAATTCCAGTTCTCTTAATACTGACCAAGGGTTCCTAAGGTACAGAAACATTTGTACTTAGGTGTTAAGAGACCTGTTGCAGGTACAAGACAGCCCTATTTCTGACACCTGTTCAGAACACAATAGTTCCTTGAGGGATTGTTATATAAATACAGGAGGTTTTGCCCCTAAGAGGTTGCATCATTTGATGGCTGCCTAGTAGTCTGTGTGAAATGACTACATGGCATCAAACTGCTTTCTGGAAGAAAAGCCTCTATGTCAAACTAATGATCCCAGTAATCCTCCGCCAGGTCTCCCTTGAGTTTCATCATTACCATGGTTATAATTAACCCAGGAAGCTGATTAGAACATTGTTATTCCCTGCTACACAGTTGACACGGTTGTAGCACAGATGGGATCCTATTATTTCCCATGTATACTAAAATGCTTAAATAAACTGTAACCAGCTCAGGTGACAGCTGTGTGTTTGACTGGGTTAAAATTAAGTGTCAGCTTAGGTAACAGACAACACATTGACAAAGACAGGCCTAAATTCTGGGGTTTATGAGTATGGGTCATTTAGAAAAGGTCTACAAAGTCAAGGCCAACAAATGTGGGGAAAAAAAGATGTAAATAAATGGCAAACAGATAGATATACTTATTCCAAGTCAAAGAATGCTTGTGCAATCTCACTCCTGCCTTGTGGCATGTAAAGTTTTTAAGGAGAATAAGGACTGGTAATTTTTCATAATTACATGAAAACTGAAATTATTTCAGCTAACTACTGTCACTTTAATGATTTTATATTAAAAAGTGACTATATAAGATTAGGTTCTAATAAAAATTTTGGTATAATTTAAATTTTCTGTTGACTATATACCCAATGTTGCAAACCCATGAAGATCCTGCAAATACTAGTACATGCAGTACAGCTTTGTACAGGCAGTAGTTTTGTGAGATAGGGTGATCTTAATCCAGACATATAAGGAAAATGATGTAATATAATACTAATGTTGATTTCTCTACACAAATAAAAGAATCACTATTTAGGTTCTGGATACTTAGTTATCACTGAAAACAAAGTATGTCTATAAAATATGAGGCAGCATTCTCTAGCCACCAGAGAGAAAAGCAAGTGTAATTAATTCTTTTTTTCCTCTTTTTCTCTACAAAAGGTATCAGATCCTGACAACCAGCTCAAGACTCTTCTAAAGCTGTCCAAAGAGGTAAGCAGCCCCATGTTTTATTTATACATCTAAGCTTTTGTTTGATCTCATATCACAGAATAGAGTGCTACTTCTGTTTCCGAAAATGGAAGGAGCAGCCAGCATGGCAGTGTTCGCGAAGTCCTACTTTAATCCAAGGATGTTAAAACAGCCATATGTTTTCTATATACTCAATGGATAGAGACAGGATCCTCTTGAGTGCAGTTAAAATTCAGATTATGCTTTCCTGAAGGAGGGTCTGACATCACCATCATCAACAGAAGAGCATTGGGAAACTAGATTCCCTGGGCTAAAATTAACCTATGTAAAATCCTCTCCTTCACTGCACTACCCACTTCGAACTTACCTTACAGATGTGTGTGTCTCAAGCCCACAGAAAAAAAAGTTTGGTTAATTTTTCTTGATAACACCTATCTCATGGGTGTGGGGGTTATTGTGTATGCTCATTGCAACTTTTTGAAAACAATACTTCAGAAAAGTGTAAATACAACATGGTTATTCAGGCTAATGAGCTGCAGGGAGCTATTAGCATATAGTCAAGCATGGTGGGGGACTTGAAGAGACATACCCCACCAGGAAATTCTTCTAGGTTAGTGTGAAGAAACAGCATCACAATAAAGTGAAATAATTCTCTTTCTTGCTGTGCTTATTTCCCTCTTTTTGCAACCTCTGAGCAAATACTGAAGTATTTTCCAGACCAGCTTCATTTTTTTTCTAGGTCAGAAAAGAGGACAAGCAAAAGTCAGAAAGCACTAAAGTTCTGAAAGCTAAAATACCTTCACTCTTTAAACCTCAAAGAAAATTGTACAAAATTATGCCTGTTAATTCAGGGAACAGCAAACATACAACTCTTGCTAACCTAAAATACCAGCAGGTATTTATTTACACTTGAGAACTTCTACACTCTTTTGGAATAAAAGCATTTCAGTACTGGTTCAAGCTGACATGTTAATTTCCCTCAAATTATCTTGTACATTTTAGTGAATGGATAAATACACTCTACTGTAAGCTAATAGCCATGTCAGGCTTCTCCAGAAGAACAAGGCTATTCACAGATGGTACAAAGCAGTATTTCATGTCACACATAGTGGTGTGTGCTACCAATATATTTTTTACAGGTTTGAGAATTATTTTTCTAGAGTAAAAGCTGTATACAACCCAATCTCAAATCTAGAGGTAAATGGAGAAATAGTTGCTTATACAATATTCCTAGTTTTTTGCCACACTAGGATCATATACTTGAGTAGCCCTAGTACCACTCACTAGTATGGTTATGGAAATCATAGCCTGCCTTTACCATGGAGATCTTCCACTTCCTCTTTGATTGGATATTTATAGATCAGGCACACTTTTCTATTCTGCACCACACGCCCCCGCCGCCCCAACCCAC
>VYZV01017575.1:1446-12909 GCA_013401275.1 Pandion haliaetus | reverse complement strand
CTTTTCTACAGAATATTTCTAAATGAACGTTAGAAAACTAGAGGTCATTGACATTTACATAAGTAAATCACATTCTTTCAACAGGAAGTCAGGGATTAACCCTCTTTATGGAGTTTAGATTGAATCCAGTTGAGATTTCACTCAGAAAGGAGAAGAAAAGGAGTTTGAAGTGCGTTCCAAGAAAATGAACTCCCTTCTTTTCCTTTTTTTAAATTAAAATTGGTGCATATTTGGAGAATTTTGCTGATGTAGCAAACTCCAGTGACCTCTAATGGCATGAAGAACCTTGTTTGATTACATGGCTAAAGAGACAATGCTACTTTCCTTTTAATTCAATTGCTGGCTGTAGTAATACATGTGTTTGTGAATCATGAGCTGGATCTTTGCAATTTACCATGGTTTTAGTAATTTCACTGATGATGAAAACAATGTGTTCTGTTATTTGGAGAAAGAAAACATTGTGTGCTCCAATGGTGTATGCATTTAGATGATGTAGACACCTGAACTCTTTTTTTCCCCAGAATCTTATGCCACAATGCACCTCTCCACAACAGCACTGGTTCTGTGGAATCTGGAGACTTGTCCTAGTGGAGCCTTTGGTTTCCATGGAAAAGGGCATCATAGGAATGTGTAAAAGTGATTTCTCCTCCTCTTCTGGGCCTGTCTCTATGAGACCCACAAGCAAAAATGGAAAACCGGTCACTGTAGAGTATAAACAAGAGTAAAGAAAAGAACCTGTGTTAAATGATCCTTAAAGAAACCATGATGATTAAACATGTACTTTCAGGATCAAAATACATACTATACAATGTGTGTAAGAGAGACTGCATAACAAAAAAGCGCCATAAAACCCCAGCTAATTCAGTTTTCTTTCCATCTGCCCCTTGTTTAATTCTGGCAATCATTGCATGCTCTATATTTCCATTTCAATGCATTATTTAACGATAAAGGGAGTTTGGAGAAAGGGAGGAAGATAGTTTCACTTGGACAGCAATCAGAGAGAATTTCTGTAAACATCTGGTTCTGTTTAAGACAGTTTTTAAAGCATTTAATATAAAATGCTATTAGAAGGTAGCAAATGAATGCTGAGTGTTCTCAATGTATAAGCAATGCATTTTCCCCTCCTGAAACTTTGCATACAATTGAACATGAGTCAAGTTTGTAGGTAGGTTTCGCAAAGATAACCTTGCATTATCTAGTGTGAGTGAAAGCGACTTGCAAGAACAACAGTTAAAGTCATTAAAGACCTCTTTAAAAAAGAAGTTCAAAAGATGATAAAGCTCAACTGGATACATTTCAACCAGCTGGATTTCAGTAATTGAATGAACATAGTTGAACAAGTAGTCAGAGATGAAACGAGAGTAGTGAATAAAAATGGAGACAATGGAAAATTCATGACACAATGGTCTAGTCTTTTTCTCATTTGGACAGGATTCAGTAGATAACTTGGAGGATTGCCTGTGTCTTTGATATTCTCATATTAAGTGATATGCTCAAGTGATAACATTGAAGAGTAGGGTTTTAGCACAATTTATTATTAATAGCACGTTTTTATTGTCTTGAAACACTTCAATCACATTTTTTATTCGCCAAAAATAAATGCTCCAAAAGATATAAATAGGATTCGTGTCACAGCTGCAAGTAAATGTACTTGATTTAGAGCTTATATTGAGTAATAGCAAACTTACAAATGTTCGTTCATAGAGGAAATAACGTAGGCCAAGAATGAAAATTGCACTTTTG
Source organism: Pandion haliaetus (assembly GCA_013401275.1). Lineage (NCBI taxonomy): Eukaryota > Metazoa > Chordata > Aves > Accipitriformes > Pandionidae > Pandion > Pandion haliaetus. Next base: position 11,166 of record VYZV01017575.1, on the reverse strand, counting down.
GACCCTACTGCTCAGGCCTTCCTGTTTTGCAGGTCAGACGCTGTTGGTGCTTGCTGAGCAGGCTGTAGCCAAGGTAGTCCTTCCTATAAGGGTTATTCTTGGGTCAGGTTTTCATTTTAGAACAGAAACTCTAAAATAGACTAAAGACAGTCAAATTCCTCTCATTTTCAGAGCAAGGACCTCAAAAAGGTACCTGTGGCCTGAATAAGCAAACACATTCTGAGACAACTTTAAGTATATGAAGTGTGGATAACATCCAGTATGGCTCTTCTGATATATATGAAGACATAAAAATTTGAGGGTTTCCTCAAATGCTTTGACTGAAAAATGTAGGGGTTTGTATACTGTGACCATTCGAGATTAGCCCTGAGTATTAGATCGTTATGTAGTTGATACAGGACTGGCTTTTTCTCAAGCATGTTTAATCTGAACAAAGCAACTGAACAGGCTGAACTTAGAGAGGGGACATTTTAAACTTTTTTTTGTCCCTAGCATTTCTGTTAGCTTGTGGTTTACTTTTTCTTAAGAATCAGTCCTCGCAGCTTGCTGTTTTGTGCTTCTGCCCTAGATTGCATGTTCCTAGTAAAGAGTCTGATCCAGACCTAAGGATGGGGCTGCAAACAAAGAAGTTTTGTTTAATCTTTTTTTAAAGAGCCACTGTAAATAAGATTGTTTGTGAAAAGAATACTCGGAATAAATAATAACATCTCTTCAGGTTTAGATGGATCTCCACCCTTCCCCTGAATGGACTACCAGCCTTTTCCTTCCTCTTTCACACAGACTTCCTGACCACAGTCAGCTTCTTTCATCAGTTCTTATCCTCTTGAAGTGTTTTACTGAGAATTAATTAGTATCTAAAAGTGGCCTAAATGAAGGTCCAGCTGGTGGGTTTATTTGTGCTGGTGAAATTGCATTTCAGGAATAAACTGCTGCTTCCTACTTAGCTAGATGGAAGATGTGGGGCTGGGGTTTTGCTGTTGAAGTACAGTCTCAGTCACTGGCTATATTTACTTAGCACTTCCTCCTCTAATTTGATTCAGGTCTTCTTTCATGGTTACTCAGAGCCTGAAGTGCCAAATCACGACTTTGTCACACAATCCAGTAATTTGACAAGAAAACAGCTGCAATATATGTTAGAATTCAGCTCAAAGAACAGTGGTAAAAGACAAAAGAGAATTTGTATTCCAAGCCTGAAAATGTAGATACATCACAACTGTCTTCTCTTAACAAGGCCATCGTGTGTTTTCAGAGTATTTACAAAATAGAGTAACACCATCTTTAACTGGGTAGAAAAAGGAATCTGTATGCCACTTGATGGTATTGTGAACCCTGAGAGCGATAAGATTGTAACACAAGAAATATTTGATAAGATGAATCACTCAGCTTTGTCTGTTTAAATTTCACACTCATGAATACTAGGAACAGGCACTTTTTTATATTTAGAGGTAGGGCCAGAGGGAGAACACAGGCAGCACAGTTTGCAGAATTCATAGCACTGCAGATTTTGGACCCAACTGGGCCCACACTGGTAAATCTTCCTGGGATGGTTTAAGGTACTTCTCCATTCTCCACTTCACCTTCTGATGGAGGTTACTGAAATTGTAGCAGGAAAAGCAGGATGGGGATCATGCGCTTGTATCTTAACTCCCCAGTGCAAAACAGATTTCATGGTCATGGAAGGCAGAGATTCAGACACATAGTTCCTTCTGTTACCGCTGCACTGGGAACAGTAATGGTCATGAGCTCGGAAATGGTAGCCAGGAATGGTGATTTCTTGAATCAGTTCAGGACGATATGCTAAATGACATGTGTCATTGCATTGAAACTTGTTCTGGGGGCAGGAAATTTTACTTGTTCCACCTGTTATACGCGCTGTGTGGATGGTGAATACTAACAGAATCAAAGAAAGTGGAGTAAGAGGAGGGCTGAAAATAAACTTCCACCCATCCCCACCCACTGCTCCTTCCCATACTGGCACTGCACTTGCACTGGGTGTAGTAATAGGGTATGTTACAGCATCTGTCTCAAAAATGCCACCCTTAGACCTGAGTCCAGCTTTGCCCAGGGCTCTGTTTTGAAGATGGAGTTGGAGACAGAAACAGGCAGTGGTTCACTTATAGTATTGCCTTAGACATGTGAGCTGTCAGTGGCGTTATGGCTGTTCAAAGGCAGAAGAGGAATTGTTATCTCTTTTACAAATGAGGAATGAAAGCTCAGAGGTTGAGTAATCTGGCGCGTGCTGTATTGCTCTCCCCAGGAAGCAATCGTTGGTCTGTGGGCCAGTTCACATGGGTCAGCTCATGGTCACACTGCCTAGGTTCTGGAAAATGAACGTGAACAGCTAAGCTGTACCACATTCAGCTGGGATCCTCGCTGAGTCTGATGTGACATTTGTCTGGCCCTTTGCATTGTTCCCCTTTCTTGATGTTCTTCTGTCAAGGGCTCAAATACTCAAAGGCATCTGCTGCAGCAGGCCAGAATGCTTTTTCATAGCATGACACGGAGAGCTTGGGCTGCATACACTTGGGTATGCTGGAGTGGCCTGTAGAGTCTTGTAGGGCGACAGCACTGCCTGCTGGGTGCTGGTGGAGGACTGATGCTGGTGGAGGGGAGACAAACCAGATGTGGTTCATGTCCTAGCTTCCTACTTCATATCTAGAGCTAACCCAACAATGAACTATTCTGTGCTGCAGGTTCCTCTTGGGAGGAGCTAGTCAGTTTGCTCTGGAGGGCAGCCCAGGAGTGAACAAGAAGACATGCAGTGTGGATTAGCAGACGGGCAGGCCCAGATGTGAAAAAAGGACTGAGACCAATTGACAGGAATTCTGTCATGAAGCCAGGATACACCCTGGGTTCCAGACCAGTATATAGTGCCATCCTTCCTTCCTACCTTTGTGACCAGGTAACAGTTTCTGCCTCTCCTGATTGTTTTTCTGTATACTATTGCCTCAGTATGACCCTCTCTATTTAGAAAGTAACATTGCACCAGAAGAAGCCAGAAAATAGACATGCTTAAGTGCTAGTTGCTGACATTTTAGAACCATTTCTTGAATGCAAAGGATGTGTGGCTATACTGATATTGTAACTTTTACTGAGATGTGCTCAGACAAGTGAGGTGACCCAAGCAACCTTCCCCAAGACCTCTTATTGCACATTTCTGAGTACTCATATTCACATTTTTTTTAAGGTAATAATCAGACAAGGTGTAGGCTGCATCAGCAGATGACTGTACTGAAAGGTGTTTGAAGTGTAAAGTGGCACTCTGGACTGACTACATTTTTGTTCGATTTTAATGCTAACCATGTGAGGAGCCTGGCAATTTAAAAATTGACCATTTACTTATATTACGTGAAGGAAATGCACGAAAGGTGAACTGTGATACTTTTGAAACTACAGTACATTTGGTTGCCCAACATCTACTGTACTGCTGTAGTAAGATTTGCAAGCTTTTCAGAAGAGGCAGAAAGGATTTGCAAAGGCACTGCTACATTTCAAATACTTAACTAAAATTATTTTAAGGCAATATGAGAGTAATGTTGCTATTCAAAGACACCGTGAACTTTTCTGTTAAAAATTGGACTGCTTTTCTGACATTCTCCTAGAGAGGACATGATCTGATGTTGGTAATAAGGGAATAATAGTGAGATTTGACTTGAACTTAGGATTGTCCATCTTTATCAGTAAGCCTACCCCTTAAAGTATGCTGGAGCGATTCAGCAGCAAAGTACCTTGTGAATGTCTTATCTTAGGTGCTTTCTTAGGAGCACTTTGTCTATAACAGTATACTTGTATGCTACACTGTTCAGCAAAATTCATCTTTTACATGAGCGTAATTCATACTGACAAAACTTATTGTGCACACACTTGTACACACCTGTACATGTGCGCGTGCATGCGCACACACACAGCGAACCAGCCAGCCCTGTCAAAAATACACTCTTGCAGGCATCAGTTTGTCTACTTAAGAGCCTTTTGCTGGCACGTTGAATTGGGAAGGGATGACATCTCTGTGGACTCTCAACTAGTAGACCCATGCCAACAAAAAACATCTAGTGAAGATGTAACTGTATTTAGAAATCATGTACCATACTTCCACATATATAATACGTAAGTTTTGTACAGAAACAAAACCCACTTGCAATTTAGCAGATGTGCAAATATGCATTTTGGTCATGTTTCTTTTAAAGTAGAAAGAGAAACCTTAGAAGTTTGAGGTGAAATCATCCTTAAATGAAGCCATTGCTTTTAGGCTGGTTTTACTCTCTGATCCTCTCACTGATTGTATTCAAATCAATATCACTAAACATTTGATTTCGTATAATGCAGGCACAAGTTTCCATCTATTTAAAGTCCTTATGTTAAGGGAAAACTTAGGAGATAATTAATTGAAGCATCAAGACATTGAAACAATTTTTATTACAAATGACCTCTACACAAATTACTGATGAGAGTAGTGATTCTTTGCATATTGCTTGGTCTTCAGGCCATTTTCAGGAAAAGAGAAAGGGAGTCACATTGACTTGTTCGGTGGTGGGTATCCAGTGTCCCACAATAAAAGTAGCAACTTGCTACTGGCTTGATAAATCAAGCTGGTGTCATTAAACTTCCTTACACAGCTTTACTCATAGAAACACCTCAGTTGTCAGGAAATCGCATCTAGTTTGTCACTAGGAAGAGAAGACACGGCTTTTGTCTTTAAGGAATGCAGGGCCTAGGAGAACAGTTCTGTTAGCTCAGTTGTGGGGGAGAAGGCAAATTCTTCTAAACTCTGCTCAGATGTCAACTGATTTTAACTCCTTTGATTTCAGTGGAGTCACATCTATTTTATACTAATGCAAACAAGTCCAGAATTAGGATCTCTTGGTATTGCACCTAGTATTCTGTTTTTTACAGGTTCTTCATGCAATATGGGTCATGGATTTACACTGATGCGGGGGATGGCATAGGCAGGTTTATAGCCCACATATTATAGTATTTTCTAGCACTTCAATGTGGGCTGGTCTTGAATTTAATGCTATGAGAACTGTGTGAATCAACTGCACTTCATGGCTATGACTGTTATTTGGTCGTTGTAATAATGTGTTCAGCCAAAGAACAATTGTGTATCTGACCACCTACTATCAAGGGGTACCCAGGAGGAAGATGAAGGGAATGCAATCTATGCAATGAATTCCATCACCAGTAAGGTACCCCACAGATTTCCTTGAAAAGAACATTTAGGAGGTAGGCAAGGGGACTGCACAGTAGGTTATGTGTGAGAAACTTAGTATTTCCTTTAAAATTACATGCTCCTTTGCCTACTGCTTACAAAAAGTTGGCACTGCCACAGCAGATGATTCCTAATAAAGAAATGCTGAACTGATATAGTTAGAAAGTGTTTTCTGTTTCTGGTTGTCTGGATTCGTAGTGACAGGTGTGTTATCCCTGCAGGAAAATACAGAAAAAACAATGATGTCACTCATTTTCACAACTCTGTTCTGGTAAAAATAACTGCTTAACCTGTAAGAACACAGAGGCCCTTCAGCTGAACCACAATGACAGCCCTATCGCAGTTACAGCTTCATCATCTGTGCCTGGCTTTAAGTAAAGGAAAAGACCAGCTTCTTCCTCCTGGATGCATTGCATAATATGTGCTCTTATATTCTGGATTACATGCACTCTGGAGTTTATTAATCATAAGGAAAATTAAGAAGCTAATTAACACTTTCAAGCAGTGTGTTACATGGACATATATTCTGCTTGCTGTATACTTACAAGTGTAAATATACCATTTTTAAAAAACCTTGGAAGCATAAAGAATCAACCAATGGCAGGAGTTATTAGAGCAGAACAAGTTCCTTTCTTTTTCTGTAGAAGACTTTCTTTTGCTATTTTTTAATTCATAGTTTCATTTAATATCTTAAATGGAATAAACCTGGGTATCGTGCATGGCTGGGGTTGACTAGGGAAACAGAGTCTGACTTTTCGAGCGTTCACTGCTGCTGGATGAGTATGTGAACAGGTAAATAATGGAAAAGCATTTCTTTTCTATTTAAGCCTGATCCCTTAAGACTCTGGATGCTTCTTTTCAGTTTTTCCCTGCAGATCATGTTTACCTCATTTTTTGACGGGTCAAAGCACAATGTCTTGGAAATAAAATACGCAAGTAACATGTATATCGGAAGATGCCATGAATATGATTAGTTGGCAGCTGGTTATTGTTCTTATTGTTCTCAGTATTCTGTGGTTGGGAGACAGACCTGTCTTTGAATTTTGGAAACTTTTTAAAACCGTGACCTCTCCAACTCTGGGTAGTCTGCTTAAAGGCTGTTAAAAGACTTTGGGCTGACTACTTCAAGGCTGTACTGAGGAGCAAGGAGTGTGGAAGTTCTTAGGCTCCTCATGGTGGTCAGGAGGTTCAGATCACACAGCTGCCAGTTGTGTGCCAGCTGTGACAGTGAACTTGGAAGCCTGACCTCTGTGGCTGTCCTGGAGCACACCCACCAGAAAGCTTTGGTGTCCCTAGCAGACTGCTGTGGTCCTAGGGAGGATTTGTAGGTACTCTGAATTTGATTTATTGGAAATTTGCAAATCATGGATGTTTATAGAGAAATACCATGTGTTTGTCCTGTTGATACCACTTTGATGAGTCTATTTTGCTGAAATTTTTCTATAATTTCCAATATACCTAGCAAATTCATTAGGAGGACTGAGAAATGTCAGCACCTCTCCTTTCCTGTTTCTACCCACAGGCGCCCCATGCTATGCCAGCTGTGTGTAGATTGCTTTCTGTCATGATTATGTTATGATTGTGCAGCATTTCCATTTACACTGGTTCTGCACCTCCCCATGGTTTAACTCCTTAACATTAATTCTCTAAAATAATTAATGGGATATTTTCAGGGATATTTTCCATTTCTTTTCTGTTCCCAGGGTGTCCCCTTATTTAAAGGTGGCTGGAGTAAATCTTTGGGGTTTGTAGCATGAAGTGAGGATATATTTCACAGCACTCTATAGATGTGAATCAGAGAAAGAGAGTTCTGACAAGCTAAATAATTTTCAGAATAACTTGAACTCATGTCTTTTTACAGTCTGACTGCCAGGCATAGAGTCTTGGGCCTTTAAAAACTTCATGTATCCATCTCCTCACCCACGAAGCATTTGCAGTCAGGCTTCAATGGCAGAGAAGGAAAATGCCATTGTTTATTTTTGGTTCAAAACCAGCAAGTTTCTGTAGGAGCCACAAGAGGAGCATTGATTTTTTTAATTATTTTTTTTTTTTTATTTCTCAGTTTGAAACTGCTTGAACTTTATTACAGTGCTGTTTTTTTAAATAATAGCTAATCATTCATCAGAACTCCTTGCAGCAACCAGTTTTATATAACTCCTAAAAATGTTTTTTACATTTTAGCCAGTTTCTAATCTAATTTCCACATCCTGTTTTTCTGCAGTACTTATCTGCTCCAGTGAAATTGTTCAAGGGAATTCCATAATCATTAACTCTCTATCTGCATTTCCATGACTCTTCTTTCCTAGAAATGGAAAGAGGACTGCAAAATTGGTTCGATGCTGAGGATTCCTCATTTTTTTGGCTACAGAAATTTGTGTAGAAACACAAACCCTAGTGCTGGTAGGTACCACCCAGGAAAGAAAGCAACAATGTTAGCCTGCTTATCCCTGGCTTCACTGTTACCTGCTTTTGTATCTGCTACCAAAATGGAGTGGAACAGACTTTAAAATTACATCAGACTGATGTGACATGTCATTCATATCACATTGTCATGTCAGGGATGATATCTCATGATGATAATAACAAATAAAAATGTCAGGTAATGTTGCTTGGCAGCTATAACACTTACTGTATTTAAGAACTGTCCTCCCAGTCTATTTCACAAAAGGCAAAGTGTTGCCTTTTAAGCACTGAAGTAGTATTCGTAAGAGCCAGCAAAGCCATGGAAAATTTATTTTCACATCATTACCACTCTTACTTGCTTTTATCTCTCATCTGCCTCCTTCCTCCTTTCCATTGATTAACACATGCTCTTGTTTCTGGTTCAGACATGTTGGAAGTTCCCCGTATGAAAAGGTTGCACTGCTAAACTCACAAGAAATTCCTCTATCTTTTACCTTTTCATAAAACTGATGAAGATCAAGGGTTATGAAATTTTGCTTCTGATCCCAGAAGTAAATAATTTCCCCCTTTAAACTCACATACCATGAAGAAGACCATGTCTGTTTATGATGATGATTATTTTCTGTTTATGCTAAGGCTTTTTTTAAAGCTGTGTATAAACATGTATGTCAGTTATGCTTTAGTGAGGCAGAAGGTTTCGTTAGTTCTTACAACTGACAAGACAGTATTAGACTTTGGACAGAAACTGAAATAAATATATGAATATTTAATTTAATACATGAAAGAGCACCTGGTTCCTGTTCATGGAGAAATAGGGGCAATTAACTTATGTCGTATTTAGGTTTTAGTTCAAAAGGTTTGTAAACTAACTGATATGTTTTAGGATTAACTATCCTTATATGACATTTATGAAGTCAGACTTGTTTTCCAAGACATTTTCAATGTTAATCTTTAACAACTCTGTAACTCGGATAATATAATAATGTAAATATAATGTCAACCAATAGAATAAAAGCACTGAGGATATTGTGAAGTACGTAATTAATATTTATAAATGAATGTTAGGAATTATCTAGTTTGAAATTATTTTTAGCTGAGATTTCTGTATCTCACCTCTATCTTGTATCCAAAGAGATAGAGAAAAAAATTGTAAGTACAAGATCTGGTAAGGGTTTGCTTTTGCTTGAAGGCCTATGAAATAAATGGACCTTAAGGGCATTAAACAGGTATATCTCATTAATTTTACTGTGCAAATAACTGATATTTCCTATAATACTTTGCATTTGACTCTTTGCAGTGATTAACAAATTAAAAACCAGGCATTTGACTGGAGTCATCCAAAAGTTTATAGATGAAGGATGGCTTTTGAAAACTTGCATATCCTCCAATGAATACATTGGGATTCATGTAAAATTTATAAATTATAGTCAGCCTCATGGTTCCAGTTTCTTAAATTGCTCTCAGTGTGTAGAAACACAGATTTTAAGCATATCAAATGTCAGTTCAGTCAGTTTTAACAAATTAGGCCTGCAAACTTTCAAATAGCATTTACTTGGTTTTCCAGTTGACTAGTCTGTCCATTCAAGTGTAAAAGAAACAAAGGTGTTATTTGAAAGGGAATAATTTAGACAAAGAACAAACAATGTTGGATGGATTTTTTTTCACTTCATAAACTCCAAGTTGGCATATTCTAACAGGAGAGTTCTCTGTTATGCTAGTTACAATGAGTTTAAAATTAATCTAATTAATAAAACAAACAATCTCTCCTGTAAAAATCTTTGCATTTGTTCCACACTGATATAATAGCCAGATCTGCTAGTCTAAGTAGGGTCTAGTTGTTAGCACATAGGCAGTTTTCACATGGAGGTGGTTGCAGCATTGGACTCATCTCAGATCTTACAGACTATATTTTCTCCTAGGAATAAGTGGAGTTTTTTGTACAATTCCTGATAATCTGAGGTGGAGAAAGAAGCATTTCAGCAGAAAGCGAACAAAGACAGACAGGAAGAAGGATGTGGGATGGGGGGAGCGGGAAAGAAGAACAAGGAGCGGGACACATTGTCAGACAGGGACAGTGAGCGAGCTGAGGTGATACAGAGAGGAATAAA
>VYZV01017572.1:877-11328 GCA_013401275.1 Pandion haliaetus | reverse complement strand
TGTGTCACTTTAGAGGTCTAGGAGACTGAATTTTGGAGGAGATGAGTCAAAGACTATTTACAGTGTTGCATTGTTTCATTTTGCCACATATTTAAACAATTCAATAATATAAACGCATCTATAAAGTGGTTTAAGCTACTTGAAAGTAGGGCATCTGTGTGAAAGAGGAAGGTTCGCAGAATAAAACTGGGTTAGGAGAAAATAATCTTTGGTAGTTCTCTTTTCTGTTTACAACAAACTTCCATAGCCCAACAGTTCTTTTAGACAGACTGAAGGAGACAAAACTTAGAGAGACACTTGAGTAGCTGAAATGAAAAACTAACCTTATCTTCAAAATAAAAGTAATGGTGAAGAGTCCTGGAGATGAGAATAGGCATGAGAATCATAGGTATTTGAGACAACACAGAAGGAAAGCAGCTGTCCTGACTACCAGAAGTCCTCCATAGGATGTATATTTATATATTCTGCTCTTGGATCCACAAACACAGCATTCACTGAATTCAAGGATCTGAGGGATTACCCAAAATTAATAAAATTCTGCCTTGTGGAACAGTTACAGTAACACTGGAGTTATCTTGAGGGATGAACTTTTTATTGATACTCTTTATATAAAAGCAGATGAAATAAAAAAGAAGTAAATGACTGATTCTCATTGGGATTCCAACTAAGGTGCATATTTTATTAAAGTGCAAGGATCCAGTTTAAAACTGTTTTTCTTCAGAACCTGTTTTCCCTCCCCAGTTAATTTACCAGTAAAACAGGAATTAGGAAGAGATACTTAGAAATGAAGTGATTAGAGAGTAATTTAAATAAAATTTTCCTGCCTATTTAAATATTTCAATACAGTTCTGATATTAGAGACAGGGTTTAGGGTATGTCAATGATTGCTGAGGCAAGTAGGTCACACAGGTATGTTCAGCAATACAACAGCACTGTGGAGAAAAGATTCTGTGAAAAAACTGCCTTACTTCAGGTATTAGGTACAGTAGTAGCCCTCTGGAGGCTACAACCTTAAGGACAAGAGATTTGACACATATAAATTCATAACAAGGCAGATGATAGACAAAAAAGCAACTTCAAGAAAATATTATCCAGAAAATATTAATTTATTTTCTCAAAGACTGTGTTTAATTTATTGTATAAGTACTGATAGTGGAGCAATGTCATTCATATTTGTGTACATTTATTTTTATCATGTGTTCTTCCTTCTTCTACCTAATGTATATTTTGTTAAAAGTTATATTATTATAGTAGCTATAAATATTCTAAAATACAAAATCTATCATTAGTATCTTAATTTCATGATAACCACTGCACTATTAATTTACTTCTTTCATTTTTTTGATCAAAATAAGAAAGGAATAAATATGTTTTTGAATTCTTTATTGACTAATATCTCAAATTCTTTCCTGATAATAGTTATAATTATTGTCCTTATATGATAATATTTTGAATTATACATTTTGTTAATTTTCTGATTCTTATAGTTGGTTTGCCTGTCATTCTTAATATTCTGTTTATCATATAACAATTTCCTTTTCATAAATGTATGAGTGAAGGAAACTAAAGAGATTTAGAGTGATAATATAAATACTTAGAAATACAACATAACCTGAGACCAGGCTGATGAAGGATGTGGATCACATCCACAGATGATATGACAGGTGGTTGGATGGGATTCAATACAGAATTTAAAAAACTAGTATTAGGTATATATGTGTGAACTTGGTGTCTAATCTTCTATTATAGTCAATGAAGAGCCAGAAAATGCAGTCGGGAGAAGCAGGATAATGATTTGCCTGTCTAGATATTATACATGGAATGTCGTTTCCTAAACAGAAATGTCAAGTACCACTTGCAGCACTGAGTAGTTTCTCACTCACACAAGGCTGGCGGATGTGACACGCAGCCTATGGGAGAAGCCATGACTTGCTGGAATGGCAGCCAGAGACCGCATGACACATTTCAGGGTGACTAAAAGTAGGTTTAGATTGCTGAACTATGCCTTAGGCATCAGAGCTGTTTGGGCTCCACTGGTAATGTTAGCTATGAGGGAAGCTTATATGTGGTTGTACATACCTAAATTTAAGTGTCAGTCTTAACCAAATCCTACATTGCAGTCACAATCTGCATATAAATTCCAAATTATTTTCTTAATGTAAAAATGAAATGTCATCCAGTTTTAACTAATAAAACCAGTATCTCTTTAATACCTAATGTATATCTCTACAATACCTAATGGGTATAAATATAGCAATTTTCTTTGCACAAGAGGCTTTGCTTCATAAACATGGCAAACAAACTCTAATGATAACAAACTATGAATAATCAACAGGAAAAGAGATCAAAAAGTCTATCCGATTGCCAAACATGTTGTTCTATACAAATGAAATAAGTATATGGTTAGAATATTGTATGATAACAGTTATAATGATTAATTCATTTGTTGCAGAATCCTATGGATAAACAAAACCAGTACCCTCCTAGAGGGCAAATGAATTCTGTATAACTCTGCACAGAAAAAAATTCAGTAACAATACATTATTTAGAATAAAGGTATACAAACTGATTCCTTATTCCTATCTTTACTCCAACTATCTATTATCTCAAATGATAAGGCGAATAGACTACCTGACAGGGCATCTTTCTTTTACTGCTAGAAAGGGAGAATTTAATTAATATGAAAATATTTCCTGTATTTATATTTCTTTCAGTATTTTATTCCCTAGGATTTCCTTTCCTTAAGAAAATAAGTTTAACATGCACTTCTCATTACTGAAGCAGAATTCATGGGATGAAAAGAAAAAGCAACAAAGAAACATCCAGAATTTTATATTCATGAAAGCTGATAGATCATAGACTAAATAGACTAATTAGAATCCAGTATATATGTGTGCAAGTATACATATATGTGTGTATGTGTGTACACATACATTTTAGGGGTTTTTGTTGATCCTGATTAGCTGCAAGGATGTGTTTTAACTTTTGTATTGAGCTTTTTGAAACAAACAAAGAAATGCTGTGCATTAGACTGTAGTCATATGTTTTCTTCAAGCCTTTTCAGATATTTCCTAAGAAACCACTGTATTAGTTAGAAATACAAAATTCAGTTAGTCTCATTGTCCTGATTTCAGCTGGGATAGAGTTAATTGTCTTCCTAGTAGCTGGTACAGTGCTATGTTTTTGAGCTAGGTATGAGAAGAATGTTGATAACACACTGATGTTTTCAGTTGCTGCTAAGTAATGTTCAGTCTAAAGTGAAGGATTTTCGGCCTCGGATGCCCAGCCAGCAAGAAAGCTGCAGGGGCACAAGAAGCTGGGAGGGAACACAGTCAGGGCAGCTGACCCAAAGTGGCCAACGGAGTATTCCATACCATGTGACGTTTTAGGAACTGGGGGGGGAATCACCGCTCGGGGACTAACGGGTGCGTCGGTCAGCAGGTGGTGAGTGATTGCGATGTGCATCACTTGTATATTCCAATCCTTTTATTAATACTGTTGTCGTTTCATTAGTGGTATTATTATCATTATTAGTTTCTTCTTTTCTGTTCTATTAAACTGTTCTTATCTCAACCCACAAGTTTTAGTTCTTTTCCCGATTTTCTCCCCCATCCCTCTGGGTGTGGGGGGGGAGTGAGTGAGCGGCTGCGTGGTGCTTAGTTGCTGGCTGGGGTTAAACCACGACACTCATTTATAGCTCAAACAGTATCTAGAGCATTAGAAAATATGACAATTTTAGCTCTGGATTTCTTTCATAAGATATATATGAAAAAAACCACCAAACCCACACACATGTGGAATGCACTTAAAACAAGAACACAGGTAAATAAATTCAAGAAAAAAATTAAACTGTGAATTAGTGTCTTTGCTGTTACTATCGTCAGTGCAGAGTAAATGTGCGTTTCAAGAAAGTGTTCAACCAATGGTTACCACAATGGACAAGACCAAAGTATTTCAGTCAGTAACAGAAGCAACTTCTTTGCAAAACTTCCAGAAGTCCAATTCACTTGCTACCAGAATTACAGTAGTGTTGGTAATCATAGATTCAAGGTTACTTCCCAGGGAACAAGTACAGTATTAAAAAACCCCAGCCCAATACCAGCAGTGTTCTCTTGTTCTTATTGCCAAATTACTGTTCCTTTTGCCATTCTAATTTGTTTCCATATAATGGGTAATTTAGCTAGAAACAAACTCCTAATACAATTCTTTGTCCTTATCAGAAAGCACTAATTTTTAGTTTTATTAATCCATGTTGTACATTGACACTTTTCTATGTATGGCTTTCAGGTATATTAATAAGTAAATCAGGGGTGGCCATAAAATGCCTGAGGATTCAAATGTATTGTTTTAATTGTTAATGAAAGTTTATCTCACTGTTATTCAGACTTCTGAATTTAATTCTCTTAAAGGCAGTTTAACTTGGATGATAAGACATGCAGTATTCAAAATCCAAATACTTCATACCAATATTCATAGTCCATATGAAGTCCATACGAACATTCACACTACATCTATTTCTATATACTTTCTATTAAATTGAAACAGTATTCAAATATAGTGACATTGTGCAGATTCATTTAAAAATAATTTTTAAAAGCCTTAGGGGAAAAAGAAATCTCATCTCTTCCTCCTTCTTATTTTGTAGATGTGCCCAGAAAAATAATAATAATCTACCTTGCAGACTATGTTTCTCATACTATACATATTTTTCCCTTTACTGAGTAACAGATGTTTGCATTCTGAGTTTTGACATTGTATGGGAAGATTAGCAGAGGTGTTGACTTTCACAAATCATGTATATTAACCTTTTGCTAGAAGGATCCACTGCAAAATGTCTCCTGTAACATCTCCATCCAGAACTGTTGTTTACATTTTTTTGGAGAGGGAAAGCACTCTATAAACTAACTTCAGGAAAAAAATTAATCAGCTGCCCACCTACATTTCTAATTGTTTTCCAGACTGTTCTTTTCAATTTTGTGGTAATCACCAAAAAGACTATTTCTGTGAACCACTCATACTGTAAAAGACAGACAGTATGTAGAGTTTTAACACTTCATTTGGACTTGATGGACCTGTGGCATAAAAAGCTGATTTAAAGTATCAGCTCTTTGTCAGAGATTGTTAAGAAAGTAGTAGCAACTTGTTGGTATCATAAACTGGCTTAGACTACTATGAATATAAACAGTTAATTTAAAGTAGTTTTTGGTACAGCTGTAAGGTCTTAACAGATGTTTAGCCACTGAAACTTGTAACATTATTTGCAATTTGGCTGGACGTGGAATGCTTTCTGCTGATGATACGCTAACCGTTTCACTGCAGCCTCTTTTGTTACCATTTTAGTTAAAGAATAATGAGAATGAATTTTGCCTGTCACTGAGAAATCCTATATATACAATTAATAAACTGGCTGGTAATTAATACTGAAAGTTGTCGGCCACAGGAGATATTGCAGAGCCAAGAATGATCTGAAACATATAGTTTAACAATTAGATACAGTAATTACAATATTTCAGATGCTCGCACTGAATATAGTCCATCTTTATTAAACCTTTATTTTTCATGCTCCATGTTTTTAATGCTTGAATTTAAAGTACTGTTTGACAGCATAACATTATGCAGATACTGTTGTGTGGTATACATGGCAACCTATACATTGCCACATCTTTCAAAAGACAATTCATCACACTGACGCTTAAGACATTAACAATTCAAAAACTACTCTATGGCTCACCAATGCAAGGCATGCTTGACTGATGATTTTCCAAGAGCTGCAAAGGACTATTCTTTGTTGTGATGCTAATGTGAAATAGAAAAAAAGTTGTGCCATCAGTTACTAATGAAATCGGTCTCAAAAAAAGGTCTTACATGTATTGTTAAAAATATCACCTAAAGAATGCTGTAAAATTCGGATTGTTTTATAAATTGTATTTTTTCTATTGTATTCTATGTCTGTTCGTATACAGCATTCCAAATTTCTTTTTTTTTGGACTACTTCTCTCTGATCTTTGATTTACTCATTTCTTAACCTCTATGTATTCAATTATGTCATATTTTATAAATACAGTATACTGAAACAAGTTAAACCAAAATAACACTCTGGTAATTGCACTAGAAAAAGCAAAATTTTTAGGTGTCTTTAAATTCAATTTTTATGGATTTACCTAGTGCGATACCAGTTTAGAATATGTTTAAATCAAATGATAATGGCAATATAAAACTTTCTTGCCATTAAGTAAAATACACCTTAAAACCAAAACACTAACTTAGAACAAAAAAACAACTGAGTAACTTTAGCAATAATGACATCTGCTAAGAACTCAGTTGCAGCGTCTCAGTATTTAGAATTCCTGAACAATCCCTTATTTTCAAGTTTTTATTGCTTTTGCTAACTAAGCTCACCCTATACTAAAGAAATTATTTGTGGACCTAACTGTTAACGAAGATAAGTAGTTTCAAAATCTGTATTTAAAATACTGATCATTGATAACAGGGCATTTTAGAAATTTAAAAACAAAGCCTCCCCCACCAAAAAAAAGCCATCGAAGTAGCAACAGACCTAGACAACTCCACATTATTTGCACTTGTCTAGTGCACAAAATTAATGAAGTAATTAAGTAACTGAACACTAAAAGCTGATTTTGTGGGCATACATTACAAAGGGTTTGTATGGTGTAGATTCTAAGAATTACCTTTCACAGAATCATAGAATCAAGAGTTCAGCTGAATTTGAATTAAGCACTTTTTTGTTTATTTCATTATTTTGAAATTTTATCAGTGAAGAAAACAAATTATTCCAATTTACAATGCTTTTAAACTGAACAAGGAGTTTACACTTGAATGTGGTATAAAATATGAGACTCAGTCACAGCCATGTAAATAGGGACTAATTGCATTACTTAGAAACTTGTCCAGAAATATTTCATTTACTTGGACAGCTGTAGCACTACAACGAATTCAAAGAATACTTTTGGTAACTTGTTCTTAGTAACTGTGAAATGTCATCCACACAGTTATATTAGAAAAAAAAATCAATCTCTCCCTCAATTAAGTTAATAGAACTAACTACTTCTCTAGTCTGATATTCGTCTATATTAATTTCTTTTCTGCAGTAACACTTATTTCCAGCTATATTGTATTTTAAACAAAGCTGAAAGCAAGCATACAGAAAAGGAAAATATGAAAGCATTTGTACATGCCCACAGTCAAAATTGGATATTTAATGTATTTTCCGTTTTCCATCTATCAGTTACCAAGCCTGAAGGCAAAGCATAGGCAAGATTCTGGAGGAAAATATCATGCTGACAGTAGAATCTGCAAGCATCATCACTTCTAAGTTCCCTGGACTTTGCTGCATCGCTGGGATTTTTTAACTTGATTGTCTTTCAAAGCCTCCAAGATATCAGCTGCAAAATAGGTTTTCAGAAGAAAATTGAACTCTGTAACATCGTACCTTAAATAACTTTGAAATTATTAGCAACTTCAAATCATTTTCTCTAGATAGTTTTCTTGGAATCAATTTCATTTGTTCCAAGGGGCTACAAGAGCAACAATTATCGAACTGGAAAATCAGGAGGAAAATGTGAGATTAGAGAAGAGAATGTATGTTTAAGATGTGAAGGACTTGTATTTTCTATGACAGAGAAGAAAACTGAAGCCAGGTTTTCCCCATGCTAGGTGACTGAGTTATAAGAAAGTTCACAAAGGCTCTATCGGCAATGATTGTAACCCTAGCCATTCTTCTATTTTTTCCTTTCCTACGGTGTTTTATCTTGGGTTTTCTATTGAACCTTTAGGAAGATAAGGGAAATATAAAAGAACAAGAGATTTATTTTATTCTTTTAATCTAAAGCAAACTTTTCCTTTCTCTTTTTTAGGTAAACTCAGTCAGCAGAGGAATGAAAAACAACTTAAAAATGTTAAAAGTTCAACTAAAATTAAATGCTGAAACATACCTCTCACAGTCTTTAAACACAAATTAATACCACTCTTACACATATTGAAAATACTATCTCATCATCTGAGTGCATATAGATACTTTCAGCTATCATGAATTCAGATTCTTTAAAGTATCAAATATCTGTAGTATCACGCTTCTGTCTGTAAACTGTATAAAACTGTTAGCTTTGGTTTCTCATCTTTGAAAGGTCTTTACATTGAATGTTATTTACTAAGAAAATGTGTTCTTGGGTGTCGTGGTTTAACCCCGGCCAACAACTAAGCACCACGCAGCCGTTCACCCACTCCCCCCCCACACCCAGTGGGATGGGGAGGAAATCGGGAAAAGAAGTAGAACTCGTGGGTTGAGATAAGAACGGTTTAATAGAACAGGAAAAAAACTAATAATGATAACACTAATGAGATTACAACAATAATAATAAAAGGATTGGAATATACAAGTGATGCACAATGCAACTGCTCACCACCCGCCGACCGACCAACCCGGAAATCCCCCCTCCACCACGCGCCCGCCGCAGTTCCTAAAACGTCATATGGTATGGAATACTCCGTTGGTCACTTTGGGTCAGCTGCCCTGACTGTGTTCCCTCCCAGCTTCTTGTGCCCCTGCAGCTTTCTTGCTGGCTGGGCATCAAAGGCTGAAAAGCCTTGACTTTAGACTAAACATTACTGAGCAATAACTGAAAACATCAGTGCGTTATCAACATTCCTCTCATACCTAGCTCCAAACTTAGCACTGTACCGGCTGCTAGGAAGACAATTAACTCTATCCCAGCTGAAACCAGGACATTGGGACACATAAAAACTATTGCTAGTGCACTTAAAAAACTGTATGTCCCATGTCCTATGCCGTTCACTAGAAAAAATTTCCGTTATAAATTTCCTTTCCCAAAAGTAGGGGTGTATATTAGGTACTGTGACCATGAAACATCTTTACAGGGGCCATCAACAGAGGCAGAGCTTTTTATGTATATATGACAATGCAGAGTTCTATTTCAAGAAATAACTACATTTTCAAGTGAAAGGGGGTAAATAAAGTGGATAAGAGTTACTGGTGTTTCCTGGGAACACGATGTGCATTGAGAGTCCAATCAGTTTACTGCCACAAATAAAATTCTCCATCACTTGATTTAGTATAATAACCACCATGATTTTGAAGATGCTTTCCTATAACATATTTTAGCCTCATCTTGTCAGTATACTAGGAAGACTAGAAAATGGCAGACCAAAAAAACCTGAAGAAAACTGTCTGGATCTGACATATTTAGGACATAAATACAGACTTCACTAGAAAACTGCCTGAATGTATTTGGAAAATCTGACAAGAACCATCAAAAAGTCCCTTTTTTTTCTTTTTAACCTTCTTCAATCGGTTAAAACATTTTATATTCCCTTGTTTGTAATATACTTTTCATTTCCAGGAAAAGTTTTAAAGAAAGCATATAGGATAGAATAGAAAAAAGTAAAATTCATATAAACCAGTACTTTTTCTTATTATGGCTAATAAGAGCTGCCTACTGTGCTTAAGTTAATACAGTCATCTGTCCTCCCATAAATATGCTCAATGATCATCAGTGCATCGCTGATAATTTATCTATGGCACAATGACTGTGGCAATCTTGCAGTTTTCTAACTGGAGACGTGAGAATTTGATGGCTACTTCTTCTTCAGCCTCAATCAAAACAAGGTCTTTCTAGGTTCTCCCAAATAAATCAATTCTATTCCAAAATTTGTCATGCCTCTTGACCATGAAAGCCCTCCATGAAAACGTTCCAAACTTCTAATACTCCAAAATGGAAAGCTGACATAATATCTTTGTTTATTTAATAGCCTTGTTAAAGGTTTTATAAGCCTTATGATGAAACTCCCTCCCTCTCTAGTCTTTGGAAGTTTTAATAATGAATTTGACCCTTCACACATAAATGACAAGACTTTCTCAATACTTATTGCCAGACCATATTTGAATAGAATCAGAACATTCCCAGTCAAAGCAGAGAAAATCAACAATAAAAGTAAAAGGATCCATACACAAACTACAAGTAAGAAAGAGTGTGACTCATCATCCTAATATAACATTGGTGACTGAGATACAAAAGGATAAAGATATATAAAGTTATAAAGGTGGAAATAGCTGTGGATCTCTTCCTGATCCCAGTGAAGCATTAGTATTCAGCTTAACTTAAAGCTGTGCTACCAGAAAGAGTTATTTATCTAAAAGTAACCTGTATTTCAACTGCAGTCAGAGAAATAGGCACCTTCAGAGGTTGCTCATTGAGACAGTGCTGGAGATGACTGGCTGGAATCACTAAATGTGTAAATCTCTGTTTCTGTCTACTAACCAGAGGAAGTTAGAATGAGCAGTTTAGACTAGAAAATCAGCTATTAGATGCCAGCTTCCTCTCTGAGGTGCACAGGACAAGATGCAACAGGCACAAGTTGTGAGAAGGAAAATTATTATTAGAGATAAAGAAAAACCTGTTCACACTGTGAACACA
>VYZV01017565.1:16089-31520 GCA_013401275.1 Pandion haliaetus | reverse complement strand
GAAAGTCTAGTTCTTGATAGATTTACAGACGAGAAGTTCCTGAAACTTCAGCACCTGATGAAGGAATGAAGAGTTAATGCCTACTACTACTTTTTTGGGAAGCATGTAATTTTGCTTGAATTAACTTCTGCTTCTATATTTCACACCATATATATATATATATATGTTGCAAGCTTAAAGTGTGCAACTTGGCAAAGTCTT
Source organism: Pandion haliaetus (assembly GCA_013401275.1). NCBI lineage: Eukaryota > Metazoa > Chordata > Aves > Accipitriformes > Pandionidae > Pandion > Pandion haliaetus. Next base: position 31,319 of record VYZV01017565.1, on the reverse strand, counting down.
TGGAAATTGCAGGATTTCTGTTTGAGAGGCAGTGAGAGTATTTTGCAGACATAGGCCAAACATTTTTCCTAACTCTGGAGTGTTTTTTGTCTAGGGGAAGCAAGGAAAATGAATGGCAACCTTCATTCATAGCGGATAGTCCTTCACTTGATAAGGAGTCATCCTAAGTTGACCGTCAGGTAGGAAATAAAAAGAGCTGTTTGAATTCTGTGCCAGCACCGATTTTAAAAAGTGTACTGCTATCATTATTTGCATTAGAGTATTACTCAAAGGCGATAACTGAAGCACCGTCCCGTTGTGCAGGATAAATACCACACAACTCTGCTGATTTGAGTACTGCATAGCACATAAATTTTTAGAGCCACACTAATTTGTCTTTTTCTTAGTCTGACACTAATGCGTTAAAAATGTCGGGTTTTGTCAACGTAAGACCTGACACAAAAGGTTTAGATATTCCCCTAAAGAAAGCCAAACAGGAAAAATTACAAACCTAAAGTCTATATTTATTGTGTGATCTCATAAGATATGGAAGAGAAATATTTGTTTCCAGCTGCTGTTCTGGTTACTGGTATGTTACCAGAGCATGTGTAAATACCAGAATAAAATCCAATTTTGATGGAATACACTTCATCCCTACTTTGAGCAGCAAAGATATCACCAAAGTATAGAGTTCATCTCCAGAACATTCTTCTGCCTTAGGAACAAACATGAATTATGGGACACGTTTAGGATGAAACTAACTTCTGGAGCTGAAAAGTCCTGTTTTCCCTCCAGAGAAACTTAATTCCTCTCTCCAGAGAAACAGCTGTCACACTAAACCATCAGAGTTCAGGACCATTAAGCTGTAACAACTGGATTTCAGTTGGTCTTTATCTTTGCTATTGATACGTACAACACGATTCTGTTTACGAGTCAGCTCCCTCATTCATGAAATGGGCTCTCTTACACTGATTTAGGGCAATGGCAGATCATCTCATTTGCAGAGACTAATAGTTACCAAACATCCGTCAAGCCACTGTAACTGACATATAGTGCATCCCTGGTGTGCAGCACAGCATGCAGCAGCCCGATTTCAGGCTGAAAAATAAGACTGATTACTTCCTTTTGTCTCGGACTAGGAGTAACCACGTAGGCAGACACCACTAAGCAACTGGTGGGTAACCATTTTTCATATTGCAGGAACAGAAGTCCTTCTCTGATTCTTTCCCATCCTCACCGGGTGGACTTCATTCACACCCGTACAAGTGAGAGCAGTATGGAGCCATGCACGATGCTTCCTATGGAAACACTATGTGAAGAGAAAAATGGCTAAATGACACTGGAGGATAGCAACTTAAGAAGCACTTGCTGCTTGTTGACTCCAAATCTGGGAATTAGGCAGATGATTCTTGAGCAGGGCTAAAGCTGCTAAAAGGTGACAGATATTTAGGCCTTAGTTCACAATAGGTACTCTTCGGTGACAGCTCTCCCTAGTGACAGTATTTCCTTCCATTTCCTCCACACCTTATTGCTTTCTCTTATTCCTCCTTTACTTGTGCCAGCACAGGCACTTAGCCTACTGAGTCAAGGAACTGCTCTGGCTTAAATAAAATCTGGTCAACAGAAAAGTGGGACCCCTGAGGAGGCAATATATAAAAGAGCAGGAGGAGGAATCCTCTCAACCAGTGTTGCGAACAAAGGTACGCTGTCCTTGAGACCGCAGCCTTTGTGAATCAGAGCAAAATTTGGGACAATTCTTTTTGTGTCTGTTTAAGATTCGGCCATCAAAGTAGAGCTTGATGTAATAGAACACCAGCTCAGAGCACCGTCAGAACAGACACGGTATCTGAGGACAAAGCAGGAGAAAAAAACCCAACCAAACTTGCCATGACTGCCAGGAAGCAATGAAAGCTTCAGAAGTTTGATCAAGGGGTACCCCAAAATTGTAGAGGGTGGCTCCTTCTCCTCATTTACGATCTAGACTATGCTGGGGTGGCTGGAGAAGCTACTATCACATGTGGCCAAATCAGGTGGTAAAAACAGGGACACAGTGCTTGCAGTTTGTCTCTGGGAACATGACCCAATTACGGGTCACTTACACCAAAAGCAAAACAGGCTAGAACCTAATTACCAGGAAGATAGATTATGGGGGAAAGGGAGTGAGGATATCACACAGGAGAAAAAAGGCCATAAACCTGAAAGAGCGCACAACACCAGAAAGCCAAAATGAGATGACTAGCTAGGCTCCTCGCCTCCAACTACCTACCACAGCATTTATTCCTGAAATGAATAAATTCAGTCAACCAGGCCAAGTGAGGTGACTTGCAACAAGGCTATCATCTTGTACTACCTAACACTGTCATAGACCTGTTCAGTACATACATAGACTCAAATACAATTCAAACAGCACAACATGCTAAGAAGAGCCCAAAACAAAAATCAGAATTCTTGGAACAGAAAACCCAACCAATCACCATGACTGCCTCAATACAGAAGAACAAGAAATGCCTACCTGGTGTCAGGTATTGCTTTCTGCCTCTTCCTTGTATCATCCATTGGAAGAAAGGAGGACAGAATGCGATAGTCTCCAAAGATGGACAGTTTACAAATGAAGATATTCTGGCACTTCATTAGCTCTGTGTGGGCTGCTAGTATCAAATTTCTTTCCTATCAGCCACATAACTTTATTTAGCTGAACTAGGTAGTGTTCGTCTGTGGAACCAACTATGTCCAGTCAGGTCCAGAGTTTCAAAAAAATGTTCCTAGTCATTTATGCCAAAATACTTCCACGGAAAATAGCGAAAATAAAGGGAAAATGGCAGTCATTTATCTCTACTATCTGTTTATTAGGATGTTACTTTAAAACATCTGCAAGTCAGTGCTAGCCGGTGGCGCTGAACAGGGCTATCTCCCAAAACAGTACCCATTTGTCTTGCACAGGACTTGGCAGTCTGGTAACTCTAGTAAAATACTGTGCATGTGAATAGCACATGGAGAGCAGATAGGGGCATACATGGACCTGTGGTGAGCGGAACAGGTGGTCCACAATGCTCACGACACGGGGAAAAGACAAGTGTTATAGCTGAAAGACAACACATCATATAACACTATGATGGTCTCTGTGTTTCTTCACCATCCAGGATATCAGACCATCTCAACCCTATTCCAATGCATTCTTAGACTAGATAGAGTCACACCAGCAGATGCCTCGCATGTACATTTTTAAACAAATGCACAAACAGATGAAAACTGACTGTAACAAGCTACATATATTCAGATAACACATAAATATCAGCTATTATTTTCTTATAAATGCAATTGCCAACATGTAATAAAAGAACAAAGCAACACCCTACCCTGCCAGGCAAGAAACAGCCAAGACAAGAACTCATCACCACAGTTTTATTCTGCTGCCACTGCTGAGCTTCACTCAAAATTCGCCAGGCATAAGCTTCAGGTTTCAAATAACAGTGACTGCAAACTGGCTTTTAAAGCAAAGCCAAGAACCTTTCATTCTGGCAAACTAACTGTACCAAGTTTAAAGTACTCACATAGGGCAGAGTTTCTGGGTTCTTTTAAAGTGATTTTCAGTTTTCAGTCTAGAAATAAAAGATGAAGCTTGGCGGTGTTTGTTTTGCTTTTTAAACTTTGGCTACAATCTATTTTTCAGCTTTTCTGCTCCTCGTGGTTACGTGTACACAACAAAAGATTCTCCCAGTGTTCCTTGACTGGAAAAAACATAGCATCATTCATAGCATCATTCCTTACAGTCAAGTACCTAGTTGAAAACCCAGACCCAGCCTCCAAAAGGTAGCTGCAAATGGGAGCAATCCCTAGAAAGCAGTTCCAACTGTCAAGTTAGCCTTGCTGCTAGTTGGTGGATTATTAGAAAAGAGCTATCCTGTGATTCTCCCTTCTGCAAAACAGAAAGAAGGGCTGGGTCAGGGGGAAGTCTACGAAAACCAGTTGTTTTTCTTTGAATCAGAGTTCTTAAGCTATTAGTAGCTGATCACTTGAAGGAAGTATGCAGCTGTTTTGATTAATGATTGAATTTAAATATTTAAGATGGATGAAGTATGTATCTGGAAATGATTGGGGGTACGGCTGTTTGTCGTATGCTTCTCACCAGGACTCTACTGCAAATGAGACAATATCACAACAGGTTTTCATTCCAGGATAAAAATATAGTAAGAAATTGTAGAGACAGAAATACTATGAAAAAAAAAAAATCTAGGAAGTTAAAAGCTGATTCAAGACTATTTTCAGAATATTTTTAAATTAAGGGGTTTAGTTTTTGTCTTTAAAAACAGTCTTCGGATGAGTTGGTATTTAAAGTACTCTTGAATCACAACTTTTCAAATGCATTTTAGCATTCAGTAGGAATTTGCATCACCTGTGTTCCACCTGAAGTGTTTCGGGCAAGGATAAACAAAACCTGGGTGATATTAGTAACCGCTATGGTAACTGCAAAGAAATGATGGCCAGATTGGCTCTGATTAAATTGTTAAAGCTGGTCATTGCCTATCCAGACTGATACCATAGGTATGGACCTTGCTGGAGAGCAGGGCTTGGGGATCTGGAATTTTCGGTCTTCCTTCTTCAGCAAGGAGAATAGGGGAGGGGAAGAGCCCAAACAGACCAACTCCACGTTCTTCCTCTCCATTCCCTTTTCCCCCAAGGTCAGATGGTAGCAGGAGTAAAAATAGTCTCCTCATCTTCTCTCCTTTTGAGCCGCCGTAAGGAAAAACGTGCACTGAAATTCTTTAATCTTCCATCCAGCATTTTGGAGAATTTTATACTGCCACAACAGGGTTTTTTAAGACAGTTGATGGCTTAAAGAAGATCCCCTGGGAAAATCCTGTCACCTGGTAGATTGAGGCATGGGAAGAGCTTCCCTAGGGACCATACTGTACAAGGAGAGAGGCCCTCACAGTTAGTGCAGTTCAGAGCTCAGTTTGTGCCTCCTGCTGGCAAGAGAGGCACACTGTGAGCGTCTGGTTCTAAACAGCAACACTACACAAATGAAAAGAAAAAAAAAAACAAACCCACAACAAGAAACAGAGAAAGCTGACTGCTCACCAAGACCTAGAGGTTTAAACCTGGAGCTTAATGCCTAGTTGAAAGAGGGGAAAAAACCAACAGAAATCAAAAACTGGCTATGTATGAGAGAATTCATAAAGGGCGTAAAATACCTGTACCCCATATTTTTGTCGTACTTCTTTTGGAAAAATCCTGCAAATTCATAAGAATGTCACAGAAAATGCTATACATAATCAGTGCACATTTACCTCTAGTACAATGTGAGGAAATTTTTTTTTTTTAAATGAAAAAATACAGGAGTCCATGATTTTTGTGTTCTGTTAAATAGTTACTATTAGTTAAATAGAGAAATAATCTAAAGAACTAGTTTGTAGCTTTCTGCAGCAATCTTTTCATATAAAACGAGCACATTTTCATTCAGTCTCTAAAGATACATCTGTAGTTGTATTGGTGGGCAAGTATATTGCAGCTTATAGTAATGTACATTATTGATCTGTAGCAAAAACTGTGAGTGGAATTTAAATTCCATGATGGTTTGACCATACGTTTTTTATTTTAGACATCTTCACCAGAGCTGAAATTGTTTATCCTATACTTCAGCCTAAGGCAAAATTTTAGACCTGAGCTACGATCCATTAAACCACACATTTGTAAGGAATAATATGCCCCTGCAACCAGAGTATTTCTCTACTCACAGTGACGACTACTAAAATCTTTCAGATATTCATCAGCTCCTGATGCTTACTTTTTGAAAAGTCTCGATAATTACTTCCTGTACTTGGCAATATTCAGAAATTATTTTCTGCTGCCACAAGAAATACTTAGGATGAAAATATTCTCCCATTGGTACCTTTCTGTGTGGTATTAAGATTGGGAATGTGTTTATATTTAGGTTTCACCCAAGAGAAGAAGATTCTTGTATAATTCAGTAGTACACTTAGAGAGGAAAAAAACCTCTAGGCCACAATATGTAGTTAATATTCAGAATTAAGTCAGTTTATTATGCATCAACTGGTAGGTCAAACTCAGCTTTGTGTGCTGTAATTTATAATACAGCTTTATGCCTAAAGCAATATGGAAGCCCTGAAGCCACACTGTGAATTATCACAACTGAATCTGAACACTACCTACCAAAATGTATACGATTTCTTATATTTCTATTGCATGCAGGCTATAAACATCATGTCAGATAGCTCTATGCTGGAAGGACATCTAAATAAAATATCAGTTTCATGACCAGTGTCAGCATTTGGCATTCTGCTTCCTGCAGTCTTAGTAAGTGTTAGTCCAGCTGCTTCAGCTGATTTAACTAATTCAGTAAAAGTAATATGAGGGGCTTTATAACTTTCTGAAAACTAACATATTTTTCTCCCCTAACAGCACAGCAAAAAAAACTGCACAGCAGTTTGGTAACATTACAGTTTTGCCCAGACTCAGACTTCATATTTCCATTTTATATTTAGTGATCTACATGCGTGAGGCACGAAGCAACATGCCTCCGGAAAACCTCAGGAGCTAAAGCTGAACTACCCTATGCCCTTGTGCTTCCACACTTGGGCTCCTTCCTGCTCCAGAGTGAACAGCCAGCCCATTGCCTAGGGGCAAAGCCAGGCTGCCTTTGCAGTGCCATCACTAGGGAGGGTTTCCTTCTGAATGGTTTAAACTATCCTATACCAGATAAGGGAGAACACTGGAAATGGACATCACTGAAGCAGTCAAACCAGTTAGTGTCTTCAAATGCTGGGGAAATGAACTCCTTCCCTCATGTTTCTCCAGACAGTAGTCTGGAGACAGGAAAAGAAGACTCTCTAAAACATCCAGCACCTCTGGCACCCCTGAAAACCAGACGTGTTTTTATCGATCACTTTAAGAGATAAGTGAGCTTAAGATTTCGGATCATGAGGCCAAACGTACGTCAGAAGTCTCCCTCTGAAGGGTATTTTCAGCCGTGATGAGTGGCGTGAGTGGAGACAGAACAACGTTTCCATGTTAAAAATGCTAGGTTTTATTCTTCCTCACTCTCCCTCCGTCGCTCTGAGAGCTCTACCCACAACAGATGCATTAGCAGTAAGTTAGCCAGCTCAGGCTTGGTAGCCACTTTTGTATACTCCTGCTAATACTCTTCAAGTAATATGTGGCCCTATGAAGAAATAAATTTAAAAAATAAAAACACTCTATAACCAAACCCCATCGACATTGACTAATTAATTCTGAGCATTTTGATGTTGCTTCTCACCATAGCATAGCACATCTCTCTGAACTCACAAAGAGCCTTATTTATACATTCCTTGGAGCAGTTTTTCATTGGTGTATCCCTATGACTACATTATAATGGATTTATACATCCTCCTGACTTACACCTCTTTGAGAGATCAGAACCAGTCCCAAGAGGCTTAAGCCTCACCTAAATTAGTTTCCAATGTGAAAGAATCTGCAAATAAACTAATTAGAGATTAATTGGCTAATACATATAGATAAGTTAATTAGGGATTAATTAGTGTTTATATAGTCTGGTCCTTAGAAGATGTAAATTGCTCTTGAAGTACTAAGTATTATATGTCGATTTCTATGGCGTTCTGACTGTTCTTAGTTGCTGTATATATAACTGTCCTTGCTGTTGTACCTACTAGCTTACACATCTCCACACTATTCCTTCTGTAGAGTTGGTCATTATGAATTTGATCTTCTCGTCTTGCAAGAGAATTAACTGGAGAAAAACAAAACAAAAAAATCAAATCATGGTGTACTATTGAAATGCATACACCTCCAGAGAGGAAAAAGAAATGTCCTCTTCTGTTGTGCAGAAAGGGTGACGGAAACCTGGGTAGTCATGCTGAGCTCTAAGTTGGGTGGTTTCACAAATCCCCATGTGGCCCTGGAGCAAACAAGTTCTCTCCAGAATTTGGATCCAGATGCTTCTTCACAAGCTCTTCTCCTTTAACCCATTAATCTTCCTGAAATATAGGCAGGATTCACAGGAACATACATAAGCAAGAGTGTGCCAGTACAACATAGTAACGTGAACTGCCTTCCTATTCTACCTGCCTCTACCTTCCCACCTGGTTTCAATTGATAAGAATTTTATTTTTCTGGATCAATCTAACTCCATCCAAGAGCTGCTGTAATTCCATAAAGACTGTATTCTATACACTATGGAAGATTTCTTATGTTGTTAATATGCCTCCTATTTATGAAATGTATCGTGAACTTTCTTTTATCAAAAAGTTTTCAATCCCAAGCATATATATGCCTGCATATTTTCCTCAGTTCTGAACTGGTTACTAATTCTAAGGTGTCCATCACTTAATGGGGGCTATAACTGAGTCTTGAGTCAGCCCTAGAGAGAGGAAAATTTGAACTGCAAGCTTTTCATGGTGAAGTTTTCAGAAATCCTGTAGGCTAATTTGCACTCTAAACCTGATACTTGATACTTGAGATAGATATATATATATATAGATATATATATATTTATAATACAGGCTGAGCACAAAACTAGTGAAAATTAACCAACTAATGCAAAACTCATAACACAATTGACATTCAGGATAACTGTTCAATTTTACAGATTACTCTGCTGACAAGCACACAGGTAGAGAGCCTCAGTCACAGAACAAAGCCGTAAGTTACAGGTCAGTAAAACTGAGCAGAGTCCAGACACACAAACAGGAACATTAATCAAAGCTGATACTTGAAGACTACAGAGAATAGATTCAGGACTAGTCTGCTGAGAAAAAGGAAAAACCTTGTGGTAAATCTGTGGCCTGGGAAGAAAAACTTAAGCATCTTGGCTCTAATTGGTATTGGCAGAGTCAGTAACCCAAAAATGAACACGTCTTCAAAGTGAATATTTGAGCAGAAGAACAATTATTGCAGGACTAAACATTAGCCAGGAAAGGCTTTCCTTGTACAAGAATCCACATAGCACCAGCTAAATGAGATGCATATGAAATCCCCTGTTGTTTCCAGCTACATGCACACATCCCACACACTAGCAAGGTAATCAGAAAAAACCTTTCATATAACTCACATAAATAGAACTCCTCAGTCATGCTTCTGAACCTTCTTCTAGCTATAACGGAGAGCTTCTGCCACAGCATGCTGCTTGTGAGCACCTCTGGGAATGATGAATTGGACCAATAATTCTTTTCAAGTGGTTTCAGCTTAGCAGATTTAAATGGAGTTTTATTCTCTTGGTAAATAATGAGACTTGTTATGATACTACCCACAAGACAGTTTGAACAACTACAACAATGATGCGACTTTCTTTTTTCTGGAGGTTTGACTGCACAATCCAAACGCTATCGTTAGCAGGTAAATCCACACTGTGAAGAGGTTTTTCAATGCAATATGCAAAGTTCTCAATTTAACTCTGTCTTTGGTCTTTATAAGAAGAGTTCTACCTTACAGTGCCATACTGGGACAGAGAACAGACACTTGAAAACAAAACCCCCATAATAAAAACATTTATAAAGGCCTAGGCTTATGAGAAAAATTTATATTCAGCTTACAAATGTCTTCAAGACAGCACAATAAAAGTAGTTAGCTAAAGAAGGTTGTTGAATCTTCAAAGACGTACTAACAAAAAGAAGATAATTGAGAACAGTCCTGCATTATTTTGGATACCAAGGGTTAACAACCCCCACACGATTTAAGCCATGCAGGATTTCAAATACAGAAAGTATGCAAATGAATAGCAGGACAATAATACCACCTCTAATACCACTTCCATACATACTGCGTAACAGCATTTACCAGCTTTTTAACACTAAGCCTCAGTGGTCCTCTGCAAATATGCAGAATACATCATCCACACGAGGTTCCAATTAGTTTAAATTCACCTCCAACAACATTTGAAAAAAAAAAACAACTTACAAACATCTGACCTGCTTAATCATGAAACTGATCCGATAGAAAATTGGATGTGGAGTTGAAACTTCACTCCATCTACAAATTTCTTGCTATGTGATTTGCAAGCTTTATACTTTCCCCGCTGTAATGTTTCTGCCACAGTTAAAAAGGAGTTGACGTATTTCAGAGCATCAGCATTTGTTCAACTACCTACAAAGCCTCAAGTCATCTTGCCATTCATTGTCCATAAGTCTTTTTCTTCTTTTTTCACCTATGCTACTGGCCCTACGCTTTGCCAACAAAAGGATATCAGCAACAAGATGCTGCTTGACTATGGAACACGATTCGCTTCAAACACAGGTGATGACGAATCATGCTCAGCACTATTTCTGTAACTGGGGTTAGTCTTCAGCCCCATAACCAAGTTAATTGTGAGTTCAGGACAACTTGCATTTGCCTATCAGCATGAAAGAGAACCATGCTTATGAACTAGGAACATCTGCTGGAACAGTAAGGATGATAGAAGGTGTGCAGGATGGTGCCGTAAGTGCAAAACAGAGGATCAGAGTTTACCAGTGTAAATACCGCTGGGGTTTACCGTTACTACTTGAGTACAATCAGAGCAGGTGTAACTTCAAGCAGGTGAGACATTCTCAGAAAGACAGCAAAAGACTCACTGCCTGGGCACTGTGTTTCAACCATTTTGCAAAGGGCAGCAATAACTAAGAGGCAGTAGCTGAATACAAAGTTTTCAGAGTGCACACTTGAAAGAGCCTGATTTCCTCCAAGCCTGCCTTTCCATCCTTCCCCCTTTCTCTTTCCACACAGAAAGCACTGTAGATACATACAATAGAGAGTCTGTGCTACTTCTAGTCAGGGTCAGTAAAATCGTTTTTGTATTTTTGTCTTTAAAGGAAAATTTAAAAAAATCATTATCACCCTAACTTGGATGGTCTTTTTCAACACAAAGCCATGACTGTGAATCACCTTCCTGTTCATAGGTGCAACTCTGGCAGCTGAGACATAAAATCTTCCTTGTGGAAGAATGTATTTCCCTGGCAAGGCTGTGGTTGGTGCATGTGCATTACTGTTATCTTGGCACATGAGAAAATTATTCCTGGATCATCCTGGGTTTTTTTTTTTTTTTTATTTCATTTAATTGTAAAATTCTTCAAATCACGTTCCCCATCTGGACTCTTCCAGGCTTTTCCAGGACATTTGTAAATGTTTTTAATTTCCTGTCAGTGAGTACCACCATCTTTCCAAGTGTAGCCTTTTCCCTGCAAGCAGGCACCACTTGCAGAGCTTTCATACCCAGAAAATGTAACATGCAGTAGAAAATGTGCAAAACTAGTGCAGGATGAGTAAAAGCGCTTAAGTGTATGTTGCTCATTAATTAATCAACAGAGTCTCCAGCTGCCTCTCTCATTCAAGGCTGTTTTCCTTTGCTTTTCTTCGCCCCCACCCCCGGGAAACCAGCTCCATAAATGCAGCTTGCTTTAAAGAGATTTCTGCTGTGTCTCTGATAACACCTATATTAAGTGCTCCGTATAAAGCCAGGAGCGCATTTTAGTAACATTATGCTGACTCCTTTTCCTTGGAATAATTTATAATGTTTTTTACTTTTTTTTTTTTTTTTTTTTAGTGTTAGATTTACTGGTATTGTACAGGGTTGTACTTTAATATGGACAAAATATTATAAATCCCCTAACATCTACTTGTGTAAGAAACAGTAACTGTGTTATGCACATGAGCAGAAAACAGAATCAAGGCACTATACATAAGAAAATAATGTTATCCACCTAGAAACATGGGGAATCATTATTGTTAATTGTTTTACAGGAGAGTTCAAAGGCGTCAGTGCTAATGATCAGCTCAAGCAGTTCTAGACACTATGCAAAGAATATTAATAGCTTCTGACCCCCAAAATTCACCATAGGTGCTAGTGTATAAATAAAGTGCATAAATGTGGAAAGTGAGTTTTTCCAGAACCAGGAAAATATTTGTGATGCAGCCTGGAAAAGGAATTTGTATCTCCTGGTGTATAGTTGAGGGCTGTAACCTTGGCTTATCATCAGTGATCTGTAACAACTGCTAACATTTCTCAAAAGCAAGCAAGATCTAAAATAATGCTATTTCTCTGAGCATAAAGGCTTACGTATTGACATGCATACATCTAGATGTATAAATATACATTGTGCAGTAAAAGTTTTCCTCCTCATTTTAAATAAAAGCTGAGGTTACTTTAACAGTAGCTGAAGTTTGAAACATTCATGGATTATTCAATTTACCTTGCTTCTCAGTTTCAACAACATACCAGATAGAAAATAATTCGGAAGTTCATGTAGAACATTTTGCTGGGATGTCAGATGTTACAATGTGAGGGAAGTTTAATTGCTCTGCTTTTAAACCTAGCTCTGATAAAGGCCTAGCCAGCCTGTAAGTGTCCCATTCAGAAATGCTTTTGGATTGTTTATGTCTTCTTTCACGCAATTTGTATGAAGGACAATCTTGAGCCATCTGGTGCCTATTTAATTTTTAACCACCTCTCACTTGGAATATTTCTTTCTTTATACTTATTTTGTCTTAACAAATTGGCCATAAGCTAAACTGCACCATCTGTGACTTCCAGTAAATACAACTGTTGCTAATGAAATTACCCAGCTTCATCATTTTGATTTAAATGCATTGCCTGCTTTTTCTATGACCTTTCATTGCTTGCCATCAAATCACAGCTTTCACACATTTAGATACACACTCATGTAGGTCAGGCTTCAGGAATAAATCTTATCTGCAAATCTCAAGAAGCCTGGCCAAGCTTGCTCAGCAGGCTGGCATGAGCTACCACAGCCAGGGTTATGCTAAGAAATCATTATGGCATTTGTGACCATCCAGCTTAGGGGCTGAACTCAGCGTGTTTCATGCTCTAGGGCAGATCCCCCGCCATGTGACCAATTGGTCACTGTTTCTTGTTCTCTTGCCTCCCATTTGTTTGACTGACTGAATTAATGATTCTGGATGTGCTCGCCCAGTCTTTTGGCTACCCTGTCTCTTATTCAATCACAGGACAAATCTGACCAGATTGAACTGGAGGAAGAGACTGGGACCCTTACCTTAAAGGAAAATAGCAGGAAACTAAGGGAATTGATAGAAGATTAGTGGTGGAGGTGGGGTATATCATCACACCAATTATTTATATAGAATTTTATGTATAAAAGCAACCCGGTGCAATGAATTTGAACCTGCAGGAATTCGTTCCCTTGCCCTCATGTTAAACTGGTAGGTGCCAGGTATTTAAGAACTGCACCTCAATTTACATCAGAAGGAAAAGATAAGTCTGAAATTTCTTTAGTCAGAATGTGATTTACTCAAGTAGGTATTCATCCAGTGAACACAAGCAATTTCAGCGGCCATTTACATAGCCTCTGCAATATTTTTATTAGGAGCACAGTATGTCTGATACCAGCAAAGCCTCAATCCCCCAGAGACATGTAGCCCTAGTTAGCTGGAAAAAATGAGAAGCATCTATTTCACAGGTACAAGCGCCTTTTGGAGGTCCCTTAGGTGCTCTGCTAAGGCTTTGGTTCAATATGGATTCCAAAGTACCACCCTGAAATTGATGTCCTGGTGAGACATGGCTAAAGCCAGACTTTCCAACCTCACATCCAAAAATACCAGCAGTATTATGATATCAGTTTCTGAAAACACCAGCCGGTCAGGCGTGAGAACAGCTCTGAGTACAGCATACACCTACTGCACCCATCCCCACCCTCCTCCTTATGAAAACAGTACCATGTATCATACAAATAACGTGACACTATTTTACAGTGTGGCAAGATCACGAAGAGGTAAAACATGAACGCTGGAAGGAGTGAGGAAAGAGCAGCCAGGTTCCCAGATCACATAAATTAGCTTGTCAGGCCACATATTTGCACTGATCTGTGATTCCTCCACCATGGATGAGGAACTTATAACCCATGTGCATTCTGCATTCCAAAATGAACCCTTATTTCCAGTTACCTGGAACTGTGGTGAAGAATAAAGCAAATCAGTTTAACTTTTAACATCAAAATATGAAACTGAATAGCTCAGACTAACTTCCTTTAAATAAGAAAGAGGAAAAGCCAACAGAAACTTGCAAAGCTCAGAACAGAGTCCATATTTAATAATTTCTCAGAAATCTAACAACTAGTCAAACATTAGAAACACGATGTGATAAAGATACCAATGTTCTCTGTATATTTATGCTCCCCACAGCAGATGTTAGTCAGGATTATCACAGTGAGCCAACATAGGCATGGAGACAGCTTTGGATACGCAAACCCCTCTCCCCAAACCATCCATTGCATCCTTTCTAAATGGGCATATTTCTGTTTCACTCCCACTCAATGCCTATTCAGCATGTCCTTCTACCTAGAGTCATTAATTTAGCGAGATCACAATCCACTCTTGATCAGGCTAATGACAGGTTACGTCATGTAAGTACTACAATTTATGAGGCAGGCTAGAGGACTGATGAGTTAGTAGGTGGGTTATGTTTATATGGAGTTATGTTGGTATCCTGATGGAAGAGGCAAACAGAGTAAGAGCAGATGGCAATTACACTGGCATTTATGATAAAATTTCAAAAGTTGGTACATTTTGTCAGAAAAAGACAGGGCCTATGTAAATATGCTTGACACTTTCTTCCTGTCAAGGAAGGAGAATCACCTTTGCAAATAAACTTAGTAGTTTTATTTTAACTTCCAAGAAGCCTGGCAGTGTCAGCCAGTCTTTGCTGCTCCTTTTTCCTATTTTCAGCACAAAATACATTGCTCTATTGGTCCCAGAACTGCTGTCAGTGCAAACTCCAGGTGAACACACTGTTTATTTGCTTACTCCACTAGCACAGTCCCAATAGATGCTCATACAAAGTTAGAAAGCTTAATAATTCATTAACCAAAAAGCACTTTTTGGTGTAGATTTGATAAAGTATATTAAGGAGACCAACAAAGGGAAGGCATTCATATTTTTGGAACTTGTGCCTTGGAAGACTATCAGAAACACTGGAAAGAAAGGGTAATTATTAAGTAAGCTGCATATGTATGTCTGGAATTTGGTATTTTGGCAGTGCAATAATCTTCATGATGTCTGGCAACATGAATGTTTCTGTAGTATCAAGCTGATACACAGAAACAAGACTGAAAAAGGGAGCAGTATGAACAGCATTGTTCGTCAGGGAAGAATTCCAGAAGCTGGCAGAAACTTTGGTATACAGCCCACAGAAACCATTAAAATCTACAAGATGCTATATGGCTACCGGTAGTTAAGCTGACTTGCCATGTATTTAAGGCAAGTAACAATGGAGCTATAAAAAAAAAAAA
>VYZV01017563.1:0-11253 GCA_013401275.1 Pandion haliaetus | reverse complement strand
TGTAGTGATTCCATTGGCATTTGTGTTGTAGTTAATGTCAAGTGTGATAGAAAATATTGTGTGTCTGTTTGTTTTGAGTTATAGTACTCCTTATTGTTGTTTACAGCAGGAGTTGATAAAGAAAATTCTGACAGATGTCTCATTTTTGACTGTCCTCCTAATTCATGTGTGTGTAAAGGGAATGCTGTCAGAAAATAAAGTGCAATACTGAAAATAAGAGTGCCTTATATTGAAATGAGTTTTAAGAGCCTTCAGTATTAGTTTAAGAATGCAAGTGAGGAATCTGCAGTAGGTTCCAAGTAGCAAATCTGAATGAGAGAGAGCTCATTTATATCAGCATGCAAAGCCAGGCTGGAATGGTGCCTACCTAGAGCTCTGGAGTCAGTTCAGAGCACCTTAATTCCCGCAGGAGCTGTGTTTCTGAAATACCTGAAAATACAGATATCAATCACAGGTATGGATAATCTTTACTGAATCAGGGCTTCTCATTTGTGGAGGGATCTGTGAGGGATATTTAATCTACATTGAATTGGTTTGTGATAAATAAAGGGAGTGTGTTCCCATTCCTAGACCTTGAAATTGGGGAGTTGTGTTTTGCATGAAATATGGTCAGATTTTTCTGTTTTCAGTCACTCCTGTTCCGTAGTGACATTAGTTAATGTGAAGATGCCTGTAAAAGTGGATGCTTAATTATAGTGAATTTAATGCAATCAGCGTTAAAATGATACTCCTGATCTGAGGGTGAAGTTCTGTGTAGGTGGTACAATGAGAACAGAGGTATTGAGAAATGAGCATCTATTAAGATTTATACAATTGCACCCCACAGACACTTTTTTTTCTCCCTAAAATTGGAAATGGGAGCTTATGGAAATGTTTGGGTTTTATTTTGTGGAAAAGCTGAAATTTACACAAATGTAATATAATGCATTTCCTTTAAAGTTGATGAAAATTGAGAGTATTGTAGAGAGAAATCTCATCATGTTGCAACTAGCAGAACTAGATTTGTTAATAATGAAAGCAGTTTCAGAGTACTTTCATAGTTTTGAGGCCACAATGTTCAAATTCATTATAAATCTGGGGTAAACCATTCTTAAATATGTAAAACTCATTAATTACTGTGAATGGATCTAAATGGAGTGCTCTGTCAGTGAACTTCATACTGAATTGATGAAGCCAAACTTCATATATATCCAGGACTACTGAAAACACTGTCATTCAATTGATTGAAGCTTGCCTTTTGTATGTAGCTATAACCTGGAAGATTATTTTTAACATCTCAGTTTCAGTGACATAAAAAATATTTAGGAAATGGGTTTGCTAACTTGATTTTATTCACTTCTTAAATATTGGTTTTGACTTAGTAATGTGTTTTGCTAAGACTTTTTCCCTTCTTACCTTGATAGGAACCTTTTTATATGGGCAAAGGTAGAGTAAATATGCATTTGCAGAAGAAATAGCTGTCATTATCATCCATGGAAAATCAATATGTATTTTAAATATAGATTGATGACATTGTACCACCAGTATTGGAGCCTGGGAATTCTAGAGGGGTCAAGAACAGGACAACTGAGCACTTGCATCATCAAAGAAGATGAGATGCATTTACTTGGGCAGATTTTCCTCTGGGCCTGCTTTTAGCCCCTGAATTGGGAAGAGTGAAATATTTACCTGGCTTGTCTCTTGACAGTAAATAGTATTAATTAAATACAGGGCTTGAAAATGACACTGGTATTTCAGATTAAGGCCAGTAGATTTTGCCTTGGCTTCCTGGAAATTGAATTCCAGTAGTCTGTTTATTTGACAGCATTATAGTACAATAATTTGAGGTTCGTGGATATTTCACATTAAAGTGGGTGAATTTTTATGTCACAATGCTGGGATGTTAGGCTCAGAAGACTTATGTGACTAGAATAGTAAGCGAATTTGCAGCTGATTAATACAAAGTGTGGCACTGTGTTTCCATCTGATAAATTTACCTTTATATTAGCTGGACTGGCAAGAAATTACACGTTTCCTTTTTAAAACAAACTTTGGATATTAAAAGTTCAGATTAAAGGTCTTAGATAAATTACAGATGTTAAAAAGTTAAGTATAATTAAAATTATTTAGAATATTGGTGAGTTTTACAGAATCATTGTGAAGCGCTCTAACGATTCAAAATGTTTTACAAAATCCACCTCTAGTCATCTTACCACAGGCAAAAAGGGGTACTGACACTCCTATGTACACAATATTTGTTACTGTGTAAATGCTTTGGTAAAACTCTGTTTACAACTGTGGCCATGATAAATGAAGAATATTCTCTGTTCTATGGTCCAGATTCTTCCCTTTTTTCATTATTAGTACTTTTATTTCTTCAGTAATCCCAGTTCAATACCCTACAGTGTTCTGTATGCACCAAACTCTGTATCTTTCAAAATGACAGCAATAGGCAATCTAGCAATATTTAAAATTAGAATTGAGAAAGGAGTTAGTTTTATGTTAGGTATTGCAACTCAGTTCATCCTTGAGGGAGACTGTAGTAGTGTCAGAGGGAGTTAAAATGTTTCCATTCATGTTTTTTCAGCATGTTTTTCTTTTGCTTATATTTGGATATTCTCACTTAAACTTAGAATCATCGTCCTTAAAAGTAACACATGGAACTGAAGATCCCTTTTTGCATTGGATTCCTTTGTCCTTCAATCTGTAGGTACCTGCTTTACTGCTATAAAAGTGAGATGTCTCCGACATTTATTTGTTCAGGTTTTAAGCTTGAAACTCTACTGTGTGGTGCCACAATTCAGTAGTATTTTAAAATGGGATGAAAACATCTACATTTCTCTAAAAGTAGGTGGCCAAGACATATGAAATTTCACTTGGGCTAATTTTTATGGGCTTTCAGTTTTCAGTTGTGGTTTTTTGCTTGGCTTCTCTTCACAAATCCTGGTTAACTGTGTTTTTATTGCTCAGTCCTGCTGAACAGACTCGTGTAAAACTTTTTCTGTCTGGAGTTCCAGTATGTAACTTCCAGAATGTATCCTACAGTGGAATAGAGTTTATGTGCAGCTGATGGTACACGAAGCTTGACGTATGACTACTGATGTTTAAAATCATTCCTTGTCCCTGACTATGATTTTAGTCTTTCCTTCCTCATAAGCTCACTCTTTTGTCATTATCCAAGTTCTAGACTCTTGATCAACAGTGAAATATATCACATTATGTTCTACCACTACCATACCCCAAGCACACTACCATCACTACTGTACACCACAGGCTACGTGCTACAACCTAAAGGGTGAAATGGTACTGTTCTATTAATTTTCTGCATTTGTTGGTTAGCGTCCAATGTACCTTGTGTATAGCACATAAGATTCACATTAGTATGTATGTATTTTTGAATATCAACATGGAACCATGCATGTGGTGCTCTGGTCCTGTTTTAGGTACTGTGGGCACTTCTTAAAAGAAAAAAAAAAAAGTAACAGCCTGGTGAACTTGATTCCAGTAACAGCAGTTATCAAAGTTGCCTCCTACTTAGTCTTCATCTTATTTGCTTCATCACTCCATTTCTGAGCTATTTCCTTCCGCCCCCAGCTTCCAGGAGAAGTTTTTTGTGTGTTGTGGTCTTCTGATACAATCTGATAAAGCTTTGGGATAGTGCTTTGTCTTCTACCTTTGCTATCAGTCAAAGCACCTGGGCAGCAACATAGGAGGAACAATGTTCTGGGCCAGGACAGCTTGATCCATTGTTGTGAGACACTCTAATTTTAGTCGGACGTATTTGTGTGTGTATGTTTGGGCGGGAAATTACTTACTGAAAATGTATTTTTGGCTAACTTGAAGCTATTAATGAGTTGGCTTGAATTTCGTAAGTAGCTTCGTTGAGGAAGGGGGAAAATTCCCTTCTAGTCTGAAGTGCTATAATGGCTCACTTAGGAAATTCTGAAATGAAAAGTTTTGGATTTCGAGGCTAGATTCACAGGAAGACTTGACAGTCAATAAACCATGGGGAAACAGCCTGGCTACAGGGTACAGCTCTGAACAGGGAGCTGCTGCAGGTGTGTGAGGTGAGGGCTTTCGCTGGGCTACGGTTTCAGTGGCACAGGCTGTGCCCCAGGTAGAGGGACAGCTTGTGACTGGTCGGATGGTTCGTCTCCTTGCTGGTGACTGGTCTCGCTCCCCATGAGCTGCAGTTTACCCTGCTGCTCCTGGGTCGAGGGCGGCCCTGCCTCTCACAATTACACCGGGCTGGGGACGGGCAGGTTGCCAGTGTTTTACAGCTGTGGCAGAGAACAGTTCCCAAGGTCACCCGCTTCACCTGGGATGACTGCAAGGGCTGGGGAGCCCTTTCCTGTACCCACCCAGGCACCGGCAAGCATGGAAATGGGGGTATGCCTGTTCTGGATTGCTGAAGAGGGTAGAGGCGGGAGGGCAGGTTGCTGCACACCGCCTCCTTCTGAACACTGGTATGCAGGTGCACAACAAGATGGAGGAGGGAATCAATGCTCCTGATTCAGAGCAGAGGTTTGTATTTGGGTCTCCTGCCTCTTAGGAGATTGCTGCCATCTCAGGGCTGTTGAGTGTTTTTGAGCGGAGCTTTGCTGCCTCTGAAACAGCTCTCATTTTCATTTATGTGTAAATACTTTGTCAGAGAACTGAATTTCCTATGTTGGCGGTGAGCGTCCTATCTGTTGTGTGTGCCCTATGGTAAAGGACAGTAGTTTCTTCATTTGCCCACTTCTATGGATTTAATTTATTTATCTGCTACCCTTAAGGTTGTCTTCTCAGCCAAGGTACTGTGAAGGCAGCTAAGGTATACATTCACAGATATATTTAGCAATTAAATCCCCTTGTGGATGCTCTTAATGCTTTGAGATAGCTTACCCTACTTTGACATGAAGTTAGCTATCTGAAACAAGGGCATTTTTCCTGGTGAATTGAGTATTTGTGTAACTTGAAACAGTTTTAAAATACGTTATTTTTTTTGCTGTTCAGTGGCGGAAATGAAAAATTCATTATAGGCACAGCTCTGTTCCTTGTGTCAGAGGTATCATTGCCCATAATTAAATGGATGCATTTGACTACAAAGATACGATACAAATTAAAGTTTCACCTGTGTATGCCATCTTCTTTCAAAATCCTTTGATAAGATCAGTGTGAAGTATTTTACTATGTAAAACTGATGAATTCTTGAAAACCTGAAAAGATCAAAATGAGACATATTTAGATGTCTCGGAGCAAATGAGAGGTTAAAATGTGAACTGTGTATAACGTGTCTGGCAAAGGTAGAAGTAAACCCTTAAGAATTTAAAACCAGTAGTGAGTTTTTTGTGCTGTGGTGGGAAGGGCCACATGCCATAAGTTTTCTTGCTGTTGACATGATTTGGGGACTGTTCTCACTGTTCTGATTTTGTGGAAATACCGTTGTATAAGCATAGCGGTAACTTTTTCATAATGAGCTGTACTCTGTTCTCTTACGCTAGTGTAAATAAGTTTTACTCAAGTTGTATTGCAGAAACTGAGAAAGGAAGATGGTGAGCCTGCCCTTAGAATTTCCTTGGGGGAGGAGGGACTTTTTTAGAGAGATGAGATTCTGAGAAGGGAAATAGGAGGGTTTCTTGCAGAAAGGTTGAGTTAACTAGCAATACAGGAAAGATGAAAATGTAAAATCCAATATTGGGTCAAATCTTCTTCTAATTGAAAATATTTCTCACTTGCATTAGTTGAATGTAAAGACTACACTGTATTTTACTGTTTTTGACTGCTTTTGCTTACCACTGGCAGAGAAGGAAGTCAGTAAAAGGGAACTGGTATTTTCTTACACAGACAGCGTCTTGAGGAGCAGAATAAATTAATGCAACGTGGTTTTTTGTGAGTGCATACCTGCAACAACATGAGAATTTTTTTATTTAACATTTTAATAATTGACAATGTGTGGTTTTTTCTGTGTGTGTATGTTTGTTTCTATGTTGTAATTTGTACTGATTGTATTATTGGTTTTTAGTTCTGTCCTGTTGCTTTGTTCAGGTTACTGGGTAATATCAGCCATTCTTATGCCATGCCAGTGATGGGCTCTGTGGCTTTTATTGTGCCAAGCTTCTGCTGTTCTTGTGTTGTGTTGAACAGGCAGTTAAAATGATTTAATCAGGCTGGCTGAGGGTCAGCTACAAAAATTGAACATATAGTTACTTGGACAACTGGGTTTTTTTTTGTTTTGTTTTGGTTTGGTTTTTTTTTAAGCAACAAATAATTTAGATAAGGTGGCAGGAACCATTTGTAGAATTTGGGGACTTAAAATGTTTGCCCCTGCATGTGATGGAAATGGCCCTATAATTATGCCCATGGGAATGATCTTATATGGGTAGCAACAGGGATGGAGCTAGTCCTTGTGCTAGAGAGGCAGGAGCTTACTCTTCAGTGTCAGATTTGCCAGAGCTGTACTAAACAATTCACTTCAGCTTCAAGTCCCTCACTTTCTTAGCTGTAAAGTGGGGTCAACCCTCATTTTTCTTTATTTTCCCTACACAACCCACAAACATCAATGAATCTGAATTCTGTAAACAGAGAAAATATATTCAAGTATTTAATTTCCTCAAATGTACATAAAATGCCTGCTTCTATCTATCTATGTTGTGAATTAACACTGAAATTGTAAAAAATGCTAGAGAGAACTTGCCTATTAAAATGTTGAAGCAAGGGCCTTTTGCTATTTTATTAAACAAGAATCAACCTAGTTTGTTTTGAGTTAGCAGTATTTTTGTCTGCTTATGTTATGAGATAAAACATCAAGTATTGACTTCACATTTCACAAAGGAAGAATTAAAAATTATCTCTGTGAAGGGTGACTATGGAGGTACTCTTTGAAATTCTAATTTAACACTTCAGTAATGGGTCAAGCCTGCTCTGAATCCTCTGTGGGATTATTTGATTTGCTGTCTGGTTAACCTCAAGGAAAATGGGATGTCTTTAAATTACCAGAGGTGCTAGCTATCACCTTATAATGGAGCCACACGGGAGAATTTGTTGTTTTAAATTAGGATTGTC
The DNA here is from genome assembly GCA_013401275.1 of Pandion haliaetus. Lineage (NCBI taxonomy): Eukaryota > Metazoa > Chordata > Aves > Accipitriformes > Pandionidae > Pandion > Pandion haliaetus. Next base: position 4,230 of record VYZV01017563.1, on the reverse strand, counting down.
ATCTGATGACTAAGGGATTATATGAATGGGGCTTATTTTTCAGATCTATCTTGAGGTTGAAAGTTGCAAATTTTTTTTTTCTTCTTTTACTTACCACCAGCTGTATAATTAGAGATTTATATAATTGAGGGATAAAGGGAAAATGTCATCTTTACCTGAAGGGGGGTCTGGGGGTAGGGTTTTAGTATTCGTTTTGTCTTCAGTGTTATTTATGCGTGGAGTAGTTTTTCTTTTATTTGCATAAATGTTTTGTGCCCCAACAAGAAGAATCTTTTTTAATAATAAAATTGATTATTAAATGACATTCATATGACTGTGGAACTGAAGGGAGAGGTTCTGCTTTTTATAAGTAGACAAAGAAGCAGCTTGAATATTTTGCAAGTTCATGCATGTAATGTTTATCCTGCCAAAACCTTTAAAATTAATTTGCAAAGTATTGAAATACAAGTACTCAAATGTTTTATGCCATGTCATACATAAAGGGAGTATTTGGCAGTTAATTAGTAAGTTGAATTTGGGAGGGTAAAGGCAGGATTTCAGTTAGGAATGAATTCACTCCAACATTTTACTTTTTTCACTCTGTTTTATCTTGGATATTGTGTGCATGTTGCTGTTATTTTTCAGCCGCAGTTCACCTTTAAAAGCCATATAACATACCCAGTCATATTTTAGCAGGTTAGATATTTCTCTATCTTACAAACTAAATTGAATTTTTAAACATCTATAGTTTGTGATGTCATAGGGTATAAATTAATACAATGAAAAGCTTAGCTTAATACATAATTTTAACAGCACTTAGTGTCTCTTCAGGAGTATTGAATGGAGACAAGCTGTGCAGTGTACATACTGAGAAATTTCACAAGAATTTTTGACATTAGTTTTGAAATAAGTTGTGGGCTTAGGTCCAGAGCTGCTCTGAGAGTAGCCTGTCAGCAGAACTTTCCATTGCAAGTCTGTCACGTACCATGTGCCTGTATTTCACTTATGATTTCTGATTTGAATAGCTATGGCTATACATCATTTGAATTGCATATTTAACACAATTTACTTACCGTTCCTTCTGTGAATTTTTTGTTGTTGGGTTTTTTTTTTGGAAGAACACAAGTATATTTATTCTTGTACAGTTCCATGTATATCAACTTGTAATAAATTTTTAATTTGTATATCAGCATGTAGTGGCATGTTTTTGTAGTTGGTAGTAGCTATGGAAATGTAAGGCTTGACCAGGTCTGAGGACTTGTGATTTGGGGAGGAAATACTGGGTAAAACAACATAGTCATCAGTTTTATACATGTGTAGGGGAGGGAAATTTTTTTAGGATGTGAAAGCTTTTCTGTGCTTTCTAGGAGCTGACAGAGATGTAAATACCATAGTGCAATAAGGATTATAAAGATAAAAAATATGCAGATATATTTTACAATGTTTCCATCAAAATTTTGTTTACAAAGATGAAAAAGCCCTTCCTCTGCCTGCTGCATTAAAGTGCATATAATGAAGTGCTAGTTGCAGCAGAAGCAAGCAGGGCTGGGCTCACAAGCCTCTATCTGAAGAATTGCTAGCATGCACGAGTTGGGCTGCTTTGCCACTTCAAGCTGGATAGCTTTCTGGTGATAGGAGAGGTCCTACAGCTACCCATTAGTTGGTTACTAAAAATAGTTGTGCTGAAGTAAGGAGGGTACAGCAGCACAGCACCAAAAAACCTCCCCAACCCTCCATACCCTGGGATTTTAACAAGTAATGCTTAAACAAAACACACCCTCTCCCCATGGTAGGCAGAGTTGCAGGGCCAGCTCATCCCCTGAGTCTGGCTGACTGGCCAGCTTCTGCAGCACGCCCTGAAGGTCATTCATTTGAGCTATTTGGAAAGAGAATGGATTCAAGATGCAGAGGTAAAGCTTGTCTAGGGAATGCTTGATTTGCTTCTCTTCTTCTTCCTAGAGGGGAAATACAAACTGAAGTGTCTTCTGACTCCAGCTGTAGTAGGGGAGTCTGCGAATTCACACAGACAACTTTGAGATGGAAACCTTAAATAGAAAATATTATTGTGAAATAATTGGAAATCTTTAGATTGGGGCTGCTGTCAAGTATGCAGAAGAGTGATTTTATTATTGGTAGATGAAGTGCATCTTGATTTGTCTTTCCCTTAACCCTGAGGTGACCCTTCAGAAGGTGAAAGGTGGTTCAAACTCTTATTAGCTGAGATCTGGAGATTTCCTGAATATAAACTTACATGTTTTGCTGAGTTGTATGGCCACAAATCATCAGGCTTCCTCTAGAATTTCAACTTGGCCCGAAGCTGGGACTCAAATAAGAAAAAAAGAATAGCACTTAATAACATAATTTACACAAAGTTTAGTGTGACAACATTTTGCTTTTATTACCTACTGTTTTCTCTCTATTCTTTTTAATAGTAGATTGGTAGTTCAGGCTGTATTTCAGATACGTCTTCCTCCTCTGTATTTATGTACAAAATACTACTAAGAATAAAGGGAGAGATTTTTTTCAAGCTTACTTACAGCGTGCATAGATAAGTAATAAATATGTTCAAAGTCCTAATGGAAAACTTCTTTAGTATTGTAGGGAATTTTTTCTGAGTCATGGTTTTGAGGGATCATTCACCATGAAAGGACTAGTCACTTGGCAAATCTTCTGCTGGTAGTTTGCGTTGTATTTTGATAGCTAATTCATAAGACATTTTCTCTTTGTGATCATGTCACTTCCCCCAATGGCAACAACTGCCTTCATGGGAAACTGGTAGTAATAACATGGATTGATGTATTTTTACTTTTCTTTAATGCAATTAAACATCTGGAAGTAAGCAGAGCCATCATCATGTGAGCAGCCAGCTTTCTACAGAATCTCAGGAAATACTCTTGACCGCTTTTTGCAAATGTATGCTACAGTTATCTGGTGTCTATTTTTTGTTCAAAATACTCAATTTAGTGGCTTGTGCACATTGTTAGGGTCAGTTTGACATCTGATCAATATTCCTTCCTGCTTACTATTAAGTACTTATTATCGTGCTTGTTGCTCTATGTGAAACTAATGTATATTAAGCTTCATGATGGTCTTGTGAGGTAGGGGTTGTACAGGAAAGTTGGTGGCAGAGATTAGGGTAAGAACCTAAACTGTGTGTCTTCTAGATACTAATGAGAAAATGAATAGAATGATGGCTAGTTGCAAATAAGATAATTTGTAAGCATGGATTAATAGCTCAGTGAACTTGACTTTCATTTGTATTGCAGAGTGAGAAGTTAAATAAGTTCTATCCCAGTGAACTTTTTCCCTTCAGACCTGTGCTATGTTTATATTAGCTGGGTCTTTAAATACAGAATAAATGAACAAGAAAAATAACTCTCTGGCAACAACTAAGGTGAACACTTCATAAGGTGTTTTAAGAAAAACAATCTTGGTTTCCCTCTCTCCCCTATTTCTCTGCCTTCACAGTCTCTGCTTTCTGCTCATGTCCGGCTAAGATAATATAGTAAATGTCTGAGCTCTCGCAAGTAAGGCTGTCACATTGATGTTTAACTGACTTCGAAGCAGTGCAGCTGTAAAGGGGAAATGAATTCTGTTCTCTGTCAAAGCCTGTAAAAGAGTGTTTGTTTTAGCAGCTACTGAAGATGGAAGTGTTTATTCCATGACTGTGTTGGTTGTCAAAGCTGGACATATTTTCCTGTATTAATAATATTTGGAATTTTTCATTAGTTATCATTTCCTGTTGGTTCTTGAAAGGAGTATTGAGATGCTGATCACTGTCCTGATCTTTTTAGCTCTTCTTTCTGTGTTTGAATGAAAGTCTTGGAATTCTGGGGGGCTGGGGTGTATATGTGTGCACACGCATGTGTAATTATGTATTATATAAAACTTTAAAAGTAGTTGTAAATGGCTGATACTTTTTGATCTAAAAAGGCAATAGGTTTTTGTACAAGGGACAGAGGGGCAGCTCTTCCAGTTTGTCAGGTGATGGAAGATTGTACCGAATATGCATGAAATGCAACTGATAGTCTTTTGGGTTTTTTTATATGATTTCTGCCGCAGACTTTTTCTCCTGATATATAGAATTGTCTTGATATTAAAAGACTGACCAGGATCTGGATACTAACTCTTACGGAAATGTATGTTATTCTGTGTAATTTATTTCAAAAGTAGCTTATCACACACACTTCAGCCATTCAACACAAACAAAATTGTCCTGAAGTGTTTCCCACACATTATTGCTATAGTGAA
>VYZV01017536.1:2500-41279 GCA_013401275.1 Pandion haliaetus | reverse complement strand
GAGCTCCGTGACTTCAGCAAGATGTTGTCAATAGAGTAGTTTACCTGTATGGATCTGATTGCAGGCTTGGGACATAACTGCAATGCTTTAGGACAGAAGGATTGAAATATCAATAGTGGGATTGGTTTTATATATTAAAGAGTTTTTCAGTGCAATAAAACTTGCATGTAGAAAAGCTTCACAACACTAGTTGAGGACCAACTTTTTCTAGTCAAGTACCTAAAATTAGGGGGACACTGTGATGGTCATATTAAATTTAGGTTAAAAAAAGTGCAAAATGTAGTATTAATAGACTATTTAAAAAATAGACTATTAAAAATAAGATAAATTACAAGAAAGTTGAAAAAAAGGTATGCTATTCTGAAAAAGAGGTGTAAAGAAGATACTCAGTCAGAAATGTTAAATAGAAACTGATTGGTAATAAAAATAAAGTGTTTATTTACCACTTCCCAGGGGAGATTAAGAACACATGAGAAGGAAAAAAGATTCAAGGAAGAAAGGAAATGAGAAAATACATTATTTGTAGCTTTTCGGTTATCAGTATGCTAGCCTCAAGACGTTCACTAGAAAAATCTTGGATGTATTGGGGAGATCATTGTATCCATACTAGATGGAAGTTCTGTTAGGTGGTGGTCTTCCTGCTGAGTTAGCACTGTGCCGATATCCCCACAGCGATTGAGCTCCATGCCCAATTAGAGGAGCCATTGTTTCCTCTTTCTTGAGATTACCCACCAGATGTACTGTATCAGTATGTGATCTGAATTAGTAATAAACCGCTCGCTGTTAGTTTTAAGAGCCTTGCCTCTTTAAGCCCTTGCCTCCTGCTTCTAGGCTGCTTGTGGTAAACTGCAGGTCCTGGGATGAATTCTCACTCCATTTACTGAAAATGGTGTGTTGTAATTTGAGCTACGTAGATACAAAGAAAGCAACAGTGGTCTATACATACCGAGAACACCTCCACCAGATACCAAAATACAGCTATATCAGAACTGAGATACAGCCTTTGCAGTAAGTAGCAGTAGAGTTCAGGAGAGGAAGTGTTGGCTACCAGCTTCTGATGAAACTTCAGGGAAGGTTTTGAAAGATCAAATAAGGTGCAAATTGGAAAGAATGCTAAAACTTAGCATCTACCATGTAGTTTGGTTGTAAGCTCAATGCTGCGTTTGGCCACTGCAACTTATATCTCATTGGCTGAAGTCTTGGAGCTCAGTCTCTGCGAGGATATCGGTTCAATACAAATTCAGAAGGGAGTGCACCACCTAACACAACTTCATCCAGTACAGTGCCTGCTATACTGGAAAAGCCTTTTCTGTCTGTATACTCCTTTGAAACTTCTGAGTTGTGACACATATTTCTGTCTTTCGTAGTCCTTTCTGTTACTGACCCTGCATTTATTTAAAGGAACGTATTATTTAAGGGTTGTTGGTATGTAGTCCAGTTCAGTTTTCACATCAGTGTTACTCTGTTGCTCAGTAAAGTGCTGGTTTTGCCATGCTGAAGCCTAGAATGCAACTGGACAAGACGGGCAGGAACACGTTCTGCTGTGGTGTGTTCTGTGCCACTGGGAAACCTCAGACTCTTTAGTCTTTAGTTTGAAAGGCTAGGTTTAAAATGACATTAGAAGAATCGGTAGGGATTCAATTCAACAAGCTACCTTAAAACACAGCCTTTACTGAAGGGGCAACAAGCAGAATTATTTGTAAATCTCATGCCTGAAAAAGTAACTAGGACACAAAACCCAACAATTCAGAGAAGTATCCTTTTGAATTTGAGGTACCTTCTTTTACTTTAGTTGTCTGTTTAAAATTTCTGGAGGGCCATATGTTTTGGTTTCCAGGTGCCAAACATTTACTTGGTACTACAAAAACCAAGATAATGACAAGGTTCTGAGTCAGACCTATTAAACTTACTAGAATTCAACTTCATTCTGAATTTTGGCCTTCCTTTCCAATGTGTTTAAGTCTTAGCAAATGGGAAGAAGAATCTAGCTACTAGTCCTAGACATCACACTCTTAATTTCTGTGTCATGTATGGGCTCATTTGCTTAAGAATATTGGGAGATTTTTACATAGCGCTGCACACAGGACTGACAGGAGTTTGACTTGTGAGGTTTCTTGAGTCAGCTTGTAGTAGTTGTAGGTAGTTGCATGACTTGAGTTCATCCCTTTAGAAATCAACAGAGAAATGAGTCCTTGCCTGGTGTAAAATCAGCAAGGAAGCAGCAGTGGTCAAAGAAAGGTGTTGGCTGGCATCATGTTGTCATCCCCCAGAAAGCACCTCCCTAGTCTGAGATGAGTGGCTACGAAAGCACAAATTTTGCAAGGCGGGAGCAGGCTTGAGCAGTAGGTGTGGTTTGACCAGAAGAAGCTGAGCCAGCCTAATAGCTCATTGACCTTGCCATAATTTAATCAACTTACACAACAAAACAAACCCTGCAAAAATACTGCTCCCCACATTGCAAGCTAAATTGAGTCAAACTAGACACAGTGGGGGACAGGGCTTCGTGGGTTGGAGCAGATGAGGAAAGGTAAGACTCAGTTCAGCAGCAGCAAGTAGATTAATTCAGAGTGTCAAGCTTGCTAGGCTGCACAGGAACTTGCTTTTGGCTATGTTTGTGTAAAGTGCCTGTCAGTAGCCTGGGATTGCTAGCCTCTAGAGGAGCACAAACAGTACTTCAGAGCATCTGAAATATCAAAGCATTTGTATAGTCCACTGCACAAGTGTGGTGGTATCCAAGTGTAACCATATAAAAGACAAATAATATTTATTAGAAGTGAAATTGGATTTTAGAAAAGCAATTTTTCTGTTTTAAATGGGAAAGGAATGCTAAAAATACTAGTTTTCTGCCTGAAAACAACTCCACTGAAGAGAGGTCAAAGAGAAATCTGTGGTACCTGGATCCAGCTGTTAGCCCGGGAGACATTTGGTTCCACTGATCTGCTCACATCCAGTGGAAGCTGTTGACGGGATAAAGAAAGGCCTAGCAAACTAGTGGACAGCACAGCATTCACAGCAGGAACACACCAGCTCCAGACACTTTCTGCACTTGACTGGAGGTCTGAGACACACAACCTAGGCACCGTAAGAGGAAGAACCTGTGAATGAGTAGTCTAAGTACCCAGTCTTCGCACAAATCTAAACGCTGTGACTTCACCAACACAGATGAGAGATCTTCAAAGAATGGGGCCAACAGAAAGTCTGTCCAAGCTCTACACGCGCCAATGTGTGAGGACAGTCCTCTGGAACATTGTTTCTAGCCTAGTCATTGTATTTATGATTTTTTTTTAAGCAATTAGGACAAAATAAGTCATGTTCCCTTTTAGTCAGAAATTCTCCCGTGTTTGTTACAGCTGCAACTCTCCCTGGGTGATACATTTTTGTGTATTTTGCAAATTGTCAGATTCCATGGGGACATCTAATATTTGACTGGTAAACAGGCTCTGTCCTTAATAACATGTTAGAGAAAATTAATTCTGCTGGGTTTTCTTTCTCATGTTAAACTATGTGACTAAGACAGGAAAAGAATTTCAGTGTACTTGCATGAGGGTTTTTTTCCCATTAATTGTATTGTCTTGTTTTTAGTTGTGTATACAAATAAAGAGTATATTAGTTGTATCTCCTCTGTAAAATTTGGGTGGGCTTTATGGAATTGGCAGCTTATTCCATCTAAGTAAGAACTATTTTCATTAATAAAATTTGTTTCTTACAAAGAGGAAATGAATTAATCTAATCTCTCTCCCATTTGGAGAAAGGTGGTAGGAAAAAGCAGATAGGTACATAGCTGAAAACTTGCCCTTTAGTAGGTAAATCACTGTAGACAGCTCTCTCCTTTCACCTCACTTAAATGAGAAATACCTCTTTATCAGAGCTTCCTAAAAGTCACTGCCTTTGGGCACCATCATTATCCTGTTTTTTTATGCTTAATTCCTACCCTTCAAGGTCATCACAACAGATACAATTTAATTATAGAAATAACTGGGGAAAAAAAAAAAATCATAGATCCTTTAGGTAAGGTTAGAAAAGTTGTTCAGAGAAAAAGTCCATAACCATGACTTGCAGAATCAGTAATATGGCATCTAAGGATCCTTCTCCGTAGCCCATCACAAAATTGGAATGGAAATAAATAAATAGATACATAGATATATTCACCTGAAAAAAAAAAAAAAAAAAGTCTTGTTATGTACTTCTTGGCTAGTGTAATTTTGTCTTTCTCCCAATTTGGCATTTTACTTTTAATAGTACTGATAGAAAAGTAGGCCATTGTGGAAATGAAAGAGACTGGCAAATTATATACATGCGCATATGTTTACTGAAAAATTGAAAACTTAATAGCAGGAGTTACGTATTCTGAAAGGAAATATTTTTAGAGGTGAAGTGACTTATTTTTAGGAATCCCGGTCTGAATTCCCATTCCTAGAGCAGAGCAAGCAGGAGGCTGTAGCTCCCTCCAGGAGAAGGAAGTCTGGGGCTACAGTCCAAACCACATCCCCTGCTCTCTCTGGCAAGTCACAGTTCCAGCAGCCTAAAGGCCACAGGGTTAAGGTGGTCTGAACAGGGAGGGATCAAGTGAGCGTCCAGTTAAGGAGATTCGTAAACCAGGGTGACAGCTCTACATTCTTACATGTCTTTAGGCGAGGGAAGTTTTTTAAAAGTAAATCCTTGGCAGGATCTTTGAAAGAGGACTCATGGGCGGCGACTTCCAGAAGAGGGCTGGGGGCCATGTATGGCAGGAGAATCTTCCCCAGGAGGTGTCTGATGCAGGAGCGACCTGACCTCACAGTGGTTCTCAGTATTTTGTTTTAGCTGGCATTAGGGGACTGCACGCAGCCCATGGCATCTCTAGATGGGCTGGCTTGGATGCCCCTGAGGTGCCTGATCCACTCTCACTCTCCTGTGAGAAACCCCAGTTGAACGGAGTTCTGGCATGTCCACTGTGGCATATAAAGCCTTTGTGGTTTTTCCTACAAGCATAATTTCATTAAAATAGACAAAAGCATTAAGAACGACTGAACAAATTAGGTTTGTGCCTTTCTGCTTACTAACTTGGAAAAAGAAGGTGGAAAGTTCTAGGGTTAATTTCAAGTTTTTCTGTGTCTATGTTGCAGAGAAGTCAAAATTTAAAATTTGGAGAAGACCATGGTAACAGATGTGTTCACCTTACCTTCCTGCAGTACCACAGACGAGTGGAATTGCATCACAAATACCAAAGAAGAGAAAGCTGAGTGAGATTTGAAATTCCAGTTCTGGTCATAGAAAAAACTGTTCTCAGGGGAAAAAAAAAAAAAAAGAAAAAAAAAGAGAGATGCTAATTAAAATTTATCTAAGAATGCCTCAGTAAAAGAATCATCAATCTATTTCAGCTTAAGTCTGAAAGAGGCACATTTGAGGCTTGAAAATGACAATAATTAACACACTGGTGGTGCTGGCATAGAGCACCGATAGGCTGTTTTTTAACTGCTAATTAACCTCTGGCTTCTATAGACATCTTTAAGAAATGCATATCTTCATCACCTTTTTTGCAGCTCACTAGCAATTAACATAGTCCACGCTACTTCTCAGACCATGCTGCAGATCACTCTTGGTCCTTTTGACCTGTTTTCATTTCAGAATTACTGCACAGCCTTGCCAGTCTAATGACACTTGCAAGCGTCTGCACTTGCTGCAGGTGTCCTTCCTATTTCTAAAAATTAATTAACGGAAGTTAATTATTTTTTAATGTATTGTTTCTCTCTTGTGTCAATATCTGAATTATTGAAGTGGATCATTGCTATTAGTTTGTTTTCACAAAGTTGGAAAACTCAGCAACTCCGCTATCATCTTAATTGCTTACAAATGAAGGGTAAAACGCCTTCCTTTCCATGGCAAAACTCCAAAAGATGTAATGGAGACAGGATCTCACGGCAAGCTTACATTCCCTATGCATTTTCCCAGACTCAGCAGGACCACTCAGGCACTGGAGGCAAAGCATGCATGCCCTGCACAAGCACAGGTATGCAGTTCCAGGACAAGGCTCCCACTACATCTTTTACTTTACAGTAGTAGTGCTACATTTTAAGCAACACATGTTACCTTTAAACAGGGTGGTAATTGAATATTCTGTCTGCTGCATAGAAAAAAAAAAAAAAATCAGTTCATCTTCCTTTTCCTCTCCCAAAGAAAAAGCATTACAATACTTTTTTTCTTAGCCTGGATTCCTACAGAAATTAAAAGGGGTTTGAGATCGCTATCTCTTCATATGTATAATAAATCTCTGTGTGTGTGCGCATGTGTGCACACACATACGTGCATGTACATACTTGCACGTTGTGCAAGCGAGGGAACAAGAACAAACAGTAGCCAATTTTAACCACATCTGACAGAGCAATAAAAGGCTAAAAATGTTACATTCCTATACATTTCGTAAAAACAGGCTGCTAAGTAAGAGAAGAGAGACCTACTGCAGCTTGAGTTAAACCCTTATTAAACACCAAGAAAGCTGCAAAGATGAAAGATGTTACAAATACCCACCCACAGGAAAAGATGCGGTCGGAGCTTCCAGCCATGTAGACCTAGGAGAATCCAGACGAGATGGCCCAAGGGAAACCAAACCCCATCAGATCTGTAGCTCACAGGACTACGGGTTTGTGCTGGATTTCTCATCCATCACTGTCCAGCTTTGAAGATGGCATACTCAATTTTTGCCCTTGGACTTTGGGGAAGGAAAGATACTTTTTCCTTCATACAGATTTCTCAGTCCTCATGAACTGAAACCCAAGATGAAAGGAGGGACCAGAATTTGTTCTTAAAGACCCCATGGGATATTCTCATCAGGATCTCCACGTGCAGTACACTAGACAAAAAGAAAACAGCATCTTTGGGTTCTCGGACCCCGGAAACTGGAGAAAAACAATCACACCCTGGCAGTCCAAACTTTGGTCTTGTTCAAGTTAGCAAGAACGAGTGCTGTTAAAAAGCCTTTCATCCCACTGTCTAGCCTGTCACATCACTGATGTGCAAGGGTCTAACCATTCTCAAAAGTTTGGTGAGGAACACACATCTTAGGTCGACTTTCCTGATTTTTCTCTAATACAGGTATGGTATCCATGCAGAAGACACAGCTGGAGGAAGGAGTAAGTCAGGCTTCTTGGCACTGTTGTCTCTTGCTGGTGCAGTGCAGGGTCCCCGGCTCTGCTGGAATGCTGAGACGTGTGCTAGTGCCATGCATCTTTGGCATCTCGCTTGGATGCTGAAGGAAAGCTGAAAGAAAGCAAGAGAGGGTCCAAACCAGGTGCTGCATAATGTACCAATAAACACCATCTTCAAGACACTTACCCACTATAGTGGTAGTCTGGGTCACATTTCCTCCCTGTTCATCGCTGGGGTGCGTTTGACAAGGTTTGTTTACTTCACCCCAGGGTTGCGTGTTCATCACCTATCAGTCACACATCCAGGGACAAACTCTGGTATTCCAATGTCCACAATCCCTTCTGGATGACTGCCTGCCTTTTTATGTCCTAGTCACAGTTAACTCATCTTTCATCTCTACCTCTCTTCTGCACTGTACGCTTCAGACCCTCCTTTGCTAGGCACGTTCACGTCTCTAAAAATATAATCCAGGAACTTTTTATTCTTCATGCTGTGTAGCAAGGAAACTTGGCTCTCAAGCTCAGCAATCTTGCTCGTAGGTGCTAAGGCAATCAATGCACCTAGGCTGCCTTGGATGCTGTAGCCATATCTAGCAGTGCTCTGATTCGCAGTCCTTCATACCCTACACAAAGGAAGGAGAGATAATGAAAGAACTCAGCAGCCAAATCCTGCTATTCCCCTCTTCTTCCCAAAAAGGTTAACTCCAAGAAAAACAGAAGTGCCCATTCTTGTCACAGGGTGACAAAGGGATGTGTGTGGCATTATTATTATTCTTGCCGCTACACGTGTGAGGTTAGCCTGAGGTATTTTTAATGAACTTTTTTTTTTTTTTTTTTTAATCTTTTGTTGCTAAGAGAATAATAATGACCTGGCAGGGTAATAAGAATCTCCAAGGCTTGGAGCAATAAAATCAAGTTACAGTCTTCTAAAGTAGCTACATTTTGCAATTTTATGGGAAAAATAAATACCCATTCTCTTCAGTATGCTATAGCTGTCAGTCCCTGTTTTTCCTACACTAATCTAAAATAAGTTGGACAAGTAGCCTTCTCTTTGTGCTCTGTCATTCATTACTTACAGATATAGAAAGGAAGTTAGAACAGCATGTTTGTCAAATAAGTAAATATTTAACAAATTGACTTTCATTTTAACAATCTAAGGGAACAGTATCATAAAACCTTAGAAATTTGGCAGCACTCATCTTTTTTTATGTGACACTCAAGTTAGTCATTGGAGCCATTTTATTTCCTGGATGAATGATAATTCCTGCAGTAGGACAATTCAACATAAACATCTGCAATAAAACAGGTCAACTAAATCTGCAAGTTAATTCTAGGCCAGAGGGAGAAAGCTGCCTTATTCTTATTTACTGTTCCCTAAGGAGTTAAGGCCCCAGGGCAGTAGGACTCTGCATGGACTAGAAGTTAAACACATGCTTGATTTCTGAGTTTCTGGGACCCAGACCCTCACAGTTCTGTAATTCACGATAATGCTCCTAGTTGCAAGTGCTGTAGTCAGAAAATGTTTCCTTATTCCTGTGATTTTTGGGCAATGAAGGAGGCAGGCTGGGAAGCAGGTTTCTAAAAGCCACAGGAAAAAAAACCACAAACCAAACCACAATTTTAGGGGTTTCAGAATTATTATTGAAACTTTGTAATCTGCTTCTGGGCTTTGCATGGGGAGAAGAAACTGGTCAAAGTCAGCATAAAGAGCCCCAGTCTGGCTTCAGTAAAAAGCATGAGTTAGGTACTACTTTTGTCAAACAGAAATCAATAGGAATTAAAGTATGTTAATGATTTCCCACAGGGGCAGAAAAGCAGCCACTCATGCATCAAAAATGAGTGGCAGCCAACATGACAGTGAGCTAATGCTCCTTTCTCCCATTTCCTCATCAGTTCATCTACCGCTTGTCCACATTTGATAAGCAAGTCATCAGTACGATGATTATAAGCAGAGAAAAGACTTCACAGAGAACATAACCTGCTGTATCCTGAGCGAAAAGGCCTCAACCTGCCCAGTATCTCGTGTTTAATTCAACTCCCCATTCCAGTCTGCACCAGACCATTTGGGATGTATTAACAGAGTCTGAGAACTCCCAACTAGTGACTATGCAAAGTATTTTCATTGCTGCAGCTAATCGAGGAAGACAAATGTTTTAATGTTTACACTGTAAGAAACAAAATATCCTTATCTCCCCATATGAAACATTTGCTCTTTGATGGATACCAGCACTGTTCAACTCCAAAACTGTTTGAAATCCTGGCTTGTTGCTTATCTAATTCAGCGGTGCCCATTATAAAAGGAAATCAGAGGCCTCCCTCTGATATGGCTCTACCTCCCTGTCTGACTCAGTCCGTTGATGATGTTCTCCTCATAAAATCTCTGTTGATCATGGAAGAGATTATCCCCATTTCACAGACATGAGTGAGATGTGCAGGAGTATCAAGAGCCTTGCCAGAGGTCACACATGAAGTCTCATGGCAGAACCAAGAAATAAACTCCCATATATCCCAATCCATCCTCCCTTTCACTATCTTTCCACCTCAAAAAAGAAAAATGGAGCAACGTTGTTCCTTGTCCTCTGTTTTGAGTAAGAGCCTAATTATTTGACTACTGCTCCATTCTGTTCTTCAGAAAACATGTTTCCCTCCCGTTGTAAGTTTTCCACATACACATGCCTCCACGATTTGCAAATTGCTGCCACGCAGCATCAGTTAACGTCCCGGGGAAGCAGCAGGCCAGCTATGGATGTAGCTCCCAAGAAGCACCAGCCCAGGTTCTGCCTGTACCATGCATCTGTAGTTTTGCAGAAGGAAAACGACTCAAGGCGTTAATGGTGGGAGTGGTTCTGAATTCAGCAGCAACTCTGTGTCCTCTTGGATGCTTCAGTGTCCGAGCGGGGAATCCTGCAAAGCCTACACAGATTCTGCTGCCGCCTGGCCCAGGCTCTCCGCTTTGGACCATTTCACGCATGCTTGTGCATAGGAAGTATATCATTACAGCCCCTGGGTGTTATGCCAACTTGAGCTCTTCAGCCGGGATGTTAACAGAAGCCATTCCCAACATTTTGTCAATTAGTGCTATTGCGAAGATACTGGCTGAAGATTAGTTAGATCTGGTTTTCCACTTTTTTTTTTTAAGGTTGTGCTGTGCTTAAAAGCCAAAACCAATTTTTCCAAGTCCACCTGTGCAGTATTAGTAACTGTTTCCTTGTGGGACAGTGCTCCTCTCTCAATCATCTCTGTACAGTTTTCAAGTCTTGCCACCGCCCATCTAAATTGTTAATTCTCTCTGACGTTTCCCTGTATCTTTCTTCCAGAGAAGAAAGGAGCCATTGAAGAATATCGTGCAGAGTCTCAAGCAGTTCCTGAATTGATCCCTCAAGGCTCAGGCTGGTGAGAGGGCAGCTTGGCTCAGAGGCAGAGCCCGGCAGAATTTTTGAGGAACCTTTGAGCCAGCAGCATGCCGCTTGAAAAGCCTTTCTCCTTCAGACACATTCGTGCCTCGAATCATTACCAAATATAGAATGTAGTCTTTAAAAGATACTACTTTCCCCGCATGTGGTATCTAAAACTGTTGGAAAAAGCAAAGCTGAAAAATACAATGATACCCCTTGCCACTTGAGAAACGTGATTAAATCAAAATGCCCCCACAGCCTGCCCTGGTGGCCACACAAACCTTCACTTTACTCGCCTGGGTAGGCATATGAGATGCAGCCAGACTCCTCGGGGGCACAGAGGTATTCACACACGCACACGGCCATGGGCTGGGCGCTCCTGGCACACCGCCGGCTATGTGACAGACTGTGCTGGCATGCCTGCAGTCAAGCAGCCTGTTTGCATATAGGAAGGGGCATTCAGCAGGATCATTGTTAATAACAGGAAGATATTAAAAGTAACCAAAACAAAGACATAACATTCCCTTGTCCAGGCGCACTCTGGGTCCCAGTTGCTGTTCTCGCTGTCATCATATCTGGCCATCACAGAAATGCTCTGTCCCAATATTTTGCCTCTGTCACATAGAGAATAGCATTACCGGCTCTCCTCCCACCCACCAGGGCTCCAGACCCAGGCACCCAGTGCCCCCTTGGCCCCTTGCCTTTCTGCCCTGTCGTTCTCTGGCTGCTCTTGCAACGCCGAGCGTTGCGGGGCAGTGGGTAAGGCAGTGGTGCATGCCTCAGGCACGTGCGCTCACACAAGGAGCCCAGAAAGAGCCCAGAGCAGCACATTTGTTTTTACATTTGAAGTGAAATCATGATATAAAAAAACAAAACCCAATTTTTGTGGTTTACATGGCAGATCCTTCCATCAGGAAAGGTAGTTCCCAGGAAAAGGTTAAGGATGAGTAGGAGAAGGATAAAGTCCTTCCTCCTGCTACTTTTTAAGCCCCTTGTTGCTGTATAAGTTGCCTTTTTCCATTCCAGGAAGCAGGCTTGCATTTTAGTGGCAGTTCTTGATCTAAAAAACATTCTAGTTTATTTCACACAAAGAAGAAGAAAATGTTTCTGATTCAGTGCTTACACTAGATAGTTGTTTTAGTCCCAAAAACTCAAAAAAGGAGGGCTAACTCTCCCTCCCTGTTTTTTTTCCACTTTTACCCAGTCCCTGGTCTACTTGCCCTGTAGCTGATCTCATCTCTGTGTTTTTCTCGCATATCTTGTGAGATTACTCACTCCATCCATCACCTGTGCATTTGACACACGTTTATTTTCCACTGGCATTTGCTTCCATGCTGAAGTCCCAAGTGAGCTCTGTTCTACAGCACAAAACCGTTGTGTATCAGGTGCCCGAAGCTGCGGTCATCTACCTTGTGTGCCGGCCCTGCTTAGGCTTCTCTCTTTTCAGGTGTGTCCTTGACGTATCGCTACCCAAAGAGTAGGGAAGGACAGCTTCTCCTTCTTCTAGCTCTTCTTCCAGTCATGCACAGTCTCCTCCAGGAGAGGAGCCAGGTGTTTCGGGCTGATCCAGGCTTTGCTGTGGGGGCCCAAACCCTTCAGAGCTGGCAGTCCCAGCTGGGCTCCTTTGCTCCTTCCCGCCAGTGCTGCCCTGAATCATGTTAAGGCACAGCATTCACAAGGAAACAGCGACCCTTGAGCAAATACCCTCTGCTGTTGCAGCACTAGGTGTGAAAAGCAAGATCACAAATATCACTACGATAAGTTATTCTGCATTTTGATGCACATTTGCTCGAACATTCAGAGGTCCCAGCTCATCTCAACAGCTCTCTGACTTGCAGACAGCATTTTGCCTTGGTGTTTCTTTCCCTCGCATGTAAAGACTAACCATATATAAGTCACTATTCAGGCCAAAATTGAAGGCTACACAAGCAAATGGATTGTTCATCTCCTGTGTACTGTTTAACTGCGGTATGAGTTGAGCCTTAAGAAAATGGCAGCTGTTCACCGGGAGTAGCACACTCAGAAATAGATTAGGAGAGTCATAATAACAAGGTGCAATGTATATACCAGAAAAGCCCGTGCTCTGGGTTGTCTGCGCCTGTTGCAAAATAACACTTAAATGCTGCAGTGCTGGGTGGTTGTGCTGCTTGGTTGAATGAAGGAAAAAAATGGAGGGGAGGAGGGAAAGCAAACTGTCACCGCTCCTCGCTCCTTAGGTCAGAGCCCTGACAGTCTGCCCGCTCTGTTGCTCTGCCTGAGCACCTGAACGTTATCACACTTGCACTTCTGAGGCTTGAATACAAATACATCCCTTAGATGCTGGCTAGCCGATCACTTCTGCGTTGCAATATTTTGTGTATTCATTTTGGTATCCTTTTATTATAAGGCTGATAAATACAATCTTGACACTGAGGAAGCAGAAGACTTAGCATTCTTCTACACTGACACTGCGTTCCTAGAAGGTAAATCTAGTTAAGGCAAGTCTTACCCCCCTGCAGGAAGTGAAAAAAACCCCACATACTCCGAGTTTACATCTTTGATCCACCAGCTTTACACATGGAGCACAGCATGTCTCCCATGGAATTTTGCTGAGGGCTATTTTGCTCGTGCTGCCAGTGAGACCCCAGGAGGTGCAGTGTGTGTCTGTTACAGCTGCAGGACAACAGCTGGGGGTCAAGAAAATCAGAGGCAGAAGGGGCATCAAAACTATTTTCTGACTCATCACAAAAAGCAACAGAGGAAAAAAAAATACCTTTATAATCCTCTGAAGATGTTTTAATATTAAACATTAAAAGTTATACAGATGTGATACCAGTTGCTCACAAATAAACAAGAACTTTGCAAGCAGCTATTAGAATACTACACAGTTTGTAGTAACACACTTAAAACCCCCCAAATATTGTCAGTCTTCCCTTCTAACCCAGGGGCGTGCCAAAATGCAAAAAATAATTCTGGTAGCAAGAAGACTTACAGACAAAATGGTCTTGCAACATTTCCCAAGCTGTGAGGAGTGGAAATGCATTGGGATCCTGCTTGTTCACATACACCATTTGTGCAGCAAACATCAGGTTTATGCATCGGGTCTCATTGTAGGAGAGACGCTCTACAGCTCCTGCTGGCCATCCAGCAGCGGGCGTCTCCCAGCTTGGTCTCAAAGAACTTAAAAGAAGCAAATGAAACCACATATCACACTATCTAGACTCTTATTAATGAACTGTTTCCAGCTGATGACTGTTTCTAGCTGCTCTAAGTTGGAAGTCTCTGAGCATGAACTGATACTAGTCTTCTCAACTACAGTGGTGCAAAGAAAACCAGTGTCTTCTTAAAGGTCAGAGAGGATTTAATGCTGAACACAGTGCTAACAGATGAACAGAAGATACAATCCATCTATTTTGCTGTTACAGTCAGACCAAGTTTGGAATTCTGCGGGAAGCCCACACAGGTCTTCCCTTTCCAACACAAGGCAAGGATCCATGTATCTCCTAAGTGAACTGTGTCTTCTGGTGTTGCTTTCTTAACCGCTGTACTGGATTAGCCACTAGGGACTGCAAAAGAAAGTATCCCATTCTGTTCAAGCCCGTTTGAGCAGGCAATGGCAGGACTACCAGAGTCGTATGCAACTGGCCTTGCAGGGAAGAGCACCTCAAAGGGGCTGTGGCATAGCCAGCATCTCGGTAATCTGGACCAACAGCAGATCATCCTGTGATGTCTTATAGATTCTTATATCCCACCCCAAAGCTCTTGCTTCACTTTCCTGACCTACGATATCTTCTTTCTGTTCCCTTCATCCCTAGCTATGCTTGGTATTTATAGAAGTTTTGCTTCTCTTTTCTTCAGCTTTTTTTATTCTGTTTTCTCGTTGGTCTGAGTATTTCCACCCAAAGCTACATGCTTTGTTCTCTCCTTTCAACGTGCATATTTGGAACAAGCAGCACAACTGTGCGAGCGCTCTACTCGTCCCTGCGCAACCAAGGAGAAGAGGGGCATCGAATAGAAATGAGAAAGAGAACTAGGGAGAGAGGTTGACTTTCTTGCAGCTGCTGTGCTGCCTCTGAACAAGGCTAGTACTCCCACATGAGCCTAGAGCCACCAACCGACTTCATACCAAAAGCAATGACTTTAGCAACACAAACGTCACAAGGCTTTGCCTCCTCCTGCCTGACATTCAGATAGTGGAGGGTATGTGGGAAAGAACTCACCCATTAAAATAACACCTTCAGCGGATCTTTCCTGGACCCGCTGAAACGCCAAGCGGCTGCAGCGTTTCCAACAGCTCAGCGTAGAAAATATGTGGTTCCCTGGGATAAACACCTTTGTTCCCAGCTCTTCTTTTTCTCAAGTCTGGTGAGTCCCGGTGGCCTCAGCATTGCACCCAGCCCAAAGGGCAGTTCCAGCTCCCATGTAAGGTCCCAGTTCCTCCATGTTGCTGGTGTGGGGGAAGTGGGTTGCTGCCTTTGGCCAGTGGCCTCCATGTGCTCCTCAAAAACCTCAGGAAGATGAATGGGCCTTACGAGCTCTTGCATACGCTGACCTTGACACGATCGTGGGGTCATAGACTTCAGGGGAAAAAAACAGACTAGTTCCTCCCTTCTACCCCTTCAGTCAAAGTAGTCAGAAATTCCTTTTAGGAGCAGCAAGCAATTTTTCAGTGGCCGGTGTCTTTCAACTACTAAGCAATATCATGTATTCAGAGAGTCACAGCAAGGTTTTTGTCTTGAAAAAGCTTAATTTCCTGAAGCACATATCAAAATCCCACCCTATGAATCCTTTCTGTGCAACAGAGCTCTCCTTGTTAAAATTCTGCACAAGCATATTTCCTCCCCCCTCCCTCAGGTACCATTCTCTCTATGTACACTACAATAACAACTGCGCCTTTACTAAGATTGAACACAATAACCAGGTCTTTGTAGAGTATAATTAACAGCCAGCAGTGAATCTTAGCGTTTATTCAATGGGGTATGAATGAGTTATGAAAATTCTTTTTCGCTGGAGAGGTAATGGGATATTGTTACGTTTGCATATGCTTTGCCTCTTGCATGATAGCATATTTATGGTGTTCATAGTTAAAAGTCAGAAATACATACACAGATATTACGCATTTGTATTCAGGCAGTTATGCCTCAACATGTTTGCCTCTCTTTCTGTCATTAAGGAAATCCCCACTCCATCTGCATCTAATCCAAATTCCTCATGGCCATTCTGAGCAGGATGAGTAGACCTGAGCCTCTCCAGCTGTTCCTAGAGATGCAAAGGTTCATTTCTGGAATTGAATTTCCAGTCTTACGTAAACTGTCTACATTAGTGCCCTCACACAGGATACTTCACAGAGTACTGGAAGGTACATACAATGACATTACACAGTTCTGAAATAGATGGGGCCCCTAAATTTGCGTGTGCTTTTCATTTCGTGATAGAAAACTGACATGTTGTTCTTTGTTATTGGATAGCTAAGTATGTGTGAAAAGCTGCAACTCCCATTTGCAGTAGTGTATATATATCTATAGAGTGTATTTGTGTATGTATATACATTATATATATAAAATACAGAAATATCTCTCAACTGTAAGACTAAGAACCAATTGTAGCATAATTTAAATGAGAACATGGTCTTTTAAAAATAGAGATATTAATGACCATTGGTAAAAAGGCAAAAAGAAGAAAAAATGTCCAGATAGATTTAAAAAAAAAAAAACAAAACAAAAAA
Source organism: Pandion haliaetus (assembly GCA_013401275.1). Lineage (NCBI taxonomy): Eukaryota > Metazoa > Chordata > Aves > Accipitriformes > Pandionidae > Pandion > Pandion haliaetus. The sequence continues at coordinate 25,056 of VYZV01017536.1, read as the reverse complement.
AACAAAAAAACCCCCAAACAAATCCCACAGTTTCAATTCTCATCCAAGCTACCAGGAGATGACTAAGAGAAGAGGGGTCTCAGGCTGGGGAAATGTGCACTTCTGCTGCTCACTCACAAAACACCTTTTCCCCTCTTTTTTGCAGCCCAAAAAAATGTTGATGTTCCAGAAGCTACTGCAGAAAGTGCCCAACCCTTACCTGGCTGTGCATTGCAGGTGTGCTCCTGCATCACCAGAGCATATTGAGACGCAGCTGCTTAGGTGCAATAGCCAGATTGGGAAGTGGCAAGCTTTATCAGCCGCTGTTACTTGGTTTTGCATTGCTAAGCACACATGAAAACTTGGGAATGCTGCCAGAAAATGAGTCTTGATCTGACCTTGAGCCTGTGAAATGGCTGGAGAAGCAATAACGTGATTGCTGGTATGCCAAAGAGCATGCCAGGCAGCGCGAACTGGTGTAGGAGTCCTGGCTGTAAATGGGCCACAACAGGGAGTTTCCCGTTGCTGCTGAGGGTTTGCTGAAGCTGGAAACATGGCCGGCCGTACGTGGGCACTTCACACCAGTGCTCCTGACAGTGGACTTCACACCATTTCTCTAATTGTTACTGAATACGTGGGTTTTTTTCTTCTCCCCTGCAACATAAAAATCCTCTTTCAGTCCAGCCAGTCATTCATGCTGAAGGTGTGTTTCCAAAGCGGCAATCTTGAGAGAGGATGGGGAATAAAAACATTGCAGCCCTCAGCTGAAGCACAGCAGCCCTCAAAGATGACTTCCAAAGGCAGCCCACGAGCCTCTGACCTCCCCTGCCCTTTTATCATATTTTAAAGGAGTCTTGAATTTTTTTCTTTGAAAACTAGCAGGGATAGATGAGAGGTTCTGCATGGTGGTTTGTTTATTTGTTTGCTTTCCTTTCAAAATGTAGGTCTTGTCTCTCCCAGAAGGGGTTCTGGATAACTGGGCAACTAATGAAATAATAATATTGCCTGAGATGAGGGAGTCAAAGTCTAGAGGGGAAAAAGCATTTTTTTGTTTGTTTGTTTTTAATCTGACTGCTTAGCGTTCCTTCTTCCTAGTTAATGTCTACTGGAGTTCAGTCATCAACTGACATTTTGGAGAAACAAGCTTTTTGTAAAACATCCAAGAGCTCCACTCCTCCTAGCAAAGCCTCTGTATGAAACACACAGCTGCCAGCCCACAGAATGGCATTTCAGGCAAGACCAACATTTAGTACTATGCACATTTGGGGGGTTAAACAAAGCAAAAAAAGGGGATTTGTCTTTTAAGTATCTGTCTACTGCCTTTTTAACCATCATGCAAAAGAAAACAATAGAAAGAAAATAAGAATTGCTATGTAAATCACCTGTGGACAGCAGAACTGATGAATTGGAGGTACATAGTTCATTTGCAGGGTTTTCTTCTATGCATTGTAAAACATTTGCTCTGTAGTCCTCAGCGAACATATATCCTGCACCGTGGTGTAAATGAATGTGTAACGTTTTGAACTGCTGGCCACTTGACAAGTACTGCGCTTGAAGTTATTCATTGCAAAGACAAGTTAAAAATGAGTCTGCTTCTGCACAGGTGCAAAAAAGCCACTCCTCATACAGGAGGGTTTTTTGATGTTAAATTAGGTTCCGTAGACGATGATGGAGATGGACGCACATAAGGAATTTCGAACTATGGGCAAGCAAACCATTGCTTCTGACCCAGATGAAAGCTGAAGCACTTTGCTGATGTCCTCCCTGGCTCGCAGGAGGAGCCCTGTGGCCGTGAGCCTGCTGGCTGCGCAGCTCCCTGCCTGAGCCTGACAATGCTCCAGCACCTTTCCCGGCTCCGGCAGCCTCATCACGGCAACAAACACAAACACGGATTACTACACTAAACACGTCAGGCTAAGTCAATAGTTTAATAACCACTATTAAGGCTTTTCCAAATCCATTTAACAACTGTAAATTATTCCAAAATAAAATAGCCTCAGCCAATCAGCTGTGTAGTCACTGACCCACAACTATGTGCTTATTTCTCAATTAAGCAAATCTCCGCACCCTGGTTGGCTTTAGCTGCTTTTGTGGGTTTGTATGTTGCAAGATCCAGTATATACATCCCTGTCCCCTGCCTGAGAGCCTCAAATGGCCGTTCCTGACACCAGGTATTGCAGCTTCACCCTTGCTGGTGGCAATGCTGGTGCTGGGATAAACCTCTCCACTCTGCTCGTCCACTCCCACCCCCTCCTGTCGCATCCACCAGCCAAAGCCATGCCGCTCAACTGCCCCTGCCCTGCCGGGGTGCAGGACCACCCTGAAGACCAGTACTTGTGTGTGCAAGAAGGGTCACTCACCAGCTGGCATCGTCCCCGAGATCCCTGGGACTGAGCCGAGGCAGCCGCCCTCACCTCTTGGAGCAGCATCTGAACTCCACTTGGGCTCCAGGGCTCACTGGGTCCCAGGCACTTCACCGGCACCAGGGAGACAAACGGGCAGCGGCACTGCCAGCACCGATGGGGAGGTGACGGGGCAGGGGAGCACGGCGAGGCAGCGCCGTTAATGAGCCCGTGGCACTGCTCAGTCGTTTAAAGCCGGAGAGTTTATAGTAGCCAATCAGCCCGTCGGGGGGAGCAGGGAGAGCCCGTCAGGCACAGCAGGAATAATTGGAGGGAGCTCCTAATTAATTTGATAATAACCCTATCCTGTACTAACACACTCCACATGCAAAAATGGGTAAAAAGTGCCAATTAGCAGTGGAAGTGAAAGGAAATGCACGATGGGGATTCAGGGAACTTCGCAGCCGAGGTCTGACGGCACGCAGGTGTGCTGGGCCCTCAGCAGCACTGTCCTTCCTCAAGCACTGGAGTGACCTGCTCACATCTTTTACAGCCTTGCCTCTGCTGTCACCTACATCTCCCATGGAATGAGTTAGCTTTCTTCTCGGTACTTGCATCCATTGACAAGCCGTAGGTGGGCTCATGATACATTTCAGGGCTACCCTAAATTGTTTTCCTGGTTGGTTTTGCAAGACCCAAGATCCTCATCCTCCTCAAGCGCACAGGAATCTGTGGGACCTGCATACCCGCAAGCGGTGGAGGGAGGGGCAGCCAGTGGAGCAGGGCCTCAGCTCCTTCAAAAGCAGGGCTGTAGCTGCATGGCCAAGCTGGGCATCAGCAGATGTTTCAAGCCTTCCACAGCGGTGCCATCAGTTTTCTTATTTTCCTTGCCACTCGTCCAATCTATCGGCTGGTTTGGGGCGAAGAGGGCAGAGCAGCCCTCCTCGAGCTCCCCTGCCCAGCTTGCACTGCTGCCGGGGTGGTGCCAGCAGAGTCAGCCCAAAGAGGGGACCCGCAAAGTTCACGGAGAGCCGGGACACCGCAGGGACCCTAGAGCTGCCCCTCGCCCCCCACAGCACTCATCGCAAGCTCCTGCTAGTCCACAAATCAGATTTAGGATTTAATTTCTAAATACTGATGTTGGCCTGCCACCAGCACTTAAGATAGCCTTTTTTTTTTTTCTTCTTCTATTAGTCTGTGTCAAGCTAGTTTGTATTTTCACTCCTGAATTTTCTCAAAACTCTCAGCATTCTCTATTACAGCCTAATCCCAAGGCCAAAACTGGCAAATAATTCAATATATTTTTCAGAAAATAGGCAACTCAGATCTAATTATATGTCGTTAAAGTTCTACCGGGTATCTTGTACTCACCACTTTTAAAGCTCCCATAAAGCATGGAGCTATAATGAGCTCCAGCTTGCTTTCTAGGCAGATATGAAAGAGGGTTTTTTTTACTAATATTTGCGAACACCGACAAAAGTCCGTGCTCTGTGGACGCTATTGTGATCGCTGGAACAGACAGGCGGTGTTTTACTTATTTCCTCATTTGTGCCTTACAAAGCAGAGGGCACATGCAGGAATTTGTGTATTCCAGTAGTCAAGAGGTTCACAAAGCCGGCAAGGAGAGGAACTGCGGAGAACAGAAAGGCAGTCGCTGCCAGCTTCTGTTGGGACAAGAGCAGGGAAAGGGGACCCAAGTCCAACGGCCCGTCTTACAGCAGCTCCGCATTCACAGAGCAAGGGGTGACTTCCAGCCACTTGGTATCTAGCGCCTGCTTTCAGGCACAGGATAAAGATGGTTGGGATAAAGCAGATGCCCCAAACGCAGTGGTGCCCCATATCCCAGAGTCACCGCCCCCTGGGGACATCAGCCAGGGGATAAACGGATGGGAGGGTAATTGCAGGAGACCCTCACCTGGGTGGGGACACCTGCGCCCAGCGTGCTGGCACCCTGGGGCCCTTGGCACACCTGTGTATCCTCAGCTGGGCTGAAATCAGGTTTAACAAAGTCTCCAGGGAACCCCCCACCCTTGAGGACCCCCCTGGGCTCCCCGAGTCGAGGGCCAGCAGAAGGAGCCCGAAGTCACAGCGTGGGCAGGGGTGGGAAATGGGGTTTGTACCTGTGCAGTGAAGCCAAGCAAGATTTCCCTCCTCGGATGGCAACACCCTTAACATTGGGGCCAAATCCTGGGTTTAAAACAAAGCCAAAAATGAAAACCCTCCCCCAGCATTCATAAGCCCCTTTAAAAAGCTTCAATTTAAAATGAAACACAAACCTGGCACCTTGCCACGGGACTGCACAGCTTTTAACTGACCCCATATGTAACATCAACCTGAGCAAGTTGTTAAATACTTTAATCCAGCTCTCCGGCCCCCTAGAGACACCTTCCTCCTGCAAACTCCGGAGCCAAATCTCTGCAACAGCAAGCTTTAGGTCTGGAAACATTAACTACCCTCCCATCTCGTTAGAGAATAAAAGTATTTTCCGGGACACAACGAACAGTAAACCAAATGCCCCAGTTAGGGATAAGGCAGACTACGCGTCTCACCGCTGCGGTCCTTGCAGGAGGACCATTTGAAATGCACTCAGCCTTGCTACGTGATCGTACATCTCTCCATCCCAAGTAAAACTGGACCCAGCTCAGGCTCCCCACAAGCTACCTATTGCTTTTTCCTGTAAAGCACTCGTGTTTGGAAAGTGTTGTTAACCATTAGTGCTAGCACTTGGCCACAGCAGAGTCTGCCTTTTAATTATTTAACGATACGAAGAGGCTGTCCTTCATACCGCGTACAACAGAGAAGGCATTGGTTGTAGCAAGTATGCCTGCCACTGCTATCAGCTCCCATACAAGCACATTGCACAGGAGGAGGGGTCTGCTCCTCCTTCCCTGGGAATTTATTAATTTTAGACCGCATTGCAGTAGAGCAGATTCACCCCCCCAGCAGAAGTAAGAAATAAAGCACACTCTTTCCTCAGAGCAAAGAGACCGAAACTGAAGCATAGGACATACTTAGTTAAAAAAAAAAACCCAACACACACAACTTTGATGTATTTGATGCAGGAAATGACATGGTTTCGAGCTACACTGCTATGAAATCTTAAGTGAAAGATTGCTTCCAGCAGAACACTCTGATTAAATCTGAAGAGATTTAAGAAAAAATAAGATTTCAAGGCCCAATTAATTTTCTGATTAAGAAGTCAAGATGGGTAAGGAACTGGGAGCAGCAGCTGAGATGCAAGTCTTTCTCCTTGATTATGCTTCTGTTTATTAATGAAGTTTTAAAAACCAAGGTACAGGAGAATAAAAGGCTGACCTTTGATGTATGCGATATGCCATAAACTAGAACCAGTCCTCCAGATTTCTGCTTGTCAGCTTTGCATTTACTAAACAGAAGTTGCCTTTAAAGATAATTTAACATGATTACAGGTCTCACTCTACGACTGACGTTCTCTCTTAAAAGTAACCTATATATATTGCCCCTTCTTCCTTCACTTGAAAGAAAAAGGAAAAAAGAAAAAAAAAAAAAGAAAAAGGCCTGAAATGTTTGAGAGCCAACCCTTCCTGCTTGTCTCTTTTTCTTGGCATCCCAAAGTCATGCAAAATCTTGTCCTTCCTTTTTTTGCTAGAGGAATTTGTAGAAGATCTGGGCTTCTCTGTGAGGGGAGAGGGGCTTCCTTACTCCTGTGGAAAAGTGGGAGAAAGGCAGTTCCTCACAAAAAAAGCTTTTCTTAAGTGTATTAGTAATGATCATAAAAATGAAAACAGCCTAAACAAGAAACATTTCTGGGTGCTGAGTGAGGATATCACTCACTCGGCAGAAGTGAGCCTGTATCAGCAGTTCTCCAGCCAGCCACAGAGCCTCACAGAACAGATGTGCCATTTCAGTGTTTAAAAACATACAACTGAAAACCAAAACCCTTTCCAAGATCATCTTTACACACTAATAATCAAGCAGCACATTATTTTCAAGGAATAATGGCTAGAAATAATTTCTGCAGAACCATGTTCCTAACAAAATCTAAACCTCCAGCCTAAAAATGTGACTAAAAAGAGGGAAAACAGCCAAACTTTCCCCTGTGTCAGGGAATTTGAGAGACTTCCCCGTGCCCAAATCAGCCACATACAAGCACTAGAACAAGGGGTTACCTAAAAAAGTGTGGGTGTGGGGAGAATCACCCAGGAGTAAAGTCAAGTATACTGAGATTCCAATGTACTGCAGGCAGTGAAAATTGTCTAACCCCCTGAAGTTTGCAATCTTGTCTAAAGTACTGTATACTCTATAAGTAAAACCTCCTGCCCCAGAAATCCAAGGGAGGGTGAAAGAACTCACTTGAAGGTTTGTCTCTTTGAAAAAGACCTGAGGAAAGGAAAAAAAGGTCCATTTCAGGGCTCACAGAATAAGTGTATTTAGATACTCCTCCTTAAGAAAGGACCTAGATGCAAGCAAGGTTTGTGCCATAGTTTAAATCCAGGTTCCCAGGAAAACTTGCTTACAGAAAGATCAGAAGATCTGAGGATCATTACTGCAGAGGATTCAGAGAAATTATCTCCTAATACGCAGTTGAAGACAGAACTAGTCTTGGTCTCTCTTTGGCTTGAACCTCTACTGAAATTTAATGCTGACAAATCAAAAAAGGATATATCCAGAATCTGTAACCCTGAGAAAAACGGGAAATCTGTATCATCTTAATCAAAGGATATGCCACCCTGAGCTGGATCTGTGTCTTGTCCCTTGGCCTCATATGACTCCTCTGTGCTAGAGGTTAAGGGTTTGTTAAAGAATATCGGTTTTGATTAAGTGTCACATACGGTGTAAAACATCCTCTTTATCATTGGAAGTGAAGGTTGGGGGCCAGACAGTGCCTTTTAGTGAGCTTCTAATATAAATTAGGTGTCTTAGGTAATGGGTGGTTTTCAGACAGGATTGATCTTTCTATGGTCCAGTGAAAGTAGGTGTGTTTGGCGAGATGTCACAAAAGCGAGCTTCCTGGCACCTATACTAATGGGCTGGTTACCCCTTTTGGAGTAGGACTTGAAAAATGTAGCACAGGAATCCCCCCTCCCCCTTCCTAACTTTTTCATTTTCTTGATGTAATGGGCAAAGGTCTATATATCCTTTACTCCTTTGGTATTTCAGTCCTTGTATTTGCAGTATCACTCAGTGAATCTTAAGCCACTCATCCTTTTAGTCACTTACAGCTCCCTAAACTTGCATGAACTTAAAGATGAAGCGGTCATGAGTAGACTAGGTTACTTACTATTTTTATCAGTGTACAACCTTTAAAGAAAAATGTACCAAGTACACCATCATCACCACAACCAAATGATTTCTATTCCCCATTAAGTCCTCCTTGGAAACTTTGATTGCACAGAGCCCTAGGAAGAACTGTAGAGATATTAAACCCTAAGTTCCCCTGCCTCAAAAATAAGAGCAAACATGCATTTCTATAGACATCAAAACGTGTCTGTATTTTCCTCTTTATGAAGCAGAAATTCTCTCAGCTTTGTGCAAAGAGTGGCATGATCAAAAGCACAAACTGAGCACATAAGAGCCAGAAGCTCTAATGCAGGGTCTAACCATGGACCTCAGGTAAAGAGGGTACATACAAAATAAACCTTTCCTTTATAGTTCATTGACATGTTGTAGTTAAAACTTTTCCGAAAAGTTTCCATGGATTTATGAAGAAGTGAAAGCACAAATGTGCGGTTGGTATTGCAGGCTCATAAACCCGGCCAATGAACAAAACCCATAAATCTTTGAATATGCAAGAATACATCACAAACATTTTAATATTTCACTGCGTTTCCCCACATACCCACTCATTTGAGCACTGGTAAATATCAGATTTGTTAAAAATATTTTGATAATTAAGATACATAAGTCTATTCTGATTCTGACCCAGAAAAGCTTCCTTGGTCCCCAATTTAACTAACCAGGATAACCAAGGTTTAGAGCATGAATATCCTTAATTTGCTTACAAAAACATATTCTTCTTTAGGCAAAGACTTAGGCGCATCTGTAACTCTAAGCACAGAACAGCTTCAATGAATTCAGTGGGATTATTACGATTAAAGTTGCATTTGCCTGCAAACCATAGCAGAACCGGCCTCAGACATTGCCTTCCTTTTTGGTTATTTCAGATGTGAAGCATAAAAACTCTTCTGATAGCATGGAAGACCTAGACAACATTTTCTCTCTCCTATCTCAGGACCTCTCATGTTTATTTTTGCTTATTTGCTCATTGTTACAATGAGGTAACTTTGTCAAAGTGCTTTTAAACGTCTTATTAGAGACATTTTCAAGAACTGATTAATCAGTTGAGGTTTGGGTTTTTTTCAGTAGCATCAAATGAAGGACACTTATTCTTACACCCCATGTTCCCAAACTGATTCCTAGATGTCACTTCCTACATCCAAAGGGGACATGTGGAACCAGTAGTGTGACAGACAGCTATTTCTGCTTGGTAGATTGCATACTGAAACGAGAAAAGATGGGTATTTTTCGGGTATGGGTGCTCGGTGGGGACACCTAAGGGAACCAACATGTTTGCCAGGCGCTGGGGTCCTCAGCCAGGCCCGCAGCAAGGCTCAGGCACCAAATGCCTTTGGGCTTACAGGCTGGGCTTTGGGCCGCAAAAAGAAATCAGCTCTTTTATTTTGAAGGTGCCCACCTTGACCGTCAGCGATACGGTACACCTTTATTTCTAATGTGTTTAAAGATACTTCCTCCCAAGTAAAGGCATCAAATGGAGTACAAATAACATACATATTTTTACTGATTGCTAGAAATAATACATGAATACTTCCAAGATACAGTTTGCTACAGTACTAAAATACAAGAGTCATGCAAATAGATCTCCATTGCCTTTGAAGATAGAACTACTATTTTCAGAGTGGGTGTACCCATCTCAGAGTGGCTGCAATGCTGATGCCCTTCCAAACCACCCCAGGAGCTCATTTAGGAAATAAACATACATTTTATGAGGCTGTCTTACGTGAAACCTCACGTTATTCCTCATGGAAGAACTGAAAATAAATGTTTTAAAACTGCAGAGTTTACCAAAGTAAGTAATTTGCCCGTCAGAAGCACACTTGATCCTACAGGAACAACAGCCCAACAGCAGAGTACCGGCAAGGCTGGGCGTCACTTAGCTTTGCTCATTTGTTGCCACTAGAACATGCCCAGGAGCATGCAGAATATTTATGACCAAGTTTAGAACAGCTGATGGCAGAAGCAGGGCAGGGAGGCAGAGCCACCGCAGCAGGAGCACCCTGCAAGCTCCCCAGGCAGCCCTTGGGATTGCTTCCTCTGACTCCCATCACCAACCTAATTTCTTTTATTTTTAATTTTTTTTTTTAACGGCTCAGACATAATTTCAAGGTGCTTCTGTCTCCTAAAACTCATGTTAAATGTTAACACTGCCTGATTTGTTATGGGAGCACCCCCTCCTCGCTGCAGAAAGAGAAGGGGGAGGTGGGAGGGAGCACAGACGTGCTGTGCTCATAACTCCTCTCCCAGACATTGGGCTGGGGACTGGAACGCAGCTATAAGAAGTTGCTGGTCAAGGTGCTTCTCCATCTTTTGCCAAATGCGCTTTCTCACAGTCTGGGAATTACTGAATAAGAGTGGTTCTGACAAGGCTACACTGGTTTATTTCCAGCTCACCCTGTGTGTCAGTAGGGCAGGAGTAAACAGGCTGTTTGCAGGACCAGGAGCAGTCTGGCAGCTAGGGCGTAGACCTCCCTGCAGCCCCGTTTACTCAGCGGAGAGGGAAGTTTGCCTGGGGCTTACCTTTCAGAGCCGGGACGGCAGCAGCATCACATCTTCTGTTTCCCACAGACACCATCAGTGGCCCAAACCCCCTGTGTGGGTTCATGAGGAGCACAAGGCAGGATTCAGTGACTGGCAGTTCATTTTCTTCATACCACAGCAAAATTACTGCAAAGACAGAAACCTGAGATATATGTCACTGCTGCAAAGAAGCATTATAGAAGTATTGGTGACTCTCCACCTTATTCCACATATGGAGATTTGTGCCTCTCTTGTATTATTCAATCTGGCAGAGATAAGAAGAGCTAGAAGGGTAATGTTGAACAGAAGTTGCCTAAAGGATCACTTCTGCATTTATTACTCTCTTTTTTGTGCTGCTGGGAATACAAATTAATAAAAGTTGTGACAAAAAGGTGACTGGATTCCTGGGATTTCCCCTTTTATCCTGTGGCCATCAAATGGTGGACAGATCACCCGGCAAGCTGGCTGCCCTCGCCTGAGATGCAAGGAAGGGGAAGTCTGATCTGTTTGAGGACAAAACCTGGAGAGGGGGCAGGATTTAAGGCCCATTGCCACAGGGAGTTCATGGGGCCTTGCTGGTGGTCCCAGTTAAAGGTACAATAGCATGTCCTACTTGAGAGGTAGGTGATGGATGTGGGCAAACATTGCTGCAGGATACACAGGAGGCAAACAAAGACCTTTGGAAATGCAGGTCTACTGTCAAAACAATCTGCTTAAAAGGGTTACATTGAAATCAAGAGAAAATAGTTTCCCTTCTTCCTTACTCTTTAGCGCCAACACAGTCCAGAAAAGAACATGTCTTAAATGCAGTTTGATAACCCATCCCTGCTACATACCCCTCTGAAGGAGCTCTCCCGCAGACCTTACCGGTGCAGAATTTCTCTGTACAGAAGCGACCCTTCAAGGGTTTGACAATTTTCCATGTATGAGTGGAGGAGGGGAAAAATAAGACCAAAACCCCTTGACCTTTAAAGAACAGGCTTGTCAAATTCAAGGGACAATTTTCATGAAATGGAGTATTAAATTGTTCAGTGCTCTCCCTAGTGCAAGGTCCCCCATCACTATCCTGCACCCACTTTGGTTTTATTAATTTTCTAATTCCTATCAGTCTGTCTTCATTAGAGGGGAGAAGAGCGGCTTTCACGTGCTGCGGTACAGAACCGCTCCTGCCGTGGAGACAAAATGGAGGCCGTCCCCGCTCCCGCTGGCTGCCCAGTCCGCTCCCAGGCCCCGAGCCCCACGCATTGCTGCACACACTTGGTCTTTCTGAGCTGCGTTCTCCAGCATCTCCGCTCCCTCCGGGACGCGTGGTGCTTTGTGCCACCCCGGGGTGTGCCGGGCTTTGGCCGAGGCTTCTGTGGTGGCTGGTGACAGGTGAGCTTGACAGCCTGCACTGCAACCAGGGGACTGAGCATTAGCTTGCCTGCGAGTGCAGGCGCTGAGTAAATCTCATTCCTAATCCAAATCGCTTTTGATAAGAACAAAAGCTGTGTGCAAATGAATATTTCCATCTTATTTCAAATTCTAGGTTTCAACTACAATATTAATGCTATTTTACAGTGTAATTTACTTGTAATAATATGTCATTATTGCCATTTTACAGTTTTCTCTTAAAGTAGTAAAGAAACTGTTTTAAAAGGCACAAATAGCTGCAGCACAAATCTCCATTCAGCCTAAGAATCTGCGCTCTCCCGTCAGAATGGCACATAATTGAAAACAATGACATCCCCAGTGGGCTAAACACTCCAGTCATTAACGCATTTTTATTTTGGAATAAAGGAGCACACTTACAGCTTTTTTCCTAAATAGTAAATAGAAATCAAACATTTCTTCTCTGTTCCCAGAATGGCATCTACCAGTGAAGCCAGGGCTGACCTCAAACACTTTCCACAAGTGCATCTCAAACCAACACGGTGGGTATAGACACAAACCTCCCCAAAGTGAAGGGTTTCCTTCAACACAGCACATTAAAGGCAGCTTGCAATAGGAGAAACATCCTTACCTGGTGAGAAGCTCCTGAGCGCCAGGAGACCGTACCACTGGGTTGGCAGGAATTGCAGAAAACTCAGGCGAGCCTTCAAAAGCCAGGCTATGTGCGAAGGGTTGGAGATGTCAGAAGAAGAATGCGTTGCTTAATGGAGAAGATGTACATCATACATGTAATTTTACACCAGTTACGTTTCCATCTCTCCTATATAACTTTGGATGAAAACTGACGCACCATTAGTCCTCTTGATGGGTGAGGGAATCCATCCTGAGGAAGAGCTGACAGTCAAAGTCTTTGCTCTGTGAAAGGTTCCACAAACATTAAGGGCAGGATCCTGCTGTTATTTATGAAAAATAGAAATATGTCAACAGTTGGACTTAAATAGCAGCCATCCCTTGGCAGGAACTTGAAAACCCTATTTATGCCTTGCACAGACTTCCAGCACCTTTCCATGTAAGAAGCATCCTCACGGCTCTGTCTCACCCCCTACATGCTCCCAGCCTGTGGGAGGAGGGGTGGGAGTTGTGGCTGGCAGGAATGGAGATAGGGACACTCCTGCTCCAGGGAAAAGTCCTTCCTGCGGTCTGCATGGGACATCCCTGTGCAGTGACGTGCTGCTCGGGCACGAGCCCAAACTCCAGGCAGCCCTGAATGCACCAGCCCTGTAACCTACTGTGGGACCATGGGTTGGACACTGCCAATCTGGGGATCGACTGAAGCCCAAAGAGCAAAGGATTGGCTGCCAATCAGGAAGCAAAAACATGTTCGTACAAACGTTTTCACCCTTACGTGACAAATGAAGAGGGACCTCAAAAATAAGTTTAATTTTGATTAGTCTTTATCTTTGCTTACTTCATGGTGTACCTGTTTGCATAGCCAGACAATTGCAACCATTTGGTTCACCAGGGTGGAGCCTGGAGTCAAAGGATGCAAGCTGTCTGTGCGGGAAAGTCTAAAGACTGTCACAGGCTTCCTGTCCTTCTCCAGAAGGATTCCCACTGCTCTTTCCCCCATCATGACACTCCACAGACAGATGGGGTGAAGGCTATTTGAGATCCACGTGGTCAGGAGGGTTGTAGGTTACACATCAAGCTGTCTTCTGAAGACTGGGAGTTTATACCAGCAGCGACTACTGTTGAGCAGCTGTGAGATTTACAGCACATTTCCAAAAAATACTATTTCTCAGTGTGGTCTCTATCTGAATTTAGCAGAAAAATATTTAATGGCTGGCAAAACATTAGTAAATAAAAGCAGATCAAGATGATGTTGTTACAATAACAGATTACATTACTATTCTCTGTCCTTAGGAAAACCCTGATTAGACCAAGATCCTCACGGGGTCTTATGAATAAGGCAGGAAGGGGCTCTAATGACCCCACGTGAGAGCATACGAGCCGCAGCACAGCCAGCAAGGTGCCAGGTGCCTCTCAGAAACAGGCACTAGCCTGGATGACTAACAGCAGTTATCACAGGGGGGTTGTTGATTTGCTTTAATAATTTGGGCCAGATTTTCTACTAGTACAAACTTAGTACTGCTCTATTGAAGCCAAGAGAGTGCTGCCAATTTATATCAGCAAAAACTGACCCTTAATCTACTTTTAATCCCTTCATTCTTCATTATCTTTTTGAAAATTGTACCTCAGTCAGAATATTCCCCCACTACAGGGACAAGCAACAGCCTTTTCTTGTTAATCAGTGTGTGGGAAACTCCAATAGCTGAAGTACCCTTCCACCTTTGCAAGCGCACCTAGCATTGATTGCTGATCTTAGATCTTGAATTGCATAATTACTGAACTAAGAGAAAATTACTTTTTGCTTGTGAGTGTCAGGACAGCTCTGAATCCATGAATGACTCACCCTCAGGCACTGGTGTTTAATTTATGAGCTATTTATCTCCTTGCACACACCCCAGCACAAACAATTATACTTAGTAATTTGTTGATCTTATCAAGGCTGTTTGATGTTACTGTTGCTACCTCCAATAACGCTGTGCTTTGAAACTTAAACAGGATTTATAACCAAATTTGGATACTTCGCACACGATTCGGATTTCAGGGAAGTTTAACTCTTTGGCAACTGAATGGTTTTGTGTGCAATTTGCAAAGGCGAGCAAATGTTGCATCTTTTGCTGACAAGTTTGGCGAGGTGGCCCTTCAACAGCATCAGAGCCCCTGCTAAGAGCTCGTTCTGTCCTCACATGGCACAGGTGAGTTTTCCTGGCAGAGGACGAGAGAGGGGACTGGGTCCCCGTCCTGGGCCAGGGCACCCACATCACCTCCGTCCCGTGCGCCCTTCGGGTGTCCTCCCTCAGAGCCCGTCCTGCTGCTCCGGCTCGCTCCTGGGAACCTTTTTGTGTAGGCAACAGCCTTCCTCGTTACTGAGCAAGGTCTTTATTAACCTTTAAATTCTTACAAGTTTATCATAAATCAAACTTTAGGAACCCCTTTGCGCAATCTAGCTCTCTGTTTTTCCTGTCAGGAGTAGGTACCAAACTGGGGCCGCATGTGCTTAGCTCAGGCTGTACTGTGGGTGCAGGCAGCTCCTCTGCGCATCCGTGGCCGTGAGGGGGTGAAGGTCCTCGCAAACGGGTTTCCCCGAATCCCCCTCACAAACCTTTCCTCCTCCTCGCATGCTGCTGCGATCAGTAGGCTCACTGAAACGCAGCAAAGTGAACTTGGTGTAAGAGGTACAAGCAGTACCGGGACTTAACTCTGCGCTTTCAAGTCCAGGCTTCAATTAGCCATAAGTCAGCCATGGAGGTGCTGCCGGTGGCCGTGGCAGAGGGGGGTCCGCAGGCAGCGCAGCCACTGCACCCCACACCCGGCTCTGCTCAAGCTGAAGGGTTTGGGTCACGGGGGATAAAAACATCGTTAAAACGGAGCGGTACTTCTTCCATCCCTACCCTCAGCGAAACAGCCCTTGGTGTGTTACTTATCTGTGTTTGGACATACCCCCACGTATAAGCTTAGCCTTTTCAACTCCTGCCCTGCGGGGCCCAGCAGTGCCAAAGCCATCCCTCAGCAGTGGCGGAGCTGTGAAGGGCAGGAAAATCCCTGTGTTCCTGTTCCTCCAGCCCAGGTCTCCTGGCCCACTTACATTCCGAGACTCAGGTAAATGTATTTTGTTAAATTACACATCACATGCACTCTTGCAACAGCCGCAGGTTTTATTTTCTGCATGGTTTATAAAGTTTTTCTGCGCTGAGCACATATATTTTGCATGTAGAAAATAAAATGCTACAGGCATTCTGTAACTGTGCAGAGCTGTAATGAGCTCTGATGAGCAGGCACCTACCAAATCATGGGTTTATGACAGCAAGCACACACATGTAACTTATTTCACAATATGCAACACGCTGCCATATGTGTCTATTCCCATGGATCAGGAATGGGCACTACCTGTAGATGGAAGCCAAGAAATAACAGCTTCAAAGACAGCCTTGAAATGCAGAACTTACTTTAAAACTTTCAAAGCCCGACCAGCACACCGCTATTTCAATCCACTGGGATGCTGTGATGAATCCTGCTACTTTGATTCCCCCCCNCCCCCCCCCCCAAGCCTCTGGTGGTTTTCCTGGTTTAATTGAAGTGAAATGGTGGATTAGCATAATCAAACATATGGAATTAGTATGGAGGAAGTAAATATTAAAACAAGTGATTATTAGTTTTAAACAATTACTAACTCCTAATGATTTCCCCCCCTTCATCCTCTGTGAGCTGAGTTCATGAGTAGAGAGAAAAGTTAAAATTCAGCTAAAATTTTTTAAACTGAAAACCTTGCCACACACACTGCTCTTGCAAAATGCAATTCTACGGTCCTACCCGGCACCTGGTAGAAGAAACACTCAGTGTTTAAACCACCCGACGGAACAGGGCATGCAGCATCACTGCCGACTGCCACGGTAAGGACGGACAGAGCTCTGCAAGGACAGTTTGAACGAGCCTGGCAGCCGCAAGAACATAAACCACTGCACCAAGAAAGCACGTTCCTGATACTTTTGAAGCTACAAGGGCTATTTGCCAGCTTGCTGGGGAAGAGGCGGGAGGAGCGGAGCTCACTGCCACTGGGCTGAATGCCTTGGGGCTGTCGCCCGGCCGGCCGGGAGCCCGTGCGGGGACACGCTGTGCTCGTCAGGGCTGCCCCTGCCCACAGCAGCGTCAATAAAGCGTGGGGAGGTGTTCAGCTAAGCTACCCCAGGTGCCATGCAGCCACCCCAGCTGGAAGCTTGTTCTGTGGGAGAGGGTGAAGGAAAGTACGGCTGACAACATGGCGTTCGAGGCAGGCGCCCTGGCATACAGACTCCTCGACCGACCAGGCTCTGTGCTCTGGGAAGAGGTCAGGGTGAACCTGGGTGACGAAGGAGAGAAGGTAGATGGAAACCTGCAGCAGGTAAGAAAGGATCCTTCAGGAAGGGTAAATCATTTAAAACAATTACGATAGCGCTACCACCTTTACAGGGCTGGACACGGTCAATGAAAGAGCAAATAAATGTGAGATTAGAGACAATACTTTTTTTTTTTTTTTTTTTTTTAAATAAAGACTTCAATCAAAATGCAGAACCAGGGAGGACATTAAAGAAATTGTGCTCTTTACTGGTGTTTGGGGATAGCCTTTGAAGAAAAGTTGCTTTGGAGAGGAGGCAAGAATGGTGGTATTGGGTCAGATCAGAGGCCCATCCAGTCCAGCATCCTAGTTTTTGACAGATGCCTGACAGAGACAAGGTATACGTACCAGTTTTTCTCCCAGCATCCAGTGATTTGTGACTAAAGGACACTCCAAATGCAGAAGTGATACCTTTGTTTTTAACAGGGGTTTTTTTCCCAGTCAACCCCCTTCTTCTTCCCCAGGGGCTTTGTCCGAGCATTTTTGAACCCTTGCTGACCTTCAGCATCTGCATCATCTTGTGGCAAGAAGTGCACAGCCGAAACCATGTAAAATAAGTATTTGTTTTAGCCTGTGACCCACACTATGCTGAGCACTGAATTTACGAAGACATGGAAATCCTTCACTTTCTCTGTGGAATATTCTGACCCCAAAGATACTCAAACGGCAGCCGAGAGATGGCCAGCTACATCTTGGTGGCTCTTAGCCTACTAGAATGTTTACTTCAATTTTCAAATAGCCAGACAAACACACCTGAGTTTCAGGCAGTTAGGTGGCTATTTCTAGTTCATCTGACCACTGAGCACACCCACTGTTTTACTTTATGTAACATGCTATGGAAGAAAAATATTATATTTTATCTGATACATTAACCCACACGGAAAGCCCAAGCCTGCTCCCCTCGTGCTGTTCTGGGAAATGCTGATTAGGACAGGTAACTATATCCTACATGAGGGGTACCCGTGGGTACAAATAGTCTTCATCATGTATTGGGGTACCCAAGCACATCATCTAGATATTGCTATTGATGCTGCCAATAAAAGACAGCAGTAAGCCCTCACTTGTCTACAGCAATGTTTTTATTTGACCAGGAACATACTTTTGAAAGTGAATCTCCAGATCGTGCCTCTTCACACAGTCTCCTTGCTCTGCTCTGCGCCGCACAGGAGTCTCACAGCAGGCAAACTGGTTATCCCTTGGGTATCCTACGGCAAACTGGTTCACTCTTGAGACTGAAGTGAAAACTGCCCTCTAACTCCTCACGGGGCCAGCCTGCGACTAGTCCAAGGTAGCCCCTCAAATACATGCCGTGGGAACAACAGGTCCTCCACGCCAACCGCTTTGCTCTCCAGATCTACTCCTACAGAGTCACCCCACGTGCCAGTGCAGGCACATCTGCTTTCACTGGCATCTCCACATCACTTTCAGGCACCCTCTTTTGGTCAGTTTGGAGGCAGGTAGCAGCGATTTCCCCGTTCCACTAGCATTTGTCTAATCCCAGAAACATGCCATCAACGCCACGGCTATTAGGGACTGAGGAATGCAAGTTAAGAGGAAGGGTTAGTACCCCTCCTCCTTTGCAAAATTCCCTACTTCCCATATTTTGGAAAAGCAGTGCCTACAATGTTTTCTCACCCTTCTCCAGCTGGAGAAACAAAACGTCTCCTTCCACTCACCATCATCATCCCCAGTGAGTACAGGTCACAGAGTGAAGACCATGCAGGCAGATTTCACTTTTTTTTCTTAAATAGCAAACGTGAGTAGCGCGGATACATTGTACCTGGAGTCACCTGCACAGGTTGAAACGCATAAATAATGCGTGCTTGGCTTAAGTTAAATCACAATTCTATTTAAAACAGAGTGCTTGAAACATGCTACATATATCTACAAGTTTTTAGGAGTTGTACATCTGAAATGCATAGGCCCACTGAGAGAAACACAGGCTGCATGTATTTAATGTGGCAGTTGCCACAAGTCACCAGTGATAGGAGTAACAGAGCTTATCAGATTATTCTTTCTTTTAATAAAATTTGTTTTTATTCTGGAATAATTGATTAGCTTCCATAGTTAAAAGAACATTAGTTAAAACAGCTGAAGAGAAACTATTCAGGCAAGTTAGTAAGCTGAAACATAAAACACAGAATTCAAATCTAAACAAATATGGCCTATTAAATGTAAGTAAGAGATGCAAAAATACAAAGCCATCCATTAATTGTGCTGTCCTTTCTAACGTCTTCACTGTATGTACTCATTAGGAAGCACAGGAATATTTTGGAAACCAGAATGAATTTCAGACAGGACAAGAGAACACATTTCAGCAGGTTTTAGAGTGCAGTAAAGAGGTTACTTCTTTCACCAACACATACACTCCACTTCTCACTCATCTTTCATTGTGTCTAAAACCCATCATGAGCCCTTCTCTGTTACTAGCACGTTGCTGACTTCCAAGGGAATCAGGTAGGCTCTGTTTTTCTTTTGGATTTGACTTTTAACACAAGATTTGGTGGTCCCAATCTCTTCTCAATTACGTAACATCAAAATAACACCAAGAACAAATACTAGCCGCACCAGGGAGATGATACAAAAGGGAATTTTCAAGGGTTCCAACACACCTGAAGTCCTAGTTACCCTGCCTTACAATACTCTCCCCTCTCCTGCCACCATGAAAAAAGGAGACATTCTTTAAAACAAAATCAACAACTACGTATTGAAGTAGTCTGCCCTCCCTCTGTCTTCTCGGTGCAATTAAAGGCATGATGCCAACTTTTCAACAATGAGCCTCGTGGCTCTGGCTGACCCATGTCTTACTCTTTCAGAAACGAGCAATGAAGCTCAAAGGCTGCCATCTCAAGGGAAGCCTCGGAGCAGGACATGACCAGCGCTCCCAATATCTTAAACATAGTGGGGAGGTTAGCCAGTGATAAGTTGCCTTTTCAAAATGTGTAGCAAGCAAATTTATCAGAGACGCAAGAGGTCTGGCACACCAAGAAGCCAGAGGTAACAACAGCATCTCTCCCAGCCCTGACCCCACTGAATCTGTAGCTGTAACCACAGGCACACAGGCACTTCAGAAAAAGTCAGGCTGTTTTAAATACGTTAAACATACCGCACATAGGGGCAATCCTACAGCTTGCATTAGAAGTACAAACTGGGTTTTATTTTTGCCACCCATTCTTCTGTGTTACCCACAGAGATCAGCTCTCCCTCATGGTTAAAGGGGTAAAAAAGTAGTCACAGCTGCTATCTTATTTCAGCAGAACAACTTACCTATCCAGCACAGTGTGACCTCTTCTGTCACAACACTATCTGTGTCACCCTCCGCTGGCCTGAAAACCAGACCTGAGAGAACAACACACAACATCAGGCATCGCTGCTCCAGCCTCCACAATTTAATAATTTCAAGGCAAGAATGAAATATTTTCCAAAATGATTTGAACAAAAAAGCTTCAGTCTCAAAGATAATGCGATTTTTCTACATTTATTTCCTCTCTCTGGTAAAAATCATTTACGCTGCATCGGTGTTCTTATCCTTACTATCATCTTTCAGTGAATGCCCATCTACAAATTCATTAACTTTTTTGAGACAAATCATTGGCATCCTAATCTTCTGAATCCCATGAAAGACTCACTTTCGAGATACAATTGCAGCTGCCCCACACTGCCAGTTACTGTATCATACACGTCTTAAAATTCTGTAATCAGCATCCACCAGGTGCCGTATCGCATTCAGCACACCACAGTCAGTCAATACAGACATCCCCAAACACACCAAGGCTGGTTTTGTCAAATGTTTTATTGAGTGTAGACATCTGGAGTACTGTAAAACATGCATTATCTGTAGATTCAAAAAGGAGCAAGCCACATTGTCCTCACTGTCAAACGTGTCAGGCTTGGCATACATGATGGAGATTAATGAAGTATCATGAGAGTAATATGGTTCCTGAAAAGCTTCTACAATTTGGAGTAGGGTCTTAATCGTTTGAAATGCAAAGCTGCTCACATTTAGTGAACTTGCATGTTCGCTGGAGGTGCCATATTTTAATTCAAAACAAACAAGAATAATTTCACTGGGGGGAGGGGAGGTTCCCTAGGTAGAAACTGTATGCTTTTTGTTTCCAGATATTCCATCCTAAATAAAAATTCATGTGCTTTTTGAAGCAGCACAGTTTATTTCTGAGCAATGAACAACATCTGATATTCATTTCTTCTTGGGTTGTTGAGGTGTATTAAATTTAAAGAAGATAATATCTCCATCCTCCACTATGTAATTTCTGCCTTGTTGTCTGTATTTTCCAGCAGCCTGTAAATAGAACAGACAAAAGGAAAGTGGGTTATTTCATTAGACATTTTATAGTATTTTCAAACTGTAATTATTGAAATACATTTTGGTAAAGAAACGGTACTACTTCAGCTTCAGAGTTTGACAGCCACAATACGGCTCAGTTTGACATAATTTGGTTTTACATACATATGAAATACATACCAAAATAATTTAACTGAATCCACTGAATCGGTGGTGCTTAAATGCCATCTGCATTATATAGTGGTAAATCTGTAAACCCTGGCAAGTCTTAAGATAAAGGACACTAAAACAACTCAATTCCCTGCCCCAGCTTTCAGGCTTTCTTTTTCTTCATCTAAAAAACCTGCAGATGGCAAACACCGGCGGCAAGAATCTAAAACAGTATCGCTGGAAAGGGCGATCGGCAACAGTTTGCATCATGGCTGCATGGCTATTAAACTGGTATCTGAACTACTTCTGAGCAGCTAGACGAGCGAGCGCTGTCATAACTAAAGATGGGAACGCTATGCAAAAGTCACAACTGTACATGCCTCGTGCTTCGAGCGGGGCTCTCTTGTCTGCTTGCGCCCAGATAATGAAGGACTGAGAAGCACAAAATACAGGCTCAGTTTTACTGTCAGAAATTTCCTTTAGAAGAAATTTGCTTCAGAAGGACAGATACAAGAGCAGATAGGCTGTGAAACCAGGATACAGGAGAAGGCATATAGACCAAAGACATGAAAAGGAAATTTGTTATGAAAATGCTGTACTTGAGGAGAGCAGAAAATAGGCAAGGAATCTATTGAATATCTGTACCCTCTGCATTGGAATTTATTATTATATTTTTCTATCTTTATCTCGTCGTAATTAAACCTAGTATTATAGAGGCTACAGAGAAGCTGTGGCATTAGGACTGACAGACTGGGCGGGAGGTGGTCTGCGGAAGCATTTATCTTGAAAAGTGATCTACAATATGGAAAAGTTGAGAGCTTCTGCTTTAGTTCAATAACCATTCCTGTTTTGAAGTTTTCTCTTGCAGGAGAAAGTGCTTCCGTGCAAGACCTCAGTGTGCCATTATTCTCAATGACACTATCACAGTGGTGGCATGCTAAGATCCCATTACAGGAAAGCTGTTAACTAATGACCTTAGTTGCAGTAGAACAGATCAGATTACTGGTACAGAGTTAACTTAGACACCTTTCTTCCACAAAACCTGCTCTATAAAGCAACGTATTTCCCCACATTGCTGTCTAGGAATTTAGAGGCTCGATAACCTTGTTGCTGTCGTTCCTTATGTAAATGTTCTCACCAGTGATGTTAGCCTACAGAAAACTGCAGATAAAATAGCCTTGACAATAAATATGTAGTGCAATAGTAATTGACCTTATCCCATGTGACACTATCGATAAATAATAAATGGTATATTTCCCCCTTGGAAATCTGTTTAGACTGTAAAAGGTTTACTTTCAAGTAGACTTGGTAGTTCTTGCCTTTGAAGATCCTAATAATGCTCAAAGTCAAGAGTAATTAGACTAATTGATGGCATAAACACTAATAAAACAGTGCTGTAAAAATCATCAGCAAGTGTAAGCTGCAGGCACAGGTACAGAGACATTTTACAGTCGAATACATTTATTACTCACAAATATTTGTGGAAAAAACTGACCTCCACAAAGTAACAATGCAGATTTTTTTTAGCACACTATTGCATGCTGTCAGAGTGGCATAGGCTTCTTTAATTAAATACAGTTTGACACACTAATGCAAGTTTATGTATTTTTGTTACCAG
>VYZV01017530.1:0-13130 GCA_013401275.1 Pandion haliaetus | reverse complement strand
AGGGACCCCACGGTGGAGCAGGGAACGAGTGAGGACTCTTCCCCCTGAGGAAAGGAGCGGCAGAGACGACGTGTGGCGAGTTGACTCAACCCCCATCCCCTGTTCCCCTGCGCCGCTGGGGGGAGGAGGAGCTAGAAAGAACCGGGAATGGAACTGAGCCAGGAAGGTGGGAGGGGTGGGGGGAGGTGTTCTGATGTTTGGTTTCCCTTCCTAATACCCTTGTGTTTTGTTTCTGTTTTGATTTGTAGTAAATTAAATGGATTTTGTTTCTTCCCCAAGTTGAGCCTGTCTTTTGCCCGTGACCATAAGTGGGGAGTGATCCCTCCCAGTCCTTGTCTCGACCCACGAGCCTGCCTTTGGATTTTCTCCTCATCCCAGCGTGGCCAGGGGAGGGGGCGGGGGGTGAGTGAGCGGCTTCGTGGTACTTTGTTACCAACTGAGCTGAACCCAAAACCACTACAAGCAGACAAACCTCATGGAAGTACCAAAGGGTCCAGTAGATGATAAGTAATCCACTCTAAACCATCAACATGTAACAGGGGTCAGAATAGTATCAGCAATTCTCTTTACAGCACCTCCATGCAGATTTCACAATAATTAGTAGCATACTGCAAAAACACTCTGCCAGGAATACAACAAGCAGAAAAGCAAGAGGTTGCGTATCAACACCAAGCAAATCTAGAATGCCTATCCCTTCCTCATCTGTAAATCACCTCAGAATCTCTCTTAGTGTGCCATTATATTTCATTTCTGTCCTCAAAAGTCCATTTAAGGTTCAGAAGTAATACCAACAACAATGCTTTCTCTCTCTATCAAACTAATGGACATCAAATCTGAAATAAAAAATTTTCCATCAAAATTTCTACAAATAGTTTTTAAAAGGGCCTTCCAGACATTAGGTCATTCACAGTCCTTGCTGCAAACAAGTCCCCCTCTGCTGAATCTTTGGGAATCATGACGCAATCATATTCAGAGTTCTTTAACCCCCTTAGTCCATGTCACTAAGAAAAATGCTGTCATTTCTTACAGTGTCTGAAAAAACATCACCTAAGCAAATATGAAAATGTGTGGTTGAGAACTGAACTGATTACAAAACCTACCAGCTCATTTTGAAAAGGTACTGCACTAAACAAGGGTTGCAGAAAAGTGACTGGAGCATCATCATTATTATGAGATGACTTGTTTGAACCAAGCATTTCGAATTTATTAAGTTCCTGAGCCTAGATACAAACTTGGACAATCTCTTGCACTAGATAACTGTCCAGGTTTATAAAGGTATTTGTGTATCAGTTGATTGCTGCCTAGTATCTGAATAATACTGCAGATAACCAGGACTTTTCTTCAGAGCACAAAATACTTATGCTGTTGTTAATGCTGTACCACTTCATGTGATGTTGTTTTCAGCAATGCTCATTTATACCATCTCCATCCTATTTTGTATGCAAATTTTCCTTTATTTAAGTGATCATCTCTCCACATCATCGATGCCAAGAGACAGAAATATTCTTCTGAAGAAAACCAGCCCACAGAGCATGTAGTATAACTCGTGATTATTACTCATTTTAACAGTGGTACAATAAGCTGCTTTTAAGAAATGACTGTTTACAAAAATTTCCCTCCCCCAGCGATATACAAAAGCATGGCTTTTGTGTTCTGCGTATGTCAAAACATACACAGCATGCTGCAATGTATAATATAACAAATGAATAATTCATTAAGTGGGGCACATTGCACAGATGACATTCAATGAAAATATATACCATCTCTTACATTTTCCAAGGCCAGTATGACAGACGAAGAAAGAATTAAAACAAGAAGTATACTGGGTACTAAACAGTCTCCAGAGTAGGATAAAAGGAAAATTTAAAACTGCAGTATAAAACAGGGAATTATGCTGTTCTAGGGATACCAATGGACAGAAGAAACATGAGTAACATCAGTGAAGCCTAGAAAAAAACATGAAGAAAAAGTGGATGCAACTCAGAAGCAAGCTATGGCACTTCTATCTGCTCTAAACAGCGTAAGCTACATGATTTTAGGCAGACAGTCTACTCATAGACAGTTCAAACATTTTCTTTTGCTTCCATTCTTTACTCCTGGAGTACAGCACTCTGTCAAATAGTCATCAACACTGATTGTGTGCAGGCATCTTCTCTTACTGTATTTCATACCAATTCTAGTCAGAAGGACCAGTAACCTTCACATCTGAACACAAATAAACAGTGAATCTTACAGAATAATACAAAAAAAAGTAAGCTAAAGCATAGGCGGAATTTCTTCCTCTGAGATAATATAGATAGCACGGCAGAATTCCATTCAATGGTACTTTAACCTGAAATTCGAAGATAAAGGTTTTATGACAAAAAAAGAAAGAAAGTGTCATTCAGGGATTTACCAACATGTGTTTATTAACAAATGAATCTGTAAGCAAAATGCTTATACTTGGTTACACAGCACACAGCTCTGCCATTTTATATCACACACTACATCAGTGAAAAGCTTTTGAAGGTGTTGGCAATTCCTCCTGTACCCTTTTCTTCCCACAGCCTCTTCCAGCAAGTTTATTACAGAAAATTCTGCTACATGAGTTGTTACTTCTGATGAATGGCCCTTACTTACAAATGGGCTGCTACCTTGAGTGCAAACATTATTGAGAACAATGTACCAAAAAAATGAGAACAATGTACCAAAAAAATGAGAACAATGGAAAGAGCTGCTGGCCCCTTCTGAACACTTGACACAAAGCACAGCTGATTTGTCAGCTGATGAATAAGCTGAATAAGAATTCTTCCTTTTTTTCTTTTACTAACAACAAATCCTACAGTTCTGGTGTGCAAACTTTGTATATCTAAAGCAAATAATTCCCTGAACTAGGGATCTCTTTGAAACTATTCCTCTTCATAAACTACTGTCTTAATTTCATCTTGTTTCCATTATCTCCTTCCCTCATAAGTACCAATGGACTCCTTTTATGAAAGTGGAGGTTAAAAAAATAGAAATAATAGAGAGTTCAGACTTTTAAAGTTTTCAAGAAGAAATGCTATCCTTACTCTTCTATGGAAATACATCCAGATCACTGGATCATCCCAACATCTTTCATTTTTCATCAGTGCTCTACCTCACTTAATTTGAGTTCTTCACTGACTGCATTTTCTTCATTCAGAGCAAACTCTCTTCTTTTTTTTTTTTTAAATTCTCACTCAATGTATTAATCTGCTCTTTCAGCTATTTTTCAAACATTAATTAACTATAGTAAAAGTCCTGATCCGCCCAAAAGTCATCAGGATTCTCCCCTCCCACCTTTATGTGATTAAGCTATTAGTACTATTAGCCTCAAACAATACACATTGATGAAGAAACCTAAACGGGAGGCAGCTATACTGAAAGACACCCAAATTTAAAGGCGCATGCATTAACGAAATAGTAGTTTACCCTTCTCAATGGAATAAGAGTAACAGCATTTAAGCTTTGTGTCTCCAGTCAAGACAATAAATTTGTCCTTCGAACATTAACTTGTTGACAGATTTTCATGCCAAAGCGACAAGTGTTCAGGTTTTCACTGCAAATGACATCTGTTTGCAGTGACCTGGTGCTTTCAGGCTGTGGTTGCTCTCTGCTATTTAACGTGACTGCGTGACTTTTCCAAATAACCTCAAGCACCCAGCTGTCTTGCTCTTACACATTTCTATACCTGCAAAAATTTTCTTCTACATGGTATCTTTCTTGGCACAGAGAGGGAGCCAGTGCTGCTAACACAAAAAGAAGAGTACAGTGGAAAAGCATGCTCTTGACTTGCTTCCTATTGTTAAACATTCCCTGATTCCTGACTAAGTATTCTTCCTGTGATATCTGTTTGAAGGAGTAAAAGGAGGATTTCACTGCTAGTGTCAAATTTGCTTTTGTTTTCAAGAAAGAATATTTAAAATGGCTTTGTCAACATGCTCCTGATCAGTTTTCTAGTCAGGTATACAAATGCTGATCCTTGTATTTGGCCTGTGTTCCCATCTCTAATAGCCAAACATTGTCTGTTTCCCTGGACATTCTGCAACCCTTGGTATCTACTTCAAAAACCAGTTGGAGCCATCTTCTGTTACTATGAAAAAAAGGATCAATAATATTTTCCCCTCAAAAATTGTTCATATATTACCACTCCTGTTTTACAATCCAAGATCAGCTTGCTGCTGCACTTCAAAGTTTATCTCAACAGGAATGCAGTCAAGATCTAGTAATATTATTGCTAAATCTCTGCATGTGAATCAACGTATTCATTGCACAAGTATGCAAAGTGGTAAATCTGAAGCACAACTATCAGAAAGTAAGACAGCCAAATAGTAATTTTGTCAGGTTCAAATTATTACCTAGGACATAGAGAAAGAACTTTAAATTGCTTAGCTGATCTTTACATATAAGCTGGGTAAACTAAAGAATTCCCGCATTCAGTGTCAGTATGGCAATTGCTACAGGAAATATTTTAAAATCATGCTACAGAAATGTAGTATTTGTATTGTAAATCCCTTTTTAAAACATCAGTTCATCAGCTGAAAACAGTATCTCAGAACAGTTTTCCTCTCTTAATACCGAGGCAGGGAGAAAGACAGTATTTAAAGTCATGGTAGTACCAGGCTAAAATAGTCAGTAAGGTTATTGAGGGGCCTTTGACACTGAAGTTTCATTTTGGTTTGTATCAAGGTATATTATGTCTTAGATCCAAATTCTGATTAGTCTTTGAACCAGTCAATCAAGAATATATACAGTTATCAACTGCTGGCCCATCATTAAGTCAAGTGGAACCTGTACCCTACGGAAGAACTACAGAAGTTCAAGACAGATAAATACCCATATTAAATATGTCATTACATTTTTTCTAAATGCTCTGAAAATAGATTCACAGATGATTACACTGAAATTCTGAGTTACTATAAAGTTTACTGAACACACCATTTTATATGGTCACCACCTTTTTATACTGCAGCCACCAAAAAAGGACAGTATCTTTCCAATCCTAAAAAAATAGGAACAGTATCCAATATATATTGTACTTACCTTCAGACTTGTAAACTTGATGTTCAGACTTAGAAAACTTGCTCTTACAAGTGAGCTGATTAAAATGCTGGGTTGGAAAATCCATTTCTATTGTGGGGGGTGTTGTGTTATCTTTTGTGTACCAGCAAAATACATTAAAACAGTAGAAAGACTGCTTTAATTACTCTGAAGCAAGAGGACTGATGACATTACCTGAAATTAGTTTTGTTCGATGCAAAAATATGTAACGATTGGATAATTACTTTTAAGTGATGCCTCATCTTCCTCACAGAAGGAGAAATGAAGTGCAGAAAGGAACTTTGCAGCATTTACATTTTTTTTGAAGTTTCATGTAGGAAAGAAAGACTGTTCTCTACTACAAGCTGTTAGGATTCTATGCTCCAGATCTTACCTTTTCACATGCTAAAAAGTGTTCCCTTGCAATATTTGACTACATCGAGACCTCTTCCTTCCCCCTTTTTTTTTTCCTTTGAAATGGCAGCTCCTTCTTTCACTAGGAGGAAGGCTCCTGCTCCACCTGAGGATTTGCAACTACAGAACAGATTCAGTGCCCTCATTGCAGTTAAGGGGCTAGGAGCTCTGTCAAACGAATGGTCTGCGTTCAGTTAACCTGAGCCATGCAGCAGCACAAGAGGGAAGTGGCAAGTGTTAGGCAAGGGATGGAGGGCCCTCATCTTCTGACTGACTCATCATCTAAGAAGGGTTGCTGCTTACTAGAGGTTTGAATTCATGGCATTGTTAAAAGATTGCCAAAGCTTGTCCAGCCCTCAGACTATTACTCCTTCTGCTCTTCCACCTGGGCACTAGCTATACCGCTAGGGAGACTTGAAAAGCACCAAGTGTGATTACATGGCTCTGGAAGTTATATAGGTCAAGACCCAAGTAGTGTTCTCCCCCAGTCATGCCAGCTAGCGGGAAGGGCTTGAGGAGCAGACAGATCCTGCAGATCAACAACCAGCTGTGAACTGGTGTTGGCAGCGGGGTTTTGGTTTCTGTGACTATAGAACCCTCTTTGAGAATCAAGGACTGCTTGGAAGAGATGGGATCCACCTGACTATGGTGGGCAGAAGCATCTTCACCAACAGGCTGGCCACCCTGGTAAGAACAGTTTTAAACAAGGAACAACAGAGAAGGGAAAATGCAACCAAACACCAAGTGACCAAGTAGCAGACTTGTTGGCAAGCAAAGGATGTGGGACGACGTGGACAAGAGATACCACCTCACAGTCAACAAAACTGGCTGAAGTGGGGTCACCGCAAGTGTATGCACATAAATAAGGAAAGGCCTACAGAAAAACATGTCATTCTTGGGAACCAGCAAGACTGGCTGCACATGTGAAGTGCCTCTGCCCTAATGCATACAGCATGGAGAACAAACAGAAGGAAACACAGCTCTGTGTGTAGTTACAAGGCCACAGTCGCACTGGGATCATGAAGATGTGGTAGGATGGCTCACATGACAAGCATGAATGAATACAGGCTCTTTAGGAGAACAAGCTGGGAAGGCAGGGACAGTGTATTGGGTTCGTGTGGTGGGGTTTTGGTAGTGAGGGAGAGGCTGCAGGGGTGCCTCCTGTGAGAAGCTGCTGGAAGCTTCCCTGGCTCCAAGTCAGAGCCACCGCTGGCCAAGGCCAAGCCCATCAGCAACAGTGGTAGCGCCTCTGGGAGAACACATTTAAGAATGGGAAAACCTGCAGCAGAGGGGAGTGGGATGTGAAAGAAACACCAATGAAGACACCAAGGTCAGTGAAGAAGGAGCGGAAGAAGGTGTGGCAGAGGAGGTGATTCCCCTGCAGAGCCCACGGAGGACCCCACACCAGAACAGGTGGATGCTCCCAAAGATGGCCATGACTCCATGGGAAAGCCTGCGCTGGAGCAGCCTGTGACTGAAGGACTGCAGCCCGTGGAAGGGACCCATGCTGGAGTGGTTTGTGAAGAACTGGAGCCTGTGGGAAGGACTCATGTCAAAGAAGTTCATGGAGGACTGTCTCCTGTGGGAGGAACCCCACACTGGCGCAGGGGAAGAGTGAGGAGTGCTTCCCCTGAGGAGGAAGGAGCAGCAGAGACAATGTGTGACAAACTGACCACAACCCCCATTCCCTGTCCCCCTGCACTGCTGAGGTGGGGAGGAGGTAGAGAAAATCGAGAGTGGAGTTGAGTCTGGGAAGGAGGGAGGGGTGGGGGAAGGTGCTTTAAGATTTGGGTTTACTTCTTGTTATCCTGCTGTGATTTGATTGGTAACAAATTAAATTGATTTTGTTTCCCCACCCCTCCAAGTCAAGTCTGTTTTTTGCCCGTGACCATAACTGGTGAGTGATCCCTCCCTGTCCTTGTGTCAACCCACGAGCCTTGCATCATTTTTTCTCCTCCCCATCCTACCGAGAGGGAGGAGTGAGCAAGCAGCCTTGTGGTGCTTTGTTGCCAGCTGGGCTTAAACCATGACACAGGGAGATGCCCTTTATGTGGAAGAGCAGCAGGAATACACAAGCTGTCTTGGGATGGGTGATGAGCCAGCTGAGAGATTATGGGTCAGGACGACCAGGCAAACCAACATAGGCAACATTGTTATAGGTGCCCACTACAGACTGCCTGATGAGGATAACATCATCATGGACAAACTGATGAAACATGGCCTGGGTAAGTGGATAGTGAGGTGGGTTGAAAAATGGCTGAACTGCCAGGCTCAAAGGGTTATGAGCAGCAGCATGAGGTCCAGCTGGAGGCCAGTCCACTAGCAGCATACCCAAGGGGTCAATACTGTTAAACATCTTTAATAGTGACCTAGATATGGAACAGACTGCAAGTTTTCAGATAACACAAAACTGGAAGGAGTGTTTGATACACCTGTTCAGGCTGGAGAAATGGTCTGACAGGAACCTTAGGCATTTCAGCAAAGGTTAGTGCAAGCCCCATGCACCGGTATATTCTGGGGGTCAATTGCTTGGAAAGCAGCTTTGCAGAGAAGCAGCTTGGTAGAAACCAAGCTGAACACATTCCAGCAATGT
Organism: Pandion haliaetus; assembly: GCA_013401275.1. Taxonomy (NCBI): domain Eukaryota; kingdom Metazoa; phylum Chordata; class Aves; order Accipitriformes; family Pandionidae; genus Pandion; species Pandion haliaetus. The sequence goes on along the minus strand of VYZV01017530.1, from coordinate 5,083 downwards.
GTCCTTGTAGCCAAGAAGGCCAACTACATCCTGGGCTGCATAGGGAAGAGTATTGCCAGCAGGCCAAGGGAGGTACTACTCAGCTCTGGTGAGCCCACATCTGAAGTGCTGTCCTGGGCTCCCCAGTATGACAGAGACCTGGACATACAAGGGAACTCAGCAAAGGGCAATTAAGATGATTAACAGACTGGAGGATCTGTCATATGAGGTGAGACTGAGCGAGCTGTGTCTCTTTAACCTCAAGAAGAGAAGGCTCAGTGGGATCTTGTCAATCCTGTGTATAAACACCTGATGGCTCCTTCTTTATACCCTCACATAATCTTCTCAGTGGTGTCCAGTGAACAGACAAGAGGCAGTGGGCACAAACTGAAAGACAAGTACTTCCATCTGAACATAGAGAAAAAACTGTCCCCAGCTTTTTGTATTGTTTTGGGGGGAGTTGTTATGTTTTGTTTTTAAAATGTGAGGGCAATTGAATACTGGAACAAGTAGCCCAGAGGAGCTGTGGAGTCTCCATCCTTCCATATAGTCAAAATCTGACTGGATACAATCCTAGGGAAACTTGCTCTAGCAGACTCTGCTTTGAGCAGGTGAGTTGGATTAAACACTCCAGTGGTGCTTTTCAACCTCAACTAGTCTACAATTCTTTGATGCAAACTGGAAGAACTCTTAACAGAACTGTTCATATTTATTCTGTACCTGTCCAGTCTTCATTTTCAACAAATTACACAGAAAACATTTTATTCTGCATTTACACTCAAGACAGTACCCTCTTCAGTTTAAAAGGAATAAAGTGTATCCTTTTTTAAAAAACACAGGTCTGTAGGAACTGGCATGCTTAATTTGGACTGCTGACTTTAGTAAATGGTGCTTAAGTTTCTAATGAACAATAAAAAGTTGTGTTTCTGTGAAAACAGGTAATTCTGCATATAGCTACCTTTCAGATGCATATCTGTAGTCCCCAGATATCCTAGATTACAGTGAGATGTTGAACTAATGCATTTTATCCTATTTGATCTCCAAATGTTCTTGTTCAAGAGAACAAACCATTATCTAGTGTAACAGCAATTATTCCTTCACTTACTGTAAAGAACACAGTATCTTTGCAAACAACTAACTTCATTCAGTTTATCACAGAAGTTTTACTGCATGAAACTAATTCTAATATTACTGATACACGACTGTAGTTTGCAACAATGATCAGGGCCAACACCTTACCATGCACTTTTTAACTTTTTTAAAAAAGTTGGAATTTGTAAGCTTAGTTTTAATCCAACTTACTTTGCAGTAAGCTCACACTTGAATAAATACCTCCCTAAAACAAAACTTCATTTACTTTTTTTGCATTTAAGATAGTTATCTGAAAACTATAGAGAAAAAACCGTATTAAGTCATGTTCCAGATCAAAGTACTGTCTAAGCATAGGAAAAGCCATATCCTTATGGAATGCCAGCCAAGTTTGAACTAAAATACACTTAGATACATAAAAATGTATAGATAATGGAACTGTGTGTATTTAATTAATTAAATAAATGATTTCTTACATTTTTTGAAGAACCTGTGCCATCACAACCCCATTCGTTAAATCTTCCACAGTCTGGCATGGTGCCTCAACATTAAACGTCTGTATCTGTGGGAGAAAGGAAAAGGTTATCTTCTTTTACTTTAATGTCAAGGGATTTTCAAAAATAAAAAAAAAAGCTACCAAATAGCAAGTAGAACAGAGTAAACACCACACGTTTAGTGTACATGTTAGGAATTAAGAAACCTTAGATTTAATAGCAATTGAAGAAATTAACTACTCACAGGGCTTAGCATCCTTGTTTTCAGAAACTTGTAAACTTTGCTACAAATAACAACAGTACATTCTCCAAAAGACAAATTTTCCACAGCATTTTCTAATTCGGAAAGTCACTGGGCTTGCTGTTCTCCCATTCAAGTGCTTCTGGAGCATAAATCCAAGTACACTCTCTCAATGAACATGTGTAAGAAACTCAGCATTTAGAAGTAACACTGATAGCTCAAAACTCTCATAGCCTCCCCACAACCAGAAGATCAAATATAAGGGACATATATAGTCCAAACTTAACTATTGCCTACTATCAAATGGAAGAGGACAGCACAATGCTGCTAAACTCTAGTGGATCTAGGTACTACTAGTGTTCTGAATACTTCAGGGCGTTTTATTAACATAGTGACAGCCAGTAAGGTCCATATAATGGCACACTTCTGGTCTTCAGATGGAAGCTAAGATTTGAAAATGCTGCTATTCTGAAGGGGAATGGCAAGGACCATAGAACCTAGCTGTTTGATGACAGAATTACTTAGGATTAAAGATGAGTTAGTTCTTAACAAATTCCCCTCCACAGACTGCACATTGAACACACTTACTGAGACCAACCTAAGGTTAATTTTCTGTGGATGTTGTGCAATATTCTAGATTACGCAGGAGCAAGAATAATCTCTTAAAAAACCACTCATCAATAGATATAATTTCTGTATGGCTTCTATTCATCAACTCCATTTTCATGCGTATAGCACACAGGCTATCTGAAACCCTCCCCCGACCATATCAGCAAACGTACAAATACACAAAGCAAAGCTCTTTTCTCACTTCCTCCCTTGGTGTGGAAAAAGAGCCCTTCTGCTTCAGCAGAGTCTTTTCAACTGGTCTAAGTTATTTGATCATTTACTTTAAATGAACATTATTTTAAAAGGATGCACATGAGTTTTGCAAAAATAGTTTTGATGACATTTCATTTGGAGGGTATCTGCCTAATGCTCTCTGCTGTTATCCTCCTCCTAGGGAAATCCTGGGCTTATTTGAAGGATGCACTACTCATACGCACCAGGGATAAGAAAGCCTACAAGACAGCTTGCAACTTCAGGCTACATAATTATTAGATATATCAACCATTTTTTTCTGAACATAATGTACAACCATTCATGCTTTAGTGGCATTTGAAACATTAATGCTGGTCCAAGACATTTCCCAATAAATGCCCTCTACGTATGTATCTTACAATAAAAGACAATTCATATAACAGTGAGAAATTTTGCAGGTCCTTTTTTGAAGAAAAGGCTCTCAAAAAATCAAGAGCGCAATATCCAGATTCTCATAATAACTTTGGAATGTCACACAAGCACTCTAGCAACAGCATTTAACATTAATTTGGAGAACAAGTACGTAGGTGAATGTTCCTTTCTTTCCTTTACTCTGGAAGGGAAAAAACTAGCACTCAATTACAAAAAAAACCAGCAATGATGTCCATGAAGAGCCACAAAAAATGAGCTCTGAGCATGTTTGATGAGCAAGTTCAAGAGTGACCAACGAAGAGTACAAGAACAAATTACTGTGTGGCATACAAAACAGACAGAAGTGACTTCGACACTTCAGATTCAGTGGATTTTCCTATAGCTCGGTCTGAGCTACCCAGAAAACACAGCTCCTCAGAAAACACAGCTCCTCACTTCTCCAGAGAATCAAGAAGCCATCACAGATGGCCGAGAAACTAGGTGAAAATCAGGGTGGGTCAGTGGGAAACCCAACCCCACCCCCCCCACCCCACATAACAGGATATAACATCAAATTGCTGTGTTTCACCAGAAAATTGAATTTATCTACAGCCTCTGAATTGTGGCAATACTGTTGAAGGAATACAGAGACAACTGAGTCTGAATCCAAAAATTCATCAACACATTAAACAGGAAATAGCACTTTCTAGCAAAAAAAACCTGCAACGACATCATGGATGCTTATGCTTGAAGTTCAAGATGCTACAAGGATAAAATTCTCAAGCATAGACAACGAAATCTTGTTTCTAGTTTTGCATATTATACCTTTAAATAATGAGAATTTATATTACTTTGCTGCACAATAGCCAAATCAAAAAATCACTTAAGAACTACTACTATTATGATTTTTCAAAAATAGACAAAGTGAAATGCTCTTTTCAAATAAGCAATACCAACATTAAGGATGTCTTCAAGCAGATTGCAAACTAATCAGATTTCTTAAAATCCATTTTGTATCTTGATGTATGAAACACCTTGACTAAACGAAAGTGTACATAGGAGATACCATGACACTGATAGAAGAAAGGTTGCTAAGCCTATTTCCATGACAGAAAAACAAGATGCATACTCTCTGCTCTTTTGTAACTAATTTTATCATCATACTTCCCCCATACTTTATTCACAAGAAAAGGTCAAAACTGTCATTAAGGCTCAGGTAACCAGCCTGAAGACTGAAAGAAGGACTAAAACTAATTATATGACTCGTTTCTTCACATACATTTAAATTTTGTAATAAATATCTTTGCTTGCATAGGAAAGGAATACATAGCATAATATTTCAATTAAGTTATCAAATTTCTGCTACAAAACATTTATTCAGATCTTAAAACAAAGGAACTATATCTTTTTCATATTCTTCAGAGATACAAAAGTAACAAATTTTCTTGCAAAAAAACCTACATAAAACAGCTTTACTAATTTATGTCAAAGTTAAACTCCCATACCATTCTCAGATAGTTCTACAAAACACTAAACCACTTTAAGGAACAGTAGAGTTCATTTTCCAGGACGGAGAAGAACGATAAGAATGTGGCAATGCAGAAGCAGAGTCCAGCTGTGGAGGCAAAGCAGTAAATATTTTTGTGTGTGCCTCTAAACAACTATTCAATAACAGCTGTTAAAACACTGCCCTTCCTGTGCATTGTGATGTGTTTCCTCCTGGAAGACTTCTCTCATCCTGCTGGAACTGCTCCTACTTTTTGAGTGTTTGCAATACTGTCCCTACCGTTAGCTGCCCAGAGCTGTAAATTAATTCCCACTCCCTCTTATGGTCCTTTTTTTTCTACTTCTTGTGCCGCTGTGTGGAGCCTTGCCATCATGCCTGAGGGATGGGATGACATCCAGAGGGACCTGGACAAGCTCAGGAAGCAGACCCATGTGAACGTCATGAGGTTCCACAAGGCCAAGTACAAGGTCCTGCACCTAGGTCAGGGCAATCCCTGGTACCAATACAGGCTGGGGAACAAAAGGACTTGTGAGCAGCCCTGCAGAGGAGGACTTGGGGGTA
>VYZV01017499.1:26342-39315 GCA_013401275.1 Pandion haliaetus | reverse complement strand
TGGGAAGCGAGCGAGAGCGGCCTTTACGGGCAGGACTCGCCGCTGCAGGCGGCCGCGGGGGTGCTGGTGCTGCCCGACGGCCGCGACTCCTTCAACGCCTGCAGCTCCCGCACCAACTTCAGCGGGGCCCCCCCGNGCAGCTCCCCGGGCTGGCTCGCCCTCATCCAGCGCGGCGGCGGCTGCTCCTTCGCCGACAAGATCCGTCTGGCCGCGGAGCGCGGCGCGGCCGCCGCCGTCATCTACAACTACCGCGGCACCGGCAACGAGGTGCTGCCCATGTCCCACCACGGTGAGCCGCCGCGGGGACCGGCGGCCGCCGGCCTGCTGGGGGCGGGGGGCTTAGAAAGAGAAGGGTCCGTAGGCTGGAAGCTGCCCCTTCCCTCCCCTCTGTAGGGTGCGAGAACAGGGCACGTCTTGGGTTAAGCCCCATCCGATTCAGCCCTCGCTGAACATACCCAGCTTTGATGCTCAGTAAGAGACGGGAGTTTCTTTCAGACTCTCCTGCACAAGAAGAGTTTCTGCCTGGAGTAGCCAGTCCTGTTCGAGGCAGTGCTGTTGTTGAGTCTTCTCTGATTAATGAGTAACGATGTCTGATAGCGGAGGCTGCTATTGCGAGCTGAGGGCGAGCAGGCAGCTGCCTGAGCTTTCTGGCCTGGGTGGGCTGGGCACTGGCACTGGGTGTGCGTGGGGTGAAGGTGGGAATAGGGTCATCGTTTTGGCTTTCTGGCATGACCAGGTAGGTGCCCAGAGTTTTTAAAGCCTGTGAAGTCTGTGGAGTAGGTCTGGGCTGTGAAATAGGCTGGGTTTCCACACTCAGACACTGGTTTTCCCCATGTCCTGCACACTAACCAGCTCAGAAATAGGCAGAGTATGAGACTCTTCCAGAGGTAACTTTTCACCAAGCAAACTGCTACTTCCATTGCAAGTGACTAAAGCCCTTTAAAGGTTGTTTCCATTTTGCAGAGGCTGATGACAGAGCCTCTCTTCTCCCGCTATAGAAAGCCTTCTACTTGCCAGCAGTGTTTTTGTTTTCTGAACTGCCCGTCTTTCAAATGAAGAATGAGATTTGGCTGTATTTCAGGTTAGTGTTTCCTGAGAAACAGCCCCGGGCTGAAAGCTGTGTAACTGCCTTCTGGTAACAGCTTGAGCAGGTGCCCTGGCTGTGGTGGGGCAGGGGGAGCTGGCTTTGGTGGCTCTGCCCAGCCCTCGGCCGTTGGATTGATGGGTGCACACCTCATGGTGTGTTGGTATTCTGCTAAGTGGGACTGCTTTGGGAAGCCACATCTTCTGGAGAGAAATGCAACAGTGAAAATGAATAGTGAGTCTTAGAGCTCTGGCTGGCTTGAAAAATAATTATATCCTTGCAGCACCCCTCTTAGAAGGGGTGGAAGGGATTTCTGTCTGCTAGTGGTAGAGGTAAGTGTTCTGGTGAGACAAGGAGATGGTAGCTGCCTCTGGAGGGTCATTGTGTGCAATCTTAATGAGCTGTATGTCTGTCTGTCAAACTTTAGACTTTAAGAGTTTAAAGCATACAGTTTAGTTTTTCTGAGGCAGAGCTTTCTTATGTAATTAAATCATCTGCTGACAAATGCTATCGAGATCTGGCTATCACTGGGTGAGTTCCTCCTGCTGAGCTGACAGTAGCATTTCTGCCCTGAGCCGTGTTCACTGTGTGCCTGCCAAATTCTGCAGCTCTCGGAGGAGCTCCTTTGGCACTGCTAACCTGGGTAGGTCACCACTGACCTGTTCTTGAGGGGAAGGTATGGGTGCTCCTGCCCCTTCCTTCATCCTGGCTGCTGGGAGACTACAGCATCTTAATCTTGCTAGGAGCCACCTCTTGAAATAAGCCATCTGTTCTCCACAGGGCCTGCTCCAAGAGGAGCTCCCTTCTTCCCCATACCATCCTTAAGCTTTCTGCTGAGGGTTTTATGTCAGAGTGGCTCTAGCTGTCCCAATTATCCTGCATGAAGGGTTACAGGCTCAAGGGCATGTTGAAACTTGCCAGCTGAACTGTAGACAAACAGGACAGGGACTTCTTGGAGAAGACAGCTTCTGTCAAACAGCTTATTTCATCAGTGTGACTCCTCCTTGCCATGTCCTAGCACAATTACTGGGCTAAGCTTGTTGTTGCTGTTGCTTTTATTCCTTGTCCTTCTTTTAGTCCCTCACTTTCTCTCCTGTGCCACCCTCCCTTTTCTTCCTCTCTGGACTTGAGTTATCTTTTTTTTTTTTTATTGTTGCAGTCATCTGCGAGTCCCTGTTCTCACACCTTCCCACAACGATGCTCTTCCTTCTGCTCAGGGGGCTTTGGTGGCATGCTGTGCTTGGCCCACCCTTGCCCCATGCCCCTGCTGGGAGCCAACGCTCTCCAGTCAAACTTGACAAACTTTGCAGGCTTTCAACACAGCACAGCCAAGAGGAAGCAAGCTACAAGTAATCGGCCTCGTTCGTTTTGCCAAGTGCAGGATATTCCTGATGAGGTGTAGTGCTGTAGGCTGAGCTCAAACTTAAGAGCTGGTCATCTTGCCCTTTGCTGAACCGTGCTTTGGGATGGGTCTCCTCTCCTGGCCTCCAGCAGTGGCACTGGATGCTCGAACTCTTCTGGAGGAGGTGGTGAAGGTAGCCCTGCTCATTAAAGAATGGGTTTTGTGCAACTACAACTCCTGCCGTTGCTGTAACGGCTGTAGCTGTGCTAACGGTGACTTCACAATCTGGGTTTCCTAATTGGCTTCATTTCTGCTTTAACTGGGCCATCATAGCCATCAAGTGAAACCAAACAAGGCTGAGTGCTTCCCCCAAGCTGAGGCAGTGGGAAGTAGTGGGAGGTGGCTTTGCTGGGGTGAGCGGGGAGCTAAGACTCGGGGCTTTCCCATCTCCTAAGGTGTCTCTGGTAGCATCTCCTCCTGCCTGCGCTGCAAAGGTGCCAAGGGCGCTTGTCTCTGCAGTGGGGCATGGGAGCTGTCATCTGCCTGGCAGAGAAGGAAGATCCCTGTGGGTGGGCTTTCATAAAATGTATGGCACAACGTGTTTTTTCTTTGCAGAACTTCGGTAGCAACAGAACACAAAGTTATTACCAGAAGCTTTTCTAAAAGTACAATGTGCTTTTTTCTGGGGCTGCCAAACTTGGCTTTTGAGGCAACTTTCTTGTTTAGAGACTTAAACGTGCCTGTACTTGACAGCAGTATTTGTCCTGGTCATCCTGCTTCCAGAGACTTTTTTTCTTATAAGCATGTTTAGTCTGATGAATTTCTTATTGCTTATAACAGTGCTCTGTATGGCAACTTTAAAAAAACAAACAAACAAAAAAAAAAAACCCCAAAACAACAGTCAAAAAACCCAAACCACCCTGGCAATAAAAACAACAGAAGGCAATAAATAGCCAAATCAGATATGATCAAATCCTGCCTAATCCTCTCTGACACATAGAATGTCAAGGATTTAATGGAGTCCAAAGTAATATTTACTTTGTACTTTTACAAGCACAAAACCGTATCAATTGGCAAACTTGAGTTTTAATTGTGCTCATTTTAAGAAGATGGTACCGCTCTGTGGCAGGCTGAGCAGGGTTTCAAAGTACAGTCCCGTGTGCTTATAATTGCACCTCTCTGTAATCTATATTGACCTTCTGCAAAAGACATTTGATTGGGGAAAAACAGCAGCACGTGGGGAAAAAGTGCATGACAAGAGTTAGTTTGTTTTAAAGGTGGACCTTGACTTAGGATAGAACCAGGCTGTTGGGTGGCTTTGGTGTCAGGGTATGGTGGTAACCATGGAGAGTGTTCTTTGGTGTGAAGTGCTTCCCTGCAGCTGGTAAAGAAGGATTCTTTGCAGGTCGGAAAGCTATTGTGGTAACTTTCTTTGGTTTCTCTCTTGTTGTGTAACTCTAGCCTTGAGAAGCAAATCACCTGATCTGCAGAGGACTTATGCTGGGGGAGCACAGCTAAGTGATTCTGGCAAAAACAGCAACAGCGTGTCTCAGGCTAACAAGATCTGGTTCAAGTCTAAACTTGAATCAGTGGGTCAAAGGGGAAGGAAAGGTTAAGTATGTAGCACTGCCACTTAACTTGTTCTGCAGGAATTTCACTGAGGTGAAGGCCGATCTCCATATGCTTAGAGGAAATAGTGTATGGCAAAAGTGTATAATTGTGCTCTCCTCCAACTTTGTGTGAGGCATGATATTTAGAAACAAGCTAAAACTTTGCCATGATACTAAAAGGCTGATGCAACCTGTAAAACTGTTTCTGTTAAAGTTTGAGATAGACTAGTAATCCCAATGCAGGCTGTGCTAATGCTTTGTAAATGTTGTGTAAACAAATAGTGCACCTCCTTTGCAGTGAGTGAAGACTTGTGCTGAGCACATCTGAGGTGAGGAATGAGGATGCAAGGTCTAATTAATGACCCATTGCTCTCTCATACTCCTTGCTCTTGGCTGGGTGAGCCTCTGCAGATTATTTAGCACTTCCTACTAGCAGCTCCTTATTGAGAAGGAACTTGAATGGATTCACTGTGCCCGGATCGTATTTGCAGTCTGTAGTGCCTGGAGTTCATAGCTCTTTGAATCTGAGAAAAGCTATTTGATGTGTATGTGCTGCAACTTTGTCTTTAGGTGCTCAATTCAGTTCTCCTGGCTGCCTGGTTTAGAGTAAATTAATGTCACAGCTATAGTAGCATTCAGATAACTGACTGTGGTACACCGAGTCTGGCTGATGACCCTGATCTCCCACCTGGAGGGTATGGTGGGGGTGCAGTAGTGAGTTGGAGTTGCCCACAGCTCAGAGGTCTGAGCAAGCACGAGAGGCACTGAGAAGCAGGATAGACAGGGTAGGCACCAACCATTAGATAGCCTGGAACAGGTCTGTGAAATGCTCTTGTTCTTTGGGTTTACTGGGCTGCTGAAATGTGAAAGGATGAATTAAAATCCTCAGTAACAGCTGTGGTAGCAGAGGCTTCATTGCGTGGGACATAATGGCCCTAAACCAATGACAGTGCTTGCCTCTGGTCTTGAATATGCCAGTGAGCAAACAGTGGTTGGGCTCAGCACTGTTCCCTGCTGTATCAGATGTGACCTGTCATCTTTCTGCAGACAGATGCCTTCTGGCTTACACCATGCTGACTTACATTATTTTATCATTAGCTCTCTCAGACTTACTTGTTTCCAGTGGGCACTTAGCTGCTACCAGTATGTTGAGAGCAAGGGGTAGTAGCTGTGAGCTCAATCTCATTTGAAGAGGGTGAGCAATGTATTTACTAAACCAAATCTGCTGAAAGCTGTTGGGTAAATTCACCAAAGAATTTTCATTAGGGAATGTTGATCACTGTTTCTCCAGAGGGTTTTAGATGCTGTTTGCTAGATTGAAAGATGATACTTTACTCTTGCAAATGTCACTGACCAGACAGCTTGTGAAGAGAGCTGTCCTACAGATCTCATTCATCTCAGTGCCCTTAATAAGCATGCTGTCTTGGCTGCTGTTTTAAAGGATGATTTCATGTTCTAAATGTTCTAAGATTTAGGGCCTGGCAGCATTTACATAAGTCTCAAAGGCTCAGAAGGGAGGGGGAGAAGAAGAAAAGGCTGGTAATTGTTGGATTCACTTGGCAAATAGTAATTTTTAACACTATTAAAACTAAATAGAGTGCAGGTTGGTTTCCACCTCCAGTATCCCCTGGGAACCCATGGAAACTCATGTGATGTAAAATTATGTTTGGTCTTGATGTGCTCCTTTAGACACCCAGTCTATTTGGTAAAAGTTTCCCCGTACTTCCTAGTGTGGAAATCTTCCTTACCCACAGTAACTGTTGGGTGAACAATCTGGAGGCCAACCTCACCAGAGTCTCCCTAAACATACATGAGTGGTAATTCCCAAGCAGTATAGTCCCATTCATAAATGTAGTGTTGGTGAGGAGCTTCTGGTGGTATGTGTTTCCAGGCAAAGACTGCTGTGGGCATGAAGTCTTCAAAATAGGTGGTTCTTTTGCACAACACAACCAGGGGGTCCACCCCTGGGTCCACCCAGCAGGGGGTTTCTTTTGTTCCCTCTTTCCTGTCCTCACCATGCTGAGGATCTTCTAAGGCTCTCTCTCATCTTTAAATTTCTCTGTAATGCTCCTCCCTGCCTTTTTTTTGATTTTCTTTTTAAAGCTCTGTCCTATTGCTTTGTACTCCCGAGTACTCCTGCCAATTTCTGCTACTTTTTCAAGTGTCTTGCTGTTCAGTGTTTACCTCTGTACTTTGTCAGACTTGCATGTTGAGGAGGAAGAGATCAGGCATAGTGCCAGCTGCCAAGTAAAGCAAGCTGGAAGTGGATTTCCTTAAGCTTAGGTGATAGTGTGAGGAAGAAGACAGTTCAATCAAAAAGCTGGGGTCATAAGGGGCTGTTGCTTTAAATAACTGCTGAGTAGCCTGGAAGTGAGCAATTCTTTTATCTTGGTGCCAGGTAATGTTTGGGGTGGAGAGCATGCAGAGCAGGAGAAAGGGGAGGGACAAGCCTACCTGCATGTCACTTTACCCAGGCTTAAATTGCTCCTGGAACCATGAGTTCAGTCACCCTTCCCTTTTGCAAAGGGGAGAACTTATTGCAGGGCAATAAAGGTGTGAGGATGATGTTTCCTCTGACAGTGTTTGCAATGGAGGATGAATGCCGGGACTGGTGCTGCTGGGTCAGATCTGCATTCCCAATAAGACTTGGCCTTGTGTATGTGGATGACAGCAATCGTTACTTGTGTTTGTCATTGTTGTACCATTGAGAGCAGAGCTAGCATGCAGGCGTCTGGTTTCGTAATACTCCTCTGAGGCCGGGTATAGCCCTCGTGTCTGTAGCGTGGTATGGTGCCGAGACACAATGGCTTTTGTGTGCAGCGCTGGCCTTTCATCTGAGATGAATTACATCATGTCTGTAATATCATCTCAGTCTGTGTATGCTGTTAGTTTATTTTTCCCTTCTACCGTAACAGATAACAGTAAACTTGTACCAGCCTGTTTGATAACCACCAGAAATCCCCTGTTTCTATTTTGATACAGTGAGATAAGTANTTTTTTTTTAAAAACCTGAAAGATGGTATATCAAATATTCTTGCATGCCTGAAGAGCCAAGTGTGCTAATCTGGTAGGAAATTGTTGGAAAGTCAACTGATGGTGTCTTTCACGTTGAAGTACAGGAGGTGACTTGATCTCCTAATGCCTTTTTGCTGATGTTGGGGGTTGGAGGGATGCCAGGGGAATACTACTAGCCCCTTTGACTGAGGCTGGAGGCACAGCTAGTGCTGATCTTCTGTGCTGCAAGCATCGTACCCTGTAGATAAAAGCAAAGATCCAGCCACCATCTGACAAAGGCTAGGGCTTGTATTTCATCTCCCTAAAGAGTCTTCAGATAGGTTCTCCCTAACCACAGCAGAATCACTATCCTTTCCTTGAGAATTCCAACGCTGAAGTCTGCTTTTAGCTCGTCTTTTTGTACATGAAACAACCAAACTCAAAAGTAATTTCTTCCATTCTGCTTATTCAGAGCATGTGGTTTATGTGGTGGTCAGCTGGGGCTTTCTATAGCTGCGGAAAGGGGGTGTGATGCGTTATTGCTGTGGTACTTTGAACAGTTCTCTTGTGACTGCATTCTCTGAAGACTTCTCTGCAAGATCATGCAAGCTCTTTAAAAATAAAATCTTTCATCCTGTAGTAGTTTTCTGGCAGAACTTACTCAGCTGTAGCAGAATGCTTGCAGCCTTTAACCTGTTAATAATTGCGTCCTTCATTTCTCAGTCCTCTTAAAGCATTCAGAGAAAACAGTTCATTGGTTATCTGCTGCATTGCTGTTTAATTCCTTTGTAAAACAAAAAAGGTGATCCTTTTTTAAAAAAAATAATATTAAAAAATCTTAGTTTATTTGGAGTCACTCTGCCACTGTGATGTTAAACATCTTCCAACCAGCTAGCTATGGCTAGCCTGTCAGAAAACCCCTTCTACACAGGGAAAGATAATGTTTAATTTTCAGGTAGAATTACTGTACTGTTTCCCTTCCTTCCTCTTCCAGTGACTTCTCTTCAATATTAAAAACCTAGTTGAGTCCTAAGGAAAACTTAGTGTTGGTTGAAAATTAGGTTAAAATATTGTTGGAATGGATTGCTGATACCTCCAAGACCAAGGACTGTTTGCTGGTATACCCGCGTGAAGCGTTAGGCAAGCAGCGGGGTGAGCTGTGCTGGTCCCCAGGGAGAGGAAGCTGTGGGTGTGCCACAGCAGAGGCGTTGGTTGCACAAGGTGTTCTCTGGACAAAGTGAAATAATACTGGCAAAACTCTGGGCACTTAATTTCACTCCGTTTAGAGATGATGCAGAACTTTGGACTTTCAGAAAGGGGGAAAAATTACTGAATCTGAAATGTTTGAGCTTGTGTGACATGCTAGCTTTTTCCTTGTTCTGAAATAACTTCCCTACTTACCATGTTTTATACCTTCTTTCTTAAAAATGCCTACAAAACTATTGCCTTCCTTGAATGTTTTCACCAAGCTATGTTGTAGCTAGGTCCACTCCCAAAGGGGAAGGGGTCCCATCATGCTGTTTTACAGCCCTTTCTTGGTAAACGGTGATAGAGACATTAGAGGGGTTTGGCTTTTGCTATCAGAGAAAATAAAGATCTGTAGGTTTTTTTCCCCATGTTACACTGAGGCCTTTAAGCTGAAATGAAGGGGTCTTTCATGACTTAACTGAAGCTGAATTTGGTTGGTTTAAAGCAAGTTTAAACAATGCAAAACAGTTCCAATGCCTGAATGAGCTGAGAAACCAATTTTAAGTGAGGCAAGAGGAGCTGACTTGGAGCTGGAGTTCTTGAGTTGGCTTCCATGACATACAAAGCTGTCAAACAGCTGGAAGTTAATTATTCACTGCAAAAAGCTTTGCCAGGGCCTCACAAGAGTTGGAAAAACATACACGGCATTTGTCAGTGTCACCTCAGAGTATTGCACAGGGAAAACATTAAATATTTCTCTTAGATTGAATTAATGTTCTCTGTGGTGTTAGGTGGGGTACCAAAGTCAGTGGTAGACAGAGGGGAGAGCGTGCAGAGATGGAAAGTTTCATAAGTTAATTTTTTGCTTAAGTTTTGAAGGCACAGTATGTTTTCTGTTGGGTACTAGTATATTAGACCTTAAAACAGGCTGCACCAGAAAATAATGTACAATTGTAAAGCTGGCATTGTGGTTAGTGGTCCGAGCCAGTTTGGTTTTCTTGGTTATGGAACTCAAGTGGTGAAATAGAAATGTGGTGTTACAGTAAAGATTCCTTAAATACAAATGCTGAAAAAGGTTTCCTTAAAACTAAACTTTTTTTCTGGCAGTTAATTAGCTGGGGAACTTAAATATGGCCTTCATAACTTGAGGAGGGTTTGCTAACACAGCAGAGATTTAAATTACTGGAGGTGCTCTCTTTTCTTCCCCTTTCCAGGTTGTGCTTCAGTTTTATTAAATGCACAATGCAAATGCTACATTAAGATTAACATGGGGCGAAGTTTTCTTTTTTTCTAACATCTGGAAGAAAAGGCAAAAATCTGAAAGTGCAACAGCAAAGCTTGACTTCAGACTGGTTGGAACTGAGGAGGACCAGCATGCACAAAAAGGCCTGTTTCCTCCTCTTGAGCTGGTTGCTGCGTGTGGAGTGGTTTCAACTTGTAGGAGTCTGCACCGGAGTGTCCGGGAGCCAGGATTTTACCCTGGAAGACACACTGCTATAGCAACACCCTGCCCTCCTCAGAGGAAGATTTGCTTACCAAAGCTGTTTTGGAAGGGATGGTTGCTGTGAAAGCAGCAATGGGTGAAGTTTAGGCAGTGCCCTGTACTTGTTCTGATGTTCTCATGCAGTGAGCAGCTCGACTGCAAGGCTGGAGATGCAGGATACTAAATTTTAGTTATGGTTAAGGTAGCATTCAACTTTCCCAGGTGAGGAGATCTGCCTGTTATGCTTACACATAGATCTACCTCCTGGAGGGCGGATCGGGCCTCCCTGTGCTCCCCAGTAGCACAGACTTCAGGTCCAGACCACAAGCAAGCTCAGTGTCACCATTGCAGAATCTCTTGTGGGAAGAACTTCCCTATAAGCCTGCATGCTGTGGCTGTAGTCTCTGGGCTTTTAAGTCTTACTCTGCTGTATTTCCACCTGAAGTGCTAGTGTAGCTCCCTTCTAAAGCTTTATTTTCCCTTTCTGTATTACAGAAAGGCTTTAACAGTGTGTTTTGGGGGCTGGGCAGAAAGCCTTCAGTCATGTAGCCTCTAATTACTGCGAAACACAGTGCATTCCTTAATCTCTGAATCTCCTTGACACTTTGTGAGCTCCAGACCACCTGGAAGCTGTACTACAATTACCTGAAAGGGTGGACAACTTCAACGGGTCCCAACAGAGAAAGGAGAAAGGAATGCTCATTACTATATATTGATAATCAATATATATGGAAAACCAGTTTCCTTTTCATTAAAAAAAAAAAAAAAATCACTGTAACACCCAGAGAAACCTGCTTGTAGCATTTCTAGAAGTTGTAATTGTACCTGTAATATCCCTGGGAAGAAGGTAGTTCCTCTAAGCTGCTAGGGCTTCTCATTCCTTCACTTGCATGGGAGAGGAAGGAAAAAAAAAAAATTGACCAAGTCTGAAAATTCCACCTCCTGTGGGAATTGGCTTGCAGCTTTGTTCACCCTGAATACACCATGAGAGCTCTTCTGAGTGGCTTTTGTAGGGAGAGGGTTTATGATGATAGCTGTGCAAGTTACGGAGACTGTGGAGGCATCAACGCTGTGCTCTAGCATGGATCTGCAATGCAAGTGTTGCCTTGCGGTATGCCACGGAGTCCCACTGCACTTAGCAATGTCGCATAGGTGCCTACTCATCTGAGACTCAGTCATATGCAATGGCTCAAAGATACAAAGTTCTGGTTATCCTGTACATTGTGTATACTTAATCTGAATCAGGTAAGCAATGCTTTGCCATACCTTGTTTTGAAGCAGGGGATTTGTTCGGCCCCAAGATCTCATCCTTGCCTCGAGGTGCTTTAATGCATGAACAGATTGTGATTTTTAACTAAAAATGACCGCTAATAAGGCATTGATTAGTTTACATTGCAGTCGGCTAAATATTGTGGGGTGACTGTTCTCCAGGACCTACAATTTATTTGGTTCAAAATAGATTTATCTGTAGCACACACAAGAGTAGCACTGGATTACAATAATCCCCTTAATGAATGTGAAAAAGCAGGTGTTTACTGTGCAAAAGTTAATGCTCCCAGTTCTGTGCACCTCTTGCACATTGCATTTCTCTACTCAGTTGCCAAATCTGTAACTTCATGTTTACAGGGAGCAGAAGTGTAATGGCAGAACAAGTGAAGTCTTTGCAGGGTAGAGTTTAATATAGGTATTTATATTGGTATAAATAGATGCAACTTCACTCTGCATGTAGGTAAACCTGATACAGGAAGGTAAAATTTTGATCACAGTCATGCACTGTCCTTGTGTGCCAAATGTGCTTGTGTCCCAGCTCTTCCCCTGCCCCAACAAACCATTTAAGTTCTTGGGCTTCATCTGTGCCAACCTGCAAAACAGCATCCTTCAGATTTTGACCAGCATGCTGCCTTATGATATGGGAGGTACCTTCTGCAAAACTCTGGATCTACAGAGGCAGATTGTATTTGTCTAAAGACTTGAATAACTTTCCCTCTCCAATTTCACACAGGATGGGAAAGGAGAGGGGCTGGGAAATGTTTAACTAAACAGGTCTTGTTTCTGTTTAGCAATGAGCCCATTATTAACTAAACAGGCAGCAGCTTAATCTCACCTTCTAATGTCCCTTAAAACTGTTACAGAAAGCTTTACCTGAATTACAAAACCTGGCGCCTAGGTGTTGAACTTGGGTTTCTGTGAGGATTTTGTCACACACAACTAATTGACTTTCTTCTTGCTTTGCTGGAGTCTGGGAAGGGAAATGTTCAGGGCAGCTGCTATGCTTGAGACACCTCTGCAGGTGTCCCCTCAAATAGCTCATTTCCATTAAGATGCCCAAGCACTCTCAGGAGGGTCTAGGTTGGTGGCTTCCAGGCCACAGTGACATGTTTCAGTACCTGTCATGACAGGACTCATCTAGCAGCTCAAGAAGCATTGGCTGGGGTGATCCTAGCTGGTTTTATTCTAGAACCACAGCAGTAGTCCTAAACGTGGATTCTGGGCTTCTATCTTAGCTTCAGGCTAATAGGGCATCTTTGAATCTCTTCTTGGCTGGCAAAGGAGGCCTTGTTTTCTGCCAGGTAAGGGTGATGCCACCATGACAGGCCCTGTGTGATGGTGCCATAGCCTTGTTTAGTCCCTGTCCAAAAGGAGCTTCTGAAGTGACTGAACTCCTGTGCTACTGATGGCCAGAAATTAGGTGCAGTTTCTGGATTCCTTTCCCCTGTTGTTGGGACAAGGCATTTGGTTAACTTAGTGTGATGTCAGGTTAGCTCACCTTTAATTGCCTTTAGAAACTAATTGTTGGTCCCAAGAGTTTGCATTACAAAATATTGAAGATGGATGCTGATTTGTGTCAGTGGGGGTTTGCCTGAAGCAGGGGGGAGTAGTGCAGGTGCTGATGGAAATGACCACTCTCAGTTCTGCCCTTGTTGCTCCAGTGTCAAAACTACCAGCTGACCACTTGCATGNNGGGGGGAAGTGTCAGGAAAAGACTTAAAACTGTCATCTAATAACATCCTGGTGAACTGATTAGCTTGAAACTTAAATGGAAGATTTTTTTTTTCTTTAAGGGTAAAACTTGTTCACAACTGATGGCTTAGTAGCTGAAGTGGTTTTGCAGGCTGATGGTGACAGTTCATTAACGAGAATCCCTATGCTACGTCTTGTATTGTGCATAACCACAAGCTATATTTGACTAGTGAGACATGCAGAAGCGAAGGGGAATGAGGCAGAACAAGGTCTTTTTGCTTTTTTTTTTTTTTTTGGCAGGCTTTTTATTT
>VYZV01017499.1:9745-25647 GCA_013401275.1 Pandion haliaetus | reverse complement strand
TCTCTTAAGAGCCTCTCTGTTATATTGGGACTGCCTGAAGTTCCTGCAAATAGTATCAAGTGTCCTCAAGCACTTGCTTGTCACAGAAATGAAAGCAGCTTTGTTCTGCTCTGTACGTGGTGACCAGAGCTGCTAGAAATTTCTTCCTACCATAAAACCGTTGATGTCTCTGATGGCTTGTCATGATGTTCAACTGAGTAAATGAAATCTGTTAAAATCTGGATGGAGTTTGCCATCTGCCACCAACTGTTTAAAAGCCAAGCACACCTCCGTATTTGCTTCCTTCTGAATTTGCATTAGAAACCCACAACAACATTTATAGTTCACAACCAAATTTCACCCATTCACTCAAACGTTTCTCAATTGCTTGGCAAAGCAAAGGCTGATCTATGGCTTTGATTGCTCAGTGTCTGGGGAAGTACTCAACAGTACTGTCAAATTTAGAAAAGAGGTGTTAAGTAGTAGCAGCGGAGAGCAGGGAGTTGGATCCATTACAGGAAGGGGCCCTAAGCCACCAGCTGTGTACCTGGCATCCCTCAGCTCCTGGAGATACTGCAATCCTTAGTGACCTCACTCTGTATAGGATTTATTTTTAACTTCATGTAGTTTAAAGGCATGTTAAAATGTAAATCGCCAAAGTGTTCAGTCTAAAATAATGACAATGCGTGTCCTATGTGGGAGTCAGGAGTGCTATGGAGAGGAATGAATTCTAAATATGGTTCAATTCTGCAGCTCGTAGGTAATGGGACATACCTTTCAGCTGAACAAGCACACAGAGATTACACTTATTCCATCAGCTCATGTTGACTCTCCAAATGCTAGTTAGAAACTTTCCAGTCTGTCATTTAGCACTTCAACTGGAACATCTAAGACAATGACTTTTATACAACACCTGGGAACTGAGTGTGGATTCCCCTTCTCCTTTGCAGGTGCTGAAAGCATCGTTGCAATTATGATTGGCAACCTGAAAGGCATGGAGATCTTACACCGGATTGAGAGTGGCATGAAAGTGACTATGGTTATTGAAGTGGGGAAAAAGCATGGTCCTTGGATGAATCAATACTCCATCTTCTTCATCTCTGTGTCGTTTTTCATTGTCACAGCAGCAACCATGGGCTACTTTATTTTTTATTCTGCTCGGAGACTCAGGATTGCAAGGGCCCAGTCCAGGAATCAGGTGAGTTTGTGTGTGCCATTACTTTTATAGCCCTGAGCCTCCATGCTGTGGATCTTGAGGGCAAAATACTTGCTGAGCACCAAAATTACTGAATTTGTTCGTTCCACAGGAAGGAGAGAGTGTGATCATTAAAATGCTAAGAGATGTATCTTTAAACGGCTTAAAACTTTCCAAAGAAACAGCAAAAAATAAACCATCTGCAGAAAGGAACTGATCATGTTTAGCTAACTTTGCTATAAATTTTACTCCCTGAACTGCAGTGCAGCCGAAATGCTCATGTCTTGGAGGCGGTGAGAGAGCTAAACTGCTTTTAGCTGACCCTCACACTTCCCACGTAGCACTACCTCTGTGCTAGCTGTAATGTGAGACACGACTGCAAATGTGTCTGCAAAATGGTGCATGACTTTGGCCCCCTTTCTGTAGACCACAAGTTGAGAAGCTGCTGCTTGTAGAAAGCTGCTTTCTGACTGAAAGCTTTCTTGAGAATTGTAGTGACAGCCTCAATTAGGAGCTGAAAAAAAAGCACTGTTAAATTGTTCTTTTTAAACTGCAGGCAGGGAGTTGCTAAAGAGTTAAGTTTCCAAGTAACTCTTCTGTGCAATAATCTGATCAGCTGATAGGACTAATGCTTATGGCTTTGTCTTCAGTCTGATCAGACCCGCCTTATACCTGCTACTTCAGGGCTTAACCACAAGCCTTAAAAGTGAGAATAAAGTCCTGGCATGACATCTGTCAAAGGTGATGGGCAACAGCAGGAACAGGATCTGAGTGGCTCAGATGAGAGTACTTACTTCAGCCTTGTTCTTTGAGCTGCGTTGTAAAGGAGACCGTTGGTATTTGCAGTGCTTCTTGCAGGAGCTACCTGAACTCTGAAAGAAGAGTTGTTACAGAGTCCTCTCCTACAGACAGCAATAGCATGAGCATCTCACTCCAGCTGGCCTCAGAGTATGTGAATTATCTCTGGATCAGTGGTTAAACAGTTAAAGAAGTGACAGACTTATCTGTCATTGCAGATAACCTGCCCTACTGAGCTGCTCCGCTGTCCTGGAGATTTTCAGGCCCCTTGAGCAAGATACTTCTGAAATAAGCTGATGAAGCTAGAAGTTGGACACAGGTGTTCAAATTCAGGCCAGTTTCAGGCTTCTGTAACATTTTAGGACTGGCTTCTTTAAAATGTTAACATGCAGAAGCATCATTGTTCTTGGCAGGCAGAGAGACTAGCTAGGGTGAATGACAGCAGTATTCCTGGGGTTGAATGCTGGGTTCAAATATTGGCCAGAGTTGAATGCTGGGTTCTCTCTAGTAATCACAGAACCTAACTCAGTCTGGTTTGTGTTCTGAAATCCTGTTGTCTAAGTGTAATCTTGTGGATGATGGTCAACTGGCTATATCCTTACTGAGACTAGAGATCTAACAGTGAGCTGAACTGTATTTGTGCCTCATCTAAGCTGTGTCTGCCTCAACTTCTGGACTAGGCCTCCTTTAAGTGCTTTGTTTTAGCCTGTTTGCATGTTCTGGGGTTATACCACACCTGGAAGTGGTGTGAGGATACAATAAGGGAATAGTTGGAAGAGCAGTATTGGAAGTTGTCATCTGCCCGTGAGATGTAGCATTGCCATTCCTGGATGTCATATGGAGTTACCTGTATAGTGCCTTTCATGAGGGATGGCCTAGAGCTCTGTAACTTGATGCTGTCCTCTTGCTGACATCTGTGGACAGAGATGCACGCTGTCTCCTGCTGATGAATTCCCTCTTTAATTCCCTGCCATCTGCCCTAGTATGAGAACTCTGTTTAATGCTAAACAAACCTGTGCAGGAAAAAAACTGTGTGCCCTAGAAGCTGGTCTGCAAAAGACAGAGTTTATCAAATCACAGGAAAATTTTTCCTCCTTTGAAGGTATTTAACAGTTGTGGAAGTACAGCTCTATTCTGAGCTACCAGGCTTTCAACAAGCAACAAATGTTATTAACGCCTCCATGGTAGATGGTACTGGGAAAATCCAGTCTGCTTGGCTAGCAGCTTCACCTATCTTGAGCTCTGTGTGCACAAGGAGTTTACTGTAGATTGAAAAATAGCATTGATAAATGACATGCCAGTTCCACATGATTTCAGCTGAACTGAAATTAAGGAGCCTTAAAAAGTGCTTTATAAAGTATAAGAATAGAAGAAAGCTTTTCTGCTCTCAGGAGGTAAAAATGTACTATTTTGTAAAAGTGAAACTCAAGACAATCCAGAGTTGCTTTCAATTGTTTTTATACTATGGCATCTAAAAACTGACCTCACAATGATTAGATAAGCGAAGAATAACAGGAAAATTCTTGTTAGTGAAGGTGAACTACTAAAAGGTGATGCTAAAGTGTTCCCTGTTAGCCAGCTGATTGGATTTTCAGTGTATATCCAAAGTTTGAGACTTAACTGCTTTGGCTCCATGAAATACTAAACATTATTCAACTGATCAGCTTACATGCTGCATGGGCAGCTTTCCTGTCATCATTCAGCCCTTTGGAAACTCAGATTGCCTGGACTTCAGTCTGTTACTTGGTGGAGTAAAGGAGTGTGTTTTGTCTCTTTTATTGCACAGATGTTGAACTGTTACACGTTGGTTTAGGAGGTGTCTTTAGGAAACAGCCAAGTGTGTTGATAGTTAAGTATTACAAGTTTTCCCTTTTTCAGAAGTGAACTGCTGTTCTGAATGCATCTCTTTACCTAGTGTTACTACGCTTCAAAGTATCTGCTTTTTTGACCTTCGCTGTGGGATTATATTGCTATTGTGTGAGCAGTCTTTTAAAGTGTCAATCTACCACTTGAACCAAAACGAACACTTTTGAATTGCTCTACAGAGTGCTATGATGAGCTAATTGTGATATGTGGTAATGATGCTCTGCAGCTTGCCTCTTGTATGTTCAGGTTCCTCAGTATTTGTCTTGTTCTTGTGGACTGAGCTGCTGTCCCAGGAGAGCTCTTGCCCTGGACTGAAAGGGCAATGAAGCTTGAGTCCGACTTGCTTGCTAAGGGGTAGAACAGAAAGAGGGGAGACCATTTTCTAGATGCTTTGTCTCTTCTGCAAAGGCTTCTTGAAAACAAGAGCCTGGCTAGATATGTTTCATTCATGCATGGGACTAGTAGTAACCCCTGCTTGAGTTAGATGGCTTCCAAGTATTACCATATTGACAATATGTTTTTACTTTTCTTTTGGCTTGGGAAAAATTGTCAGACTTCAGTGCTTTCTGAAGCAATCCCTGGTTTTGTAAACAGTCAGGCTGTTGAATACCTTTAAACTTTGCCATTTGCCAATACAGTTTCTGTACCTCTTAGTATGACTACTTGATTCTTCTCGTGAAGGCGCTTTTTCTGGATGGCTTGATCACATATAACCCAGGTTTTAAACATATTCTCCTCTGCAGACTTTTCTTGAAGGCAGCAGCTGTCTCTCAGCTTGAGCAGGAATTGCATACAAGTCAGTAATGTAAAACTGTGTAGAGCGTTTCTTTAAGAAGTTGAGTGACTATTGAGAAGAACCAGTCATGTTGTCTTGCAGTCCAAGTGAAAACATAAGTTTAGTAGCATATCTGTCCTAATTGTGAATTAAAGTAGCTTTTTCTGGATGAGCTAGCCAGCTAAACTGTTTACAACCTGCTAGTTCTTATCTGAACGCATATTTTCTTTTGGGTTTGAAATTCAAGTCCCCACCTCTGTGATCTCTTACTGCATCATGAGGTCTGTGAGCAAGAAGATGGAAAACAGGCAAGTGTGGCAGGTGGCTTGCTACCTTTCTGGTCAGCGGAGCAACTGGCAAATTCAGTTCCTCAATATATTAACCTCTCATAACATCACTGGTCATTTTGCATTATTATCTGTGGCCTGGTTTCTAATTTAAGCTCAAGTCTTCACTTCCAATGATTTCATGAAGATTAGATGTTGCAGCTGAGAAATGACCTAATTAATGGCTTTGGAGGAGGCGAGTTGCTCAACTTTCCACAATTCAAAACTAGTTTCATGGCAGTAGCAACCTGTGGGGAAGAACTTCCTGAGCTTGCAGGAAGGAGAAAAGTGGGAGTTCCTGCCCTCCTTAGGGCTTGTTGGTCTGCATTGCCATGACTGTGCTCGTGGGGTGCCAGGAAGGCACCCTTATGCAGATAGGGTTGGAGATAAAATCAGCAGCATTGGATTAGGGAAGACTGAGGACTAAACAATAGCAAACCTAATTTTCCCAGTTAGGTACCTCTCTGCTTCAACATGCCAGAGCCTGAATAAAAGCTGGGACCTGACCTGTTTTGTATATCTTGATGCTTTTTTCTTTTTTTTTTTTTTTTCCTGCTTAAACTTAGTCAGCTATTTTTTCTAGAGTTGCTAGGTTGGGGCTTTTAGACTTCTGATGTGATTAACATTTAATGTTTGCTTGAAAAACTTGGCTTCACAAAATGCTTTGACATTCCAAGCTCCAGTATCCCAGATCTCCTGGTAGGCTATTCAATAAAAATCTTCTTCTTGCAATGTTCCTCCATCCCCCTGGAGGGGTGTTCTGCTGTACTTACCAAAATCAATGTTAAAGGTGACTTTGCCATTGGTGCATTTCACGAAGAGCAATTAAACTTGTGCCTAGGCAAAACTGAAAATATTGTTTCAGTAAATTATTAACAATACAGCTGGTTGGGTCCTGTCTAATATGCTTGGCCTGACATTAGATGTGGAGATTAGATACTGTATGAGGGAGTACATTCCTAAAAAGTTTAGTTTTCGATTAATAACAAGTAGTGATGGCAGATAGTTCTGGCTGCATGTGAGAAGTACTAATATTGCTACATTCCTGCTCTGTTAATGTTACCACATTTGCTGCCCCCCACTTTGGGTGTTTACTGAGATGGATAGGTGGCTGCTTCTCTGTGGCTTCAGTCTGAAACACTGACAAGGGGAACATCATTCTGACGTTAACCTTAAGTGGTATATAGAAACATATATTGACATCTTCAGCAGAACTTCACAAGCTTCAGAGAAAACTTGACTAGTTCTTGTTCCTAAAAGATATACCTGAAAACTTATTTACATAAAATCCAAAGGTGAAGGATGCATCTTTCCCTTGATAGTTGTTAATAGCTATCAACTATTAAACTCCTAAAAGCGTGCATATTGATGCTATTATCTTAGGACCCCAAAACAACACTGATACACATATAGGTCATTTTGCACCAAAGCTGTTTGACAGGGTTGCAGTGGACCATATAAATGAACTTGTTTGCCATTAACTGCTTCAGCACAGGGAATCTTGTGCAGACTTGAATTACCAATTCTTGCCGAGTTTGTTAGGTGTCAGGAGCAGCCCTCCACCCACTTGTTCCTTCTGTGCTTGTGCCACCAGCACTGCACCTTCATCCCACAAAAGATTCTTCTAACAACTAAAATGCATAAGGGGAAGTAATGCTGGAAAGCTAACAGTGCAGGGTTCCTGCACTGAGCAGCTGAATTGGGAAGAGGATTTTTGGCTAGCTGCAAAACTTGTGTGGTGTGTCACTAAGTTAAGTGCTGTGTTGGGGTGGCACTGCCAGACCTGTCCTGAGGCAGTAAGTGCATTGGGGAGGGAGAGGACAGTCATATTCTTTGTGTTGGTGGAACAGCACCAACATGTGACCTTTAAACAGAGATGTTGGCTCCTGTGCTAATTAAATGCTTTGTAGTGACAGCTGGACAGCAACAGTTGCCAGGCAAGCTGGGCTTCTGCTGTCTGCTCATATCTGCCCTGCTATCCTGACAGCAGCAAGCAAATTATTGCATAAAGGGGAATGCTTCCTCCTCTGCTTTCATTAAAGCTGCCCTGTAACCCACCAGGGGCTAGTCATTTGATTTGTTTCACACCTTGTGTCACAGGAAGGGGGAGAAATAGCTCTGAGCCCCCTTTTTTTTTTTTTTTCTTTCCCCTTTGTGCATGTTACTTTGAACCAATATTGAGATAAAACTGCATTCTTCCACTTGACAGGAGTACTTGGCTCTAGGAGGTTCCTAAGCTGTTTGCATGCTCTGTAAAGCAGTTGTGGCAGAAGACTAGTTCAGGGTACCTTGGTAGTAGCTGAGCTGATGGGCAAAGAATCTCATCTTTCATCAGGATGTGAGTTTGTGCCAGGAAGTTGTCATAAAGTGAGTAGTTAAAATTATTGATTATCAGACTCAATGTTTGGTCTTCTGTACCAAATCAGTTTGAAGGCTTCTATTTGTTTTGGCTAGGTCTAATTTGATCAAGGTACCTTCTCAAAGAAGAAACCCTTGAAATTCCTGTGCTTTCTGAAAAGGTTAGGTAAAACCAAAGCATTTGAAATGCCTTGTTGGTGTGTCATCTCTAGTCAATAACCACATCAATATGTCCTGAAACTCCATTTCATGTTGCCTCTAAATAGCATGGTCATGCTTACTTGCCTTGTTTTGATAATATCTGGGTTATAAAACTGGTGCCTGCTTGCAGTGGGTACCTTGGTAAATACTGGTAAACATGACTTAAGAGAAAAATGACTGTGTTTAACCAGGACTGCTTTCTGTTACAGCGACAACTAAAGGCCAGGGCGAAGAAGGCCATTGAACAGTTACAGCTGCGCACCCTGAAGCAAGGGGACAAGGTATGACTGATCCTGTAATCTCTTGAGTGTTACGGCACACCCTTTGCACGGAACCCAGAGAGTGGTCCTTGGTACTGGAGCAGGATGCAGAAGGCTCTCTCAGCCTGTAACTGTCTCTTGCAGAGATGGCTCCTTTTTCAGACTAGGTCCTTTTCTGGGGTGCAAGACTTTCCAATTTGCGCATTCTTATAAATTGGATTATTGTTTTAGCTGCTTGCTTGTAGTCTTGCTGAGGTGAGAGGTCCCAATTTGCCAGCATGGATGCTTAAAGGTAAACTAGTGTATCTAATCAGCTTCCCTGGCTATTCTGTTTGTAACTAAAACTGGAGGCAGGAGTTTCTAAACTTCTACAGTAGTGCCTCAAATAATCCAACGATGGCTTGTGGCTGGACTTCTAAACCACAGGATTAAACTTTCAATGCTTTTGTTCAAGTGTCAGCTTGACTAGGAGTAATCCACACAATGTGTTTATATAAGATTATATACGGGAGTTATTTTAGATTACTTTAGCTAGGCCCCTTTGTCTGCAGCAAATTGACTATAGTTCAAAGGAAGCTTTCAAAGTCTCTTAACACTAAATTCATTTCACTGCTTTAGGAAACTGGTCCTGATGGAGATAGCTGTGTTGTGTGCATTGAGCTGTACAAGCCGAATGAAGTAGTGCGTATTCTGACTTGCAAGTAAGTTGTCTTCCAAACTGCCCCTTAATCCAAAATCTGGAAGCATGCCTCTTGCTGGTTGTTCTTCTGCTGTGTTAACAAAGCTGATCAAACTTTAATCAAGTTGTTGCACAGCCAGAATTCTTGAATCTCTGTCAAAGTGTTTTGAACAACAGGAACTGTGTAAATACATACTTAGTGTGCCCCGATGGCCTGTGTTCATAACTTCCCCTGTGAATGGATTGACAAGTATAACTTGCCTGACCACAGTGCCCCTCCAGGGGATGCCAGGCTTTTTAAAGATTTCTTCCTTTGCTGATGAATAAGAATGTTACCTCTAAATTGCAGAGAACTGGCAAAACTATGCCCATTTCTTGTCACTTAGTTTACTGGTTACTAAGAGGGTCGTGCTCATACTAAACTTGTTAAACTATGCTAACTTTAGTAGTTTAGAAGAAAGAATTTCTATTCTTGTATGCATCATCTGAAATAGAGACCAAAAGAGAGCTATAGCAGTTTATTTTTCTAGAATTCTCTACCGTTGTATCTCATTGCTGTGCTTCTGTGGAAGCCCAGTATTCTAGCACTGACCTTAATTAGATTGCTCCTAAGATGAGCAATGAAGCCTTTTCAGGGCTTAAGGAAACTTGTTTTGTGGTACTTCCCCCTGCACCTGCTGAATGAAACTGCTCTGGCAAAGCTCCTAAAATCAGAGGGCTGCAATGTGAACTGCCCAAATTTTATATGGGAAGAGGTTTTGTAACCTTTGGTGGGGGTTACAAAAAAGCACTTGGAATAATTGTGATGTAGGAAAAATCAAATTCTGAAGAATGGAAAAATCTGTAGCTCTTGTTGTGTGCTGAGCAGTGTTATTTGTCAAACGCTATCAAATCTGAGCTGGGTTTACCTTTGCACCAGGTTACAGTTTTGCAAAAGCTTTCTCTGCTCCCAAGCAGAGAAGCTTAGTAGGACTTCTAAGCTGTTTAGATATCATGAAGTTGGCCTGCTAAGGTGCTTCCAACAAACTTCTTTGATCTAATGCTTAATACTTTAGAAAAAAACCAAAACTGAATAAGCTTTCAGACATGTGCATTAATGATTATTCATTTGTCTTGTCAAGTTTTTGCTTGTGGGTAGTCCTGTTTAGTGAAGTAAGTCCCATGAGTACAGAAGCATTTAGACGGGCTCTAGATACTTTTGGCTGATAGGAGACCTGACTTCTCATTATTTCCCTATAAACCCTGCTAATCTTGATATGAACTTGCAAACAAAGCATGACTTATTGGGTGAAGAGGGGAGTAACTTCTTTTGAATGTATTCTTTATACACAAATTTGCTGCATTATGCTTTGCTCAGAGTGCTTTTTGTGATGTTTCATTCCTCTGGTGCAAATGTAGCTCTGAGAGGCATTAGCTTAAGATGACTGCATTTACTTGATCTTCACCAGTGGTGATCTCTGCCCATATCAACCATATTAAATTCTCTCACATGAGTTATAAAGTGATACTTACTGCAAGGATGTACTTGATGTTGGTGGTTGACCTCAACACTGAGACCCTACTAGTTGAAAGCATTTAACTATATCCACCAAAAACAAGCAATCAAATGCTCCTGTGAGTCACATCAGTGGTATCTAAGTATCTGGGGTGTGTGTATTTGCAGAAGGTATTCTTGTCCAGATAGTCAAACTGAAGGCATTTATAGTAGCAGAGGTAAACAAGACTGGTATTAAGTCCAAGTACTTAAAACAGTCATGCATCAAGGAAGTTTCAGGTTGTACTTTAGACATTACGTTGGTGCAGCTAGAAGGAAGTACTGGTTATGTGGGCTGAACTGGAGAACCCTGGTACCATACTGGGGCATATGTTACTGAGCACTGGATGTGGTGACCTCTGCACTTGTCTCATAATAGAGTTCTGATTAATACTGAGCAGTGTCTGTCTGCCTTGCTATTTCTATTCAGGCTGACGGAACAGGCAGATTACAGTATTTCAAGTCGTCCTCCTAAATCTGTGGCCTAATTCAGATCCGTTGTGGAATTGAGTGTCTTGATAGAAGTGCATATTTGCATCTGTAATGGCTGAACATTACTTTCTTGAGTACACAGCCTGCCAAATACCCCCTTGGAATACGCAGTGACTGCATAGACAAAGTAAATGTGTGGGAATATAGTCTTATCTTGAGGACATAACTCAGTGAGATGATTTTTCTATATAGTTTTAACAGAAACAAGTGCTATTTAGTCATCTGCATCTGCATGACAGAAGTTAACCTTAAAGCTAAGGCTAAGATGTTGACATTTGTATCAGTTGGGAATGTATTGTACACAGATTTAAAAAAAGAAAACCTTAAGACTGATGTAGCAAAGATGATAATGTTGAATTCTAGCAAGTTGTATAGAAATACTAATAAGCATAAACCAGCTACAGGTTGAGAGATGAACTATCTGTAACTTTCAACTGAAACTTGTGACAAAATAAGGTAACCCATTCTAGAGTGAATAAATTCTCGGTGTTTCTAAATGGGCCTTCATAGCTGCCACAAACAGTTTTCCTGGTGTGAAACTTAACTTGTTGGTTACCTTCTTCCACCAGCCATCTGTTCCACAAGAACTGTATTGACCCCTGGCTTCTGGAACACAGGACGTGCCCGATGTGCAAGTGTGACATACTCAAAGTTTTGGGTGTTGAGGTAAGCCAGTAGTCTTACTTAGCGGCAGATGCCATTATCAGTATTATGCTAGTGTAGTAACCACATATTGAGCTATTTCATGCTGCTTCTAGAGTGCAAGTGATAAGCACAGGTGTTGCCATGTCAGTAGTGAGAAACTACAGGACTAATTGCTGTGTCTGCTTCAGCGAAGCCTGCAGCTGACCTGGTCTGAGTTGGTATCACCTAAAGCCTTGGGTAGAATGGCAACCAAAATTGGCTGTAATGCATGACTGAAGAATTGCTCTCAGCTCTTGCGCTTGCAGGTAAGGGTGTTTCTCAAAGCTTCAGGCAGACTTTGACAACTAATACTGTCCCTGAAACCAGTCTCTATTCAGTTACTAAGTACCCGGAGTCCTTCAAAAGTCAATGTGTGGCATGTATGGCTTTCCTGGAGCCACATGACTTCCTAGGCTACATAAGCAATTTCTAATGTGTTCTGCAACTGCACTTTGTGGCAAGTGCCAGGGGAAGATGCTGTTGCCAATGCCTGACACTGCCTGGACCAGCTAAAATGTATGCCAGGGTTTGCCTGGGGGATGGGAGATCTGCACTGAGTAGAAGGAAGAATCTATTTTCCTGGTACTGGGCAGTAAAAGGGAAGAGCTGGCTGAAGAATGCAGAAGCTGCATCTGAACTTCCCATTCAATTAGGCAGTAACTGTTTTTCACTTATGATGCTGGAGGTTAACAGCAGAGCTTTTTTCAGTTTTAAATTTATTTTTTTCAGGTAAAAGTTCACTAGACTCCGGTCCTTGCAGGCATTGGTCTCCTGGAAAGATGCAGCCTCCTACAAAGTTGTAACTTAACCATTTTCTCTTTTTTTCACGAAGGTGGATGTAGAGGAAGGGGCTGAGTCTGTACAAGCCACAGTATCCAGTAGGACATCAAATGCCTCTACAGTTAACGAAGAGGATAATCATAGTGAAACAGCATCATCTGGATATGCTTCTGTACAAGGAGCAGATGAATGTATTCTGGAGGAACATGCACCATCAGAAAGTGCGTCTAGGGTTTCATCTGTCTTGCTAGATTACATTTCACTTCATTGCTTATGTTGTGAATTTGGGGGGTTTGCCTAAACATCTCACAATGCTTGAATACCTTGTTTTTCAGGGTAATCTTAATATTCCCTTTTTCTCTAGTACTTGGCTCTGACACTTAGTCTTTGTTTTCAAATGAAACACAACCTAAATGTGCATTAAAAACTGAAGTCTATGAAAAGAGTAGTTGAAAATCAGAGGCTTACTACTTAGAGGCCAAAGAGATTTTTTCTGAAGATGTCCCTCATTTTGTTGTCTCTCCAGAGATTTCATTTGGATGAGTGAGCGTTGCTTTGCCACCCAATCTGTCTGCTTTAAGTAGTTAATTACTTACAGAAAACTTTTGAGGAGTCAGTCCTGCTCTAGCTTAGATGATGCAAAATAGAGATGACAAATACATCAATTGAATTTCAGGTTTTGCCAAGGCTGAGTCATCCTTGAACACTTTCAGAGAATTTTAATTGGAAAAGACTATCAGCTTTTCAAAACACCTTGTCTTTTTGAACAAAAGCAAACTAATTGAAAATGTCCTTTTAGTGCTCAACTTACTTTGCCAACACATGCTCATTGTTGCTGTTTATTTTAAAAATGAAAAGGTTCCAGGTAAACAAACGAAAGTAACTCTCCCTGGGATTGTGGAATGGCCTTGGGAAGAGGAGTAAGTGGGGGAGCTTTCACAGGCAAAAGGGATGCTCTGGTTGTGTCTACTTAGATTTCCTGCGGGAAGCCTAGCTGACAGGAAAGCACAGGATTTGCTACCTGTGTCCTGTGGGACAGGTTGCTCCAGCAAGTGACGTGTGTATGGGAGTACCCCATTTAAGCACCCCAGGAGGGCAGAGGGCACTTCCTATAAGTTACACATCAGAAATTGAAATTGCATCCCTAATAAGCAGCTGAAGTGATGCTGAATTAGTCATATGGCTCAGGTCTTCATGTATTCTCACTTTGAGTGGCAAGGACACACACTAACATCAACCTAACAAGATTAGTCTGTAGGGAGAAGGCCTTCCTCTCTGAATCGGCCTGTGTCCCACAGTTTATCGTGAACCTAGTCTCTAGAAGTTGCTCCTGATGCCTGTGTTCAGCAGCCCTAAAGTTATATAAGAATTGCCAATCTCCTTATATTTGGATTTCATAGCCTCACATGGCCTTCTGCTGCTTGAGCACACAACCTAAGCCTGCTCAGCACTATTGAGAAGTGAACTCCAGAGCTGAGCAGACACCTCTAGAAATGACAAGTAGCATCAAGAATGGGCTCACAAACTAATGAGGGGCAGTGGAAGAGTGGTTGTTGGAGCATGGCCTTGGATTTCCCACTTTGCAGGAGAAGTGCTGGGAAAAGACCACTGCAGTGGGCTTGTGGAAATAAAGCAAGCGTGGTTTGCTTTAAGGTAGTAAAGCTTGCCTATGACACTTCTTAACTTATCTTTTCATGGTTTTGTTCTGGACAGATGACAACATGCATCTTGTAAACAATGAATCCCAGTCCTCTGCTGTGAACGACCTTCCACACATTGACAACCCAAGTTTTGAGGCAGATGAAACACAAGTTCGTGAAGTCAGGTCCTAAGAACGCGCCCAGCAACACGGTGTAAGCCTTCTGCAAGGAGCTGCAGACTGCCATCAAGTGTATACCAAACATTGCAAGACTGTAGCAGAAATATATTGCCTTGGCAATGCTGAGATCAAATAGACTTGTTCAAATCATAATTGTATGGTTTGCCATTCTTAAAACTGCATCTCCCATGTGGAATTTAGTTTTAGCACTCTTCAGATAAAGCTGTCTTAAATATAAAGAAAACAATCAGATTTTAACACTAAACCAAAAGTTCCATGTTCAGCAAAGCTTCTCTTCAGTGTTTGAGTCCTTTAAGGAGAAGATTCTTTGTTGTAGCTGTGTCTACTGGGAATTGTTTTAACTTGGGGGTTTTTTGTGGTGTATTGTTTTAATTCAAGTGGATTTTCATTGTAAACAAATTGATTTTGATCTGGTCTAATACTTATTTACCAGACACAGTTTGGTTTAAAGCAACACTGTCCTTAATATTTCAGTGCACTAATTTGATAGGAGAAAGTACAAACTAATGCCTGTCAAACTGGATTTTGCCCACAGAGTCTTTGGTTCTCTAGTAAAACGATTGATTCTCTACCTCTCACCAAGGTAACTAACTCCAACCTGCCAACCACACATTCCTGAAGGGAAAAAGAGAGCTGCAAGCTGACAGGCCAAATCTGACTTGCACAATACTGTAAAGGGAACAATTGCAGGAACTTTTCAAACCTGTTAATATTAGACAGTCTGAAAGATCCTCTCTGATTTTTGGAGTAACAACCATCTCTAGCACCAGCAATATGCCAGAGTTCTGTCTTGGAGAGTCTAGGATGACTTCAGGAAGACAAAACTGAAGATGAAAAGATACATTCTTCCCAAAGGATCTGCTGTGTTTTGTTCAGAAAATGATCCAGCCTCTGAAAAATGCTGGACTGTTGCTGTGCATTGTCTTGGCTGTGTGCTAAAGCTGCAGGGAGAGCTAACGTCCTGTAAACAGACAATTGGAAAAGTTGTCTGCCATCTGTGGGGAGTTGAACTGGGGTCGAGGAGGAACACTGCGTGCCTCAAAAGTAAGTGTAAGGCCTTGCCCAGCGAAGGTAACTAAGGACATCTTACAGATGCACTTTATTTTTTTATCTCTGTATCTATGGCTTGTTTCTAATGTTAGCAGAACTTTGTCTTGAAGTCCACAATAAAGTACTCTTGAATCTGGAGGGGAAAAGCAATGCATTTTCTTAGCTGTAATGCAACTAAAATTGTTGTAAATATTTTGTGATTTGTATTGAATTTGAAAATGTAAATAAAACTGTATTTTGATGACCCTGACTGACATTAGATGTTGATTACCAGCTCTTACATGGAAACAGATGCTGAATTTGACCTGTGCTGCAACCCCAAAACTCATTCAGTTTTGGGAGGCCAAAAAGCAGCAAACTAATTGGAATAAAGAATGCTAATTATGTGCAGGGTGCTAGTTACATGAATTGAAATTGTGTTGAGAGGCTTAAGCCTAGTAGCTGTACGCTATATAAAAGAAAAGCCAAGCAGCTTAGGATGTGCTCATTGAGCTGCTTGATAGACCTCTGAACTGTTCTTCTAGGCACGTTTGGCACAAGGCAGTCTTAAGTGAACTCTTCAGATCAGGTTACATCTCACTTTCCTCTGTCAGGTTGCTCAGCATCCCTCCCTTACTCAAAAGTTTATGCTTGCTTTATAAGACAAAGGATTTTAAAAATTATTAAATGTCCTTTGTTCTGTACTATACTACTAGATGTAGTAAAAACTTGTCACTCCCCTGGCCAGTTTGGTGGTGCTTTTTAATTCAGTTCCAAGTTGAGTGTAGGAAGCATGGGTTGGTTATGAGCTCAAATTGCAAAGCTGAGTATAATCAGACTTTACTCTGAAGCTGTGTTTTGCTGTGATCACATTTCTATTCTACATCTGAAGTGCAGAGCAGAGAAAGGAACAGCTGAGCAGTAAATAGACAATTTCATGTTTGTTTCAAAAAGCTTTTATAAATTTATTGTGGTAAGCTGTAATGTAGTAGAATTTCATGATGATACAGTCTCATGAAATCATCTGCCACTCTTGTGTTTAATAGGAACAAGATTTGACCTTCAGAAAAAAAAAAAGGGGGGATTCAGATCAATACAATACATTG
>VYZV01017482.1:711-26529 GCA_013401275.1 Pandion haliaetus | reverse complement strand
TAGCAAGTGCAAATGACTTATACCAGTATTACAAAGCATGATACTGATTTGTGTTTGTAACAATTTCTTTTTATTATCAAAACAGTTAAAAACAGGGACTAAGTTATTTTAAGCAAACAACTTTGGTTTAGATTCATCTATTTCTGTTTGGAATAGAACATAGCTGCACTGTAATGTGATCAAGCACAACAAAAGTTGCTCTATGTTTTATGGCTGGCAGAACATTACAATCCAGGTATATTTACCAATGCACCTTTTATGTCCTGGAAGTAGAAGGGAAGTTTGGAGTTAAAGTTTAAAACTTTCAGTTAGTTTTTACAACTGAAACTTTACTTATATTTAAGAATTTTCTAGCTATGTCTTTCACTGAATTCATCTCCTTTCTTCTGTCTGTCTTGAGGTATACTTACTTGAAATCCTAGAGTGTGATATTGTGATATTTTTTGGCACAGAGCTCCATAGAGACTAATTATGAATCAGATGCATGTATCCTGTCCCAAAGACCTTCTGGTGTATATATGACATCCACAGCCTTTGGCTTCCATTTTCCTTGCTTAATTTGGCCAGATGGTCATATATAATATTAAATGACTGAGAGAGAATATTTGTCTTCTCACTAGATAAGAGAACAAATATAGCCAAGTAATCTTCTAAAAAGAAGTTCAAAGTTAAAATTAAATTGTGAATTTTAAATAAAGATTTTTATAGTGAAGAGAAAAATTAACATCTTCACTTAGAAACTCAAGTCATTTTCACTAGCAATTCATTGTTATGTTTAGTATACTTTCTAAAGACTTTGTTACAAAACTTATCCAAAGAAAAATCAAAACTGAAAGAAAAGTTTGATGTGTTGCCAACCTCATAGGCAGATATGCTGAAGAACTCAGTTTAAGCCTTTCTGGAGAATGGTTCATGTGAAATAATCTCAATCCCTGGAAGCATTATTTATGTAAAAGGATAAAATTGGTATTTTGTGAGCAGTGGAAATGATGGTATTTCAGTAGGCAGAAAGGGTAGCTGATGAAAGACATGACAGGTGAAGAGGTATGGAGAAAGAACAGTCTAAATTTAAAATAAAAGGATTTTAATTCATTTATAGGTCACCAGCTTTAAGGAATATTGCTAGATCTCAGTGAAAAAGAGTTTTGGAAAAAAAATTTAACACAATTTGTCTCAAAACCATCTCATAGAACTAGCTCTAATTCACTTTAAGAATAACAAAACTTTCATTCTTCCTACTAGTATTTAGTACCACCTAGGGAGTGCTATTACAAAAAAAAAAAAAAATTTTTTTCTTTGGAAAACACTGTGATTAGAAGTCGATTTTTCTCTTCATTCTCTTTTCTCCTACTCCAAACCTTCCAACAGTTCTTCAGTCTTGTATCAATTAAGACAATCAATATCTGATGCCAGTGTTAATACCTGTTCTATATTAGGTATTTGATACCTTTGAGTAACACTTCCTTTTTTTCTGGCTCAGCTACTGAATGTAGAAATAAAATTATGTCACCTATCTGTGCATTAAAATTACTGTGTTTGCCCCTAATGCTGCGTTCCTGCACATTTAAGAGACATTTCAAATACTGACTTCAGTACAGGCATTTGTGTCCCTACCCAAAAGTCCTTTGTTTACCAAGATCAACACAGTAATGCTTTAAAATCTCTTTGCTCTTCCCGTTTGTTAAAATTCCTTTATGCTGCAAACTGCTTTTAGCACTGAGTGGAATAGAATTTACTTTCAGTTTTATTAACTCAGGAATGTATCATCATTGTTGAAAAGAAAGATGAGTGAAGAACTGCACAGCCCATAAACACTGGGACAGGCTTCCTCAAGAGGTGGTCAATGCCCCAAGCCTGTCAGTGTTTAAAAGGCATTTGGACAATGCCCTTAATAACATGCTTTAAGTTTTGGTCAGCCCTGAATCGGTCAGGCAGTTGGACTAGATGGTCCCTTCCCACTGAAATATTCTGTTCTGTTCTGTTCTGTTCTATTCTATTCTATTCTATTAAGGACGGAATGTCTAAAAAGCACAAAAATCTACTTCACAGTCTTCACTGCTACTTCACAACAGTCCCCTGATTGAGGTTGTCTTCCAGATCTCATAGGTAACAGTTTCTCACCAATTTTTAGCTTAAGACAAAAATCACATTATACACTTAGTGTAAGTTTTCAAGAGTTAATGTAAAGAAATAACTGGATATTCCTTGATTCACAATGGCCCCTATATTTTATGAAATGGCAGTGATACTTCACAATCTTTGTTTATAACCATATTTTGTCCTTTTTAGTAAACTGTCTCTTCTAAGTATGTAGAGAAGAAGAACTTTATGAGTACCTACAATATGGAGTAATGGATAATGACAATTCTAATACTAAAAATGTCATCTCGTGGGACTACATATGACAGCTATGCTATAAGAGCATTATTTGAGATGTAGCTTTAAGAACTTTAAAGTCAGGAAGTACCAGACTTACAGATACCTGAATAACTCAAATTCTGATCATTTGCATCTTCTTTCTTTGCATTGAATGTCAGGTTTAAAGTATGAAAAACAGAAATGCAGTGGTGCAGATAATCAAAGGGGCAATTTAACATTCCATAGACAACTGAATCCAATGGTTTTTGAGATGTTGACCTTTCAATCTAATGACTTTCTGAAATAAGTTTATTTTAATATTTTTAAAAGGAAATTCCTAGGGGTTTGAGCTTAATTTATTTTTTTTAGGAAAGAGGTAAAATAAATAATTTCCTTTCTAAGAAAGTATAACAACATTACATGTCCTTAGGAGGTCTTGCACCCTTAAGTCTTCAACAACATGGTAAAAACAGTGGCAGGAGGAGAGTCTGACATAGCTTTGTTTTGTCTGTTTCATCTGCTCCACAACACCTTCTCTGGTATCTCCTAAGTATGTCTTTTGTGGCAGTTGTAGCCCAGACTTTGAAAGTACATATTCAACTAATTCGGCAATCCACTAAAATTTGTTTGTACTCTGCAAATAAGAGAAAGGAGTTTATCATATCTAGTGATTTTATACCTTTGCTAAAGCATGAGTTTTTAATCATAAAGGAAAAACACTTTTCCAACCTGAGTGTATTCCCTTGCTGAATCATAGAATGGTATGGGTTAGAAGGGACCTTTAAAGGTCATGTAGCCCAACCCCCCTGCCATGAGCAGGGACATCTTCCACTAGATCAGGTTGCTCAGGGCCCCGGCCAACCTGACCTTGAATGGTTCAAGGGATGGGGCATCAACCACCTCTCTGGGCAACCTGTGCCAGTACCTCACCACCCTCATTGTAAAAAATTTCTTCCTTACATCTAGTCTGAATCTACCCTCTTTTAGTTTAAAACCATTGCCCCTTGTCCTGTCACTACAGGCCCTGCTAAAAAGTTTGTCCCCATCTTTCTTATAAGCCCCCTTCAGGCACTGGAAGGCTGCTATAAGGTCTCCCCAGAGCCTTCTCTTCTCCAGGCTAAACAACCCCAACTCTCTCAGCCTGTCTTCACAGGAGAGGTGCTCCAGGCCTCTGATCATCTTCGTGGCCCTCCTCTGGACCCGCTCCAACAGGTCCATGTCTTTCCCATGCTGAGGACTCCAGAGCTGAATGCAGTACTGCAGGTGGGGTCTCACCAGAGCAGAGTAGAGGGGCAGAATCACCTCCCTCAACCCGCTGGCCACAAAATAGTTATATATAACATAATGAAGGTTATTTCCTGCCTGTATGGTCTTTCATACAGCATTCTGTGTTAAGTGTTATGAAGCAGGAAAATGTTAGTCAATTGCTATTCATCAGTGGTCATGTTCATTAGCGGTCAGAGACATATTTCCCAAACAAATCAGCCTTGCAAAGTGGAATTTATGGAAAACTTCAGCAGATCTTCAGGAATCATACTTGCAGAAGTGTCTAAACAGGTCAGTTG
This sequence comes from Pandion haliaetus, assembly GCA_013401275.1. Classification (NCBI taxonomy): domain Eukaryota; kingdom Metazoa; phylum Chordata; class Aves; order Accipitriformes; family Pandionidae; genus Pandion; species Pandion haliaetus. The sequence goes on along the minus strand of VYZV01017482.1, from coordinate 22,606 downwards.
ATATCTTCTTTATATAACTCAGCTTCAAGAAGGCCATTGCTCATGTAGGACTAATTTAGAACCTGTTATCACCAAAGATAGCTAAATACTACAGGTGTTACTCTCTCTGTATATAGCTATATGTATATATCTGTAATTACAGCTAGTATTTGTTTACTGATTAAATAATTACAGGTCTACTTGTTGTAACAATTTTGAAATGTTAAAGCTGTGTACGTTTTCAGAGGCTATTATCCATTATATTATTCATCTTGCAAACAGGAGGTCTGCAGTTCAGTCTAGGGAAAGTAAAAGGATGTCTAAAGTGACAGAGGCAAAGAGGTCTTCTATAGGGATGAAAATGACAACGGACTCCCCATTTTCTAATGTTACTGTATATGCACTTCTAATCTGTTAGTCATATTTGTTCTTTGAGTTGTCTCTTTCAAAGTTGATGCAGGGCTAAACTAAGAACACAATGAGTGGCCTCATTGTAAGGCTAAAATCATACTAGGAAGCCAAACTAAAATCCTGAAAACTGACTGATTCAGTAAAGCCGGGTTTTTTTCGAACTTAGACACTAACCCTAAACTAAACAGTCTGACAATATAATGGAAGAAAACAAAGAGCAATAAACCATGATTTTATAAAAAATAAAACGTTAGACTAACTGCATGTTTTTCTGATTGAAAAACTTCTGGTTTAAGTGTATTGCAATGAAACTAATCTGTCTTGATTTTAGTAAAGCTTTTGGTATAGTCTTGTTTCAAAAAAAAATTTATTTTTGCATTTGGTTATTTTATATATATTTATTTAATGTAGCAATAAGGATTAATAGAAGAATCTCACAGCTGATAAAGAGATGGGTAAAATGGAGACTGGTAAATTGAAAATTATTGAAATTGAAAGAGTTTTCTAATAATATTTGTCAGGTATCAGACCTAGGAATGACATGTTTAATGAGTCCTGTAGCAACCAAGGGAGAAGAATTAAAGAGTCCTAAATAATGTAGAGTCGAAAGGTTTCAACATTTCTGAAGAAGACCAGATCATCATACCAAAAAAATGGGACGAACTTGAAAACTCAAATAATTAAACTGAATTTACATTGAATAGTAAGATCTCTGGCTTCAAACAATGGACTGCTCATCTGGAGAAAGAGAGGAATATCATGGGGATTAAAGAGTGGTGCATGATTTTGTCATGACTGTAAACAGCCAGCATAACTCAAAAATGCTAGTGGACTTCTGGCATGTGCAGCGTGTTTTTGTAAAGAAATAAACATTACACAACTCATTGATAAGGCCTCACAGACTAGGTTGTATTCTGCTCTCAGAATCTCTTTCCAGAAGATATCACTTTTAACTGGAACAAGTGCAGAGAAGACTACTGAAATGGGTGAGGGTATATCAAATGTATTTCAGGAGGAAAAAACCCTAGGAGTTTTCTTTAGCCTAGAACAAGAAAAGATGAAAGACAATATTGACTGTGGGATATTCTCAGTGATTTTAAATATTTCTTGGCAGCTAGTGCATCATCAAAGTCCACTGTTCCACCTAAAACTTGAATTGTGTGAAATTGCAGAGAGTTATTAGGAGTGCTAAATTTTGTGTCGCCTGCAGATTTTTCAGTGACTGGTGCTTAGAGTTACATATCAGTTGTCTGTCTCACTGCCTGCCTGGAACTGTAAGAGTGTTTGACTGACAGCCATTGCTGTCTCTTATTCTGTCTCTTGTCATCCCACCAATGAACGCCAATTATTCAAGTTTAAACAGAAAGAGATGACACCTTCATTGCATAAGCAGCTTTTATTCTGTAGTGCATATTTCTGTATTTTCAGAAGTAGCCCAAACAAACTGCATTAGAGAATTATATTTATTTCCTTGGGAAAATATAGACACTATCTCATAAGGCAATGGGAAATTAAAGTCAATGTAATTGTTAGTTATTATAGGGAAGCCTTGAAGACCTGTGAATTTGACATGTCTCTGAAGAAACATAACCATATTCTATGCTTGGAGAGAAAAAAAAGAAGAACTGGATATATAACCCTAAAACTTTCACTTTTATTTGTCATTATATTTTCCCGGCTTGTTAATATAGGATGCTAGTTAGTCCTGCGCTCTGTAAACTGTTCAGTGTAAAGCCTGCTCCCTCTAATATGTCTTGCAGATTTTTTTATTCTTAGCTGCCACAATTAAGGTAATATTACCTCCGTTATGCTATCCAAGTAGTGTTAATGCAAAATTTGAAGATCTTTATATGCTTTCTAGTTTTGAAGCATATCCTGGTTCACTCCAATTGCTGTTTGGCCAACAAACAAACAAATATTCAACCACCCCCATCCCCCCTGAGTTTAGCCCTGGATCTAGCTAAATCTGCACTGGGGGATCATTTCTGTAGAACGACAGAAGCTGGCCACTCAAACTGGCTGGAAGAAACTTCCTATTTCTGTCCATCTTTTCCAGTTGATAATTTGTTCTGTGGTATTGCAATGATCCAAATCAACCTGTGTTGAAGTTGTTCTTTCCTTTTCAAAGTTATTGAGTAGGGTTTTGCATTGTACAAGCCTAAGACATGTGAATTTAAAAAAAAAAAAAAAGTGGAAGGCTTCACTGGGGTGATTAGACACGAAAAACATTTTCTACACAGAGAAAAGCTGACTCTAAAATGAGAGATGGTGCATAATATAAAGGAACATTTTGTATCTTCTTACTCAAAGAAGTAACTAATACTATCTATTCAGCTTGAATTTATATGAATCCTTTGATAAGTATAATGCATGACAGTATGGTGTTATACGACTATGAAAATAACCACTGGACTATTTCACTTGCTTATGAGTATCCTTACTGTGTTCCTCTTCAAGTCTGTTTACATGTCATGGATAACATAATTCTTTTTTAGTTAGACAGGTTACTTGTTTGTTAGGTCTTCTGACCGAAGTGATTAACTGGAGTTAAAGGTTTTGCACATCTTTCCAGCTAGGAGGAAAAAGTACTAATGGAGTTCATGGTTTTAATGCAATTTTGTTTATTTACAAGAAAGTGTTAAGTCCTGCTTTCCTAAACACTGGGGAATTCAACAACTAGAAGCAGCTTCTACTCATGACACCTGCTTTTCAGCCTTCACTCTGCACTAAAAGCCTAATTTCAAGCTTTCTCCTAGAACATATACACCAGAATTTTTGTCCTTTTTCTAGAAGTTTATTATCTCCTTCAAAAACTGGCCTGTCTGATTCACACATAAACACAAAACATACTCTGCCCAAAACGATACTTAGAAAAGCTGTTACTTCCACAGAGATCATACAGTTTCTTAGAAGGAAAGAGCTTAAAAAGAAGAGTTTTTCTAAGGCTTTATCCAACCTATTACCTCATCTTTAACTCCACTGTGAGTTAAAAAAATTATTAAAATTATCGAACATAATAACAACTGAAGAAAACAGCATGTGGATATGTGTATATATGTGTTTTTTTCTTGATTCTTTTAAGCCTTTTAGGACTTGTCATTGTAGGACACAGTATAACTGCAGGTATGGAATATTATGACTGCAAAAGTTACTCTTAGCTTTTAATGGATTTTTTTTCTCAGACCTGCATGATAGAGGGTCATATTATACAAATTCCTTTTTATATCAGTCACAAAGTCTCATTAAATTACTGAAATCTGGATTCTTCAGTGAATAAAGAAGTGTCTTTCAGGCATTGTTAATACTAATTAAAAGAAAACAGTTGATTTTTAAAACTATTGCGACCCTTAAAGGCTTACTGCATATCGAAGTTACAGAAATCTTATGCTATGCTGAAATGTATTTTAACAACATCAACAATGTTGTTCGTTTGATATGGGATCACATTTACAAAGCTGTTTATTTCAGCTGTTCAGATTTTCAGATTAATTTCAGGCATTCAAGTTTCAGATGTATGAAAGTATTAATTTCACAATTTAATTTTTGTCTTGTCACATCCACTGTCTGCATGCTAGTAGTTTTAGAAGAATTTAGTTAAGAGGCTGTAAAACCACAAACAGAAGTGAATTAAAGGAAAAATTAGATGAGACTCATAAAGTATGAAATCAGTTGTGCAGGGTTCTATGGAGAGCATTGAATCTGGCAACTTTCTCTAAAACCTCTTGAATTTCAAAAGCATGAAAAATAATGCTGACAAGATAAACTCTCAGAAGGTATGAACAATCAGATGTCTCTCATCTAATATTTACAGCCACAATGTGTGGAATAAATTAAAATAAATAATTAATCTGTTCCTGAAAAATTGGGAATTTTTTTAATGGTTTAGTCATCTAGTTGTGTAGTACCAGATCTAGATCTTTCTTCTGTCAGTTAATTCTATAAATGGTTGGACTTGATGATCTTAAGGGTCTTTTCCAACCTAAATGATTCTGTGATTCTATGTGGGAACAGATGAATTAAAGATGAATCCTTTGGACATGGTGGGTGGTTGGGGCAGGCTGAATAAAACTAGAGTATCTTATTAGGGGCATTTCTAGAACTGTGCCACGGCCAATGCAGATTTTCTGGATACTGCAGGGCTGAGGATGTGAAACTGTCATCTTCAACAAATGAGGTGTTTTTTTCTACTTTGCTCATGTCAGTGGTTTCCCCCACTCTATGCCACTTGGAGAGTATTTCATACCATGATCGGAAATCTTGGTGAGACTCCTTTCCTTGCCTTCTTCTTTTGTGCACTGTTGAAAAAAAGAAGGAAAGTGCATAAACAGCTATATACTTACACACATGGGCTTTTATGAGCTCCACAGTGTAATGGTCTTCTTCTGTATAGTCTGTAATGTACTATAATTATTACTCAAAAGTCATATTGCTCTTGGACTTACAGAGAGATTTTGTCCAATGTCCTATGCCTTATTCTCTTTCTCTGTATAAGCAGAGAAGAAAAAAAAAAACATTTTCCAAGTTCAGGTAAATTTAAAAGCTATAACAATGAGGTAAAATGAAACTTTCACATACCATCTACTTTTCTACAAGTGAAAATATTGAAACACAAATATGTGACTTTTTATCTTGAATTCTGAAGTGTTCTGCAACAAATACTTAAGTAATTTCAGTCTTCACAGCCTGAATTTATATTGAGGCAATGTGTTCAGGAGGCTGTCAATGCAAATATGTTTACAAAGCAGATGTGAATACAGATAGTAGTAATATGTCACAGGAAAGAACTGGAAAGTGAAAGCTTAGTCCAAGATAATTTCCTAACTCTGCTTTCAAAATGTAATGTTTAAATGCGGAAATGTGAAATCACAATTCAGTTAGAAAGGTTTGAAGTTTTGAATTATATATTTGAATCATCTTGAATATATTTCCATGGTGTTTGTTACAGTAAAAAAAAAGGTTCAGGTGACAGAAGTAGATTTTCTGTCTATGATATTTTTCATGTTATAAACTTAACCTGTTGTGATGATCTGAAAAGGAGTAGTTAACTGATCAGATGCATGTGATTCCTTTGATTTACCTTGATAGAAAGCAGTTTTCATGATATGCTGGTTTGATTCAGCTATCACAACAGCTTGAAAGAGGTAAGGAAGTTGTTAGAACAATATTATTGGATGCTCAGGGGCTGCTTTTGAAGTTACTCTGAGCTGACAACTAACGAGAAGCTTTTTTTGATAACTTACCCTTCAGTGTAGATAGATGTTACAGTTATTTTTTATTTTGTTTGCAAGCTGATGGATTAAGTATGGCTTTTTTTGATGTCTGTCTGTAATACAAGATCTACTCTACCAGATAAACAGATAGTTTGTTAATTCTCCTTTTCTGTTTTGTGTTTTCTGTTTTTTCTGGTGAGTGTCTTCTTTACTGTGTGTTAGAGCTAAACAGCAATGTTTTGGCATATTGAAGATGACAGGAAGTCTGAATTCAAAACTGAAGTGTTAGTGTGATTGCAGCGAATACATTTGGCATGACAGCAAGAAATATATTCTTCCCAAAATGGTAAATATATTTTGTAAGACAAGCATACTCTTGTATGTGAGGAGCCCATAAGGTTACGAAGAGGTTAGCAATAAGTGTTTCTCTTTACAGTGGTTGCTTGGGCTGTATTTGACTGAAGTTACATGAAGCAGCAGCAGCTGGTTTTACCTCCAGATGTACATTTTAGTAATCCTTGACTTTTTTTTTTTTAACCTCCTAAACATGGTAGTTAAGGTACTTTTGATACCCATGATAAAATAATACTGTTGGGAGCTGAAAGCACTGTGACGTGGAAAGAGTTATTTTTAAAGACTTAAAATAGTCATTCCGAGAACACATAGGAGATCAGGAAGTCAAGGAAACTGTAAGTGAAGGAAACATGGAATAATACAAATCGCTTCAGTTTCAATATTCTCACCTGTAATCTTCAGAAGGATTAGTTGTTCAAGAATTTTCTCTTCTCATGCAAATGAGTAAATGTATTTATTAATGCAGTATCAACCATGCAGAGTTTAATTAAAAAACAGAGCTTAAACTTTGTACCTGAAACTTAGACCTGGCTAAATGATTCCAAAGGACTAGTTCTGATAGAGCCAGTCCTACTCAGGCAGTTTTGCCACAAACAGAGGAAGGTGGAACGTGAGTTCTTATTGTTGTGGTCTCACAAAGATTGTGAGAGCTCTCAAAATGAAATTTATTAGACACCATATCCATTTTCAGTAAAAGATCCTGGACTGAACCATGATGGAGCTAGTGCTCATGTAAAATTGTCTCCTTTGTACCATGAAATTGGTACATCAGGATATTTCATCAGTTTGGTAATATATGACAATAATCCATTATTTCAAAATTAGTCTAGCTAATGAGCCTTTGGAGTAAGCTGAGGACTTAGGTTCTGACCCATCAACAAAGATTTCCATAGTCTTCACTGATCACTGAACCAAACTACCATGAATATAATGGTACAATCTTAGGTTATTTCTGAACTGTGAAATAGGTGCTTGCGCACAGTATATCCTGGGACATTGAGGGACCTGTCTTTGCAGGGAATGCTTTCCAGCCTTCCTGTTTAGGTGCCTTTCCCTCTGAAGGAGGATGGAGGTTGAGAGAGGAAATGGTACGTGTCCTCATACTTTCTCCCCAACAAAGAGTCTGGAAGTAGCTAAGAATTATCCAGTGCTGAGGAGCTGGAAGCTGTTCTTGTTTCACATGCAATTTAAACCAGACCTTGGACACAGCCTCTGTGTGGTTACTGGACAGGCCCTAGAACTTAACTTTGGCTGGTGATTAGAAATTGAAGGATTGGGTATTACTGTCAGAGGGCTGAAATTTCTCTCTTGTACTTTTATTTGAGGGCATACTTCACTGGCAGACAAAGTACTTCTAAATAGTGATGAGGGAAGCTACAGTATTTACAAGTTTGAAATTAAGAAAAGATCAAATGTCTAAGAAATCCTCATGCAATGAAAAGTATTCTTACAGGAAACCACTAAGGCTAAGAAATTATTCATATCCAGAATCAGAACTTTAATTGTTGGTTAAATAAAATTTTCAAAATTTGAAAGATGCACACATCCTGCTTATCAGCTTCATTCACCAGTTGTCGTGGTTTAACCCCAGCCAGCAACTAACCACCAGGCAGCCGCTCACTCACTTCCCTCCCCCTCACCCAGTGGGATGGGGGAGAAAATTGGGAATGGAAGTGAAACTCGTGGGTTGAGATAAGAACGGTTTAATAGAACAGAAAAGAAGAAACTAATAAAGATAATGACAACACTAATACAATGACAACAGTAATAATAAAGGGATTGAAATATGCAACTGATGCACAATGGCATTGCTCACCACCCGCCGACCAATGCACCCGTTAGTCCCTGAGCGGTGATCCCCCTGCGCCCACTCCCCCCCCAGTTTATATACTAGATGTGATGTCACATGGTATGGAATACCCCGCTGGCCACTTTGGGTCAGCTGTCCTGGCCGTGTCCTCTCCCAACTCCTTGTGCCCCTCCAGCGTTCTTGCTGGCTGGGCATCAGAAGCTGAAAAATCCTTGACTTCAGACTAAACATGACTTAGCAACACCTGAAAACATCAGTGTGTTATCAACATTCTTCTCACACCTAGCTCAAAACCATAGCACTGTACCAGCTACTAGGAAGACAATTAACTCTAGCCCAGCTGAAACCAGGACATTAGTGTTGGAGAGAAACATGCTTTTAACAGGCATTTCTTGCTCATTCTTCTGAAGTCTCAGTATTAGCCAGTATGAGACATGAGAATGTTTGCTGCTCTGACTCAGAATGGCAGATTTATTTTTCTCTTTTTTAAACCTGCTAACCATTATCTCTTCCTCTTTTTCCATTTTTTCCACTGTCTCATTCCTCTTCACAGAGCTCATGTGAACAAGTGTTTTGGGGGTTACAGTGTGTGCCACACTCCTTAACCATTCTGCCTCTATCTGAAATGGAGACATGGCCTCTGGTTGTAGAAAGTAATTTTATTCTCTGAAATGATAGGTCGATACTTATCATCCTTTGACTGCCAGACAAGTTCACTTTACTTGTGATGATGAACTAGGAACATCAACTGAATTTGCACAGATGGCTATTGAAGCTTGAACTGGTGGCTCAGTTATAAAAAAACAAGCTTCTGTCCTAGCTCCCATAAAGAATTGCCCTAACAGCATGTCCCCTAATTCTCCACTGAAATTCCAGACCTTGCATATGATACCAGATAATTTTCAGTTATTCAAATGGAATAGAATGGTTTTTTACACTGTGTATTTGGTACCAAAATATTAAAAATCTTATTTTGGTCTCCTTAGGTATTCTTAAGAAGACATCTTTTGTTATAATGATAATAATGCCATGGGACAAAAACCAGAAACATCAACCTTAACAGAGTATTAAGTCTGAAATTTGATTATGATCACTTAAATCTCAATATGTTTCATTATTTTTAGTGTTCATTATTCTATGAGAATATCCATTTTGAATGCTTGTCTGGTATGATTAGATGAAGTTGTTTTATCATAAGGTTTAACTGATTTTACTGAATTTCATATTATAGGAACAAAGCTGTAACTACTCTAGCAGCCGCTGAATGGTCTATCAAATATAATTTGGATTATTCAAATAATGAAAACATTAGTTACTCTTTTTAAAAATTGATTAAGAGGATTTTGAGTAATCACCCACTTAAAACTTTGTTGGATTCCTGCAGAAATTTGGATAATTGTGTGGCTTTTGAGGTATTGTTAGGCATAACTGATAATTAATGATCATATAGGAAATAATAAAAAAGAATATTGTGATAGGATTTCTATAGTGTTCCAGCAATGTCTATGCATGCTGTTTTCAAGTTTACTTTCCACAGCCCATTTGACAGCTATTAATATAAATCTTTATCAGATTCTATTTTCCTTCTTATTTATTATTCCACTTTTTGGATTTATATTACATTTCATATAAATATAAGTTTATGTTAGCCTTCATAGTACATTTCAATCTTAACTGAGCTTACAAGCAGCCTGGAAGCTTATTGCAGTACGGTGACAAGTAAGCCTTCACTGACACTTAAAACATACTCCCAAAAAAGAAAATCTGTGAAAAAATTGAAGTGACAAGCTTTTGTCTTTAGCTTCTTACACAGTAAAATTAATTTTCTGCCCCAGTGCTGAGACAATACAGACAGTGCTAATGTACTGGTTTTGGCAAATGCCTCAGCTTAGTCCAAAGAGAGATTCATGTAGAAAAATCTATCAGTGACACACCCACTTATTTCACTGCATCTTCCAGACAGCAAATTAAGTTAGTGAAGTAACATTACAACAGTCTAAAAATTGATATAGCTATGCAAAAATTGTAGTCACTTTTTAATAAAATACACCAATATTGAAAATAGTTGTATAATGGTTAAAAAATGGACCATAATTTGCATTTTTCTGCTTTACATAGCACTATTTTGGTAGCTAAGCAGACAGTGGGATACCTTGGCTGATTAAAGCCCAAGTGTAATGCTACTGCTTTGGGACTCAAACCATGGTAGCCTTTCTGCTTTTTTATTGTTTTTTTTTTCTCTAAAACGAGTGCAGAATTCCTTCGGCATGGCAAACATACCATGTTATAGTGATTGCTGAGGAAATAGGTCAGTGGAAGAAAAAACACAAGGAATTTCTTCATTGCATGTTTGTTGTCTACTGAAGCTTCTAAAAATTTGAGATCCCCATTGTATTAGTAAAGTCTATTTATACTTCAGCAGTGCGTCTTATCAAGCTCTACTGTGCAAAACCACTCTGTAATTTATTAGCTTAGCTGATCAGTGTATCTACAAATTCAGTCAACTCAAATTGATTAGTGATAGTGTAGTCTCCTGTGTATTGCCTTTGAACTATTTTTCCAAAGAATAATTTTTAACCCATTTCTTTCCAGTCTGACTATACTGCACCTTATTCAGACTATAGTTTGATTAGGAGATATTAATAAAACTAGTATCTGTGAAGCTTCTGCACTTGATGTTAGCAGTGCCTGAATGTAGAACAACTCTATGGACAAATTCTCTTGCATTTGCATCTATTTTTGAGGAGTTCAGCTCTCACATTAATTTCCTGTATCAAAACCTATCTAGGATATCCCAGTATTCAAATAAAAATTCTAATTTCTTAGCTATCTTTGGTTGTTTACTTCCATCCTGAGACCTTTTTTACCTGTCCATTAGAATCTGTACTGCAGCAGTGAGATTTTCTACTGGTTTCAATGATTCTGCCTTGCTAGTCAGAGGTCTTTACCACTATCATTAACTTTATCTTGAAGATTACTTTAAAAAGAAGAACACACTTTGCATGGATTTGCAGAACTTATATTGTTAGGATTTAATGACTTCTGGATGTTTGCATCTGAGAAAAATTAATTAAATAGGTAATGACCAGATCTTAGTTGTTGGTTTCTGTTTTTGAAAGTTACTTTCTTCTCCCTTTTATAGACTGCATAGGAATGATTGCATTAATAGGTCTACCCCAAACTCTACAACCCTATTAACAAATAAAAATACATAGGACCCGAGAACTGATAACATAACTCTAAATTGGGTATAAAACCATGTCAACTATAAATCAACTGAGTACTGACACGACAAACTAGTCCAATATAGGACTTACGCATAAAACAATGTAAACCAAACCAAAGGAAGTTGCTTATTTTACCTACATTAACTTCCTTCGTCCCCCTATTACATAGTTTTATTTCATATGATCTGGGAACCAAGTAGGTGTAAGCTTGTAAGCTTTCCTTTATATTTGACATACGGTTTAGTCCATTTAAGTTTTATGTCCATCTTACTGATATTACTTATTTATCTATGCTATTTAACTGTGAATTAATATAGCTATGGCCAACAGAGTGTTTGAAAAGAAAAAAAAAAATCATCTCTATAAGCATGATTTCTCAAGTTTTCTGTGCAAAATTTATTGCCATTTATTTTTCTGGTCCATGTGAAATCAGAACAGCATTCCTAGTGATTCTAGGTACTCTTAAAAACAAAACTCTTAGAAGTATCAATCAAAAATCTTATTAAGTAAACATATAAAGATACTTATGCAGAATGCATATCAATACTATAACTTACAGATAGATACAACATGACGTGTTGATCTCCCCAGTGTATTTTTTTCAAGGACAGTTTACAAATCCAATGACCTGATCTCATTTCAGCTAGTAAAAACTATATCATTGAATCATCATAGAATGGTTTGGGTTGGAAGGGACATTAAAGATCATCTAGTTCCAGTCCCCCTGCCATGGGCAGGGACACCTTCCACTAGACCAGGTTGCTCAAAGCCCCATCCAACCTGGCCCTGAACACTGCCAGGGATGGGGCAGCCACAACTTCTCTGGGCAACCTCTGCCAGTGCCTCACCACCATCACAGTGAAGAACTTCTTCCTTATACCTAAGCTAAATCTACCCTCTTCCAGTTTAAAGCCATTAACCCTTGTCCTACGTCCTGTATTATAAAAACCTGCTTGTTTCAAATTCAGTTTGCAACACACTGGAAGACACAGTTCATCTTTCACTGGTAAATTGAATAGAAAAGACAAAGAACTGGGCAATGATCCTGTGACATACACTCTGACTTGCAGTGCTGTGTGATACTGGATTTTGTATTATGTAGTTCCTGAGGTTTGCAGAGATAATAAAGCATAGTGCTAGCAACCATTTCGCCATTACTTATTTTACTTAAGTTCAATTTAATTTCCACAAATTTGTCTTTGCTTTATGACTTTTATTCCTTTCATAGAAAATAAGAAATCAACCAGAACTATCATTTCCATAGTCTACTGTTGTTATTTACCTAAGCCTCTGTGTTAGTTTTTCCCTTCCCGTAATTTTCAGAAGATATTCATCTAGCCTTAAAGAAGTTCTTGAGTTAGTATGCTGGATGGTTCAAATTTAAAGCATTGCTGTGGCAGATTGGTAGCATAGTAAATAACCTTAGCAAACATGATTCCCATTATTTTATGGGGAGAAGTCTAATTTTGAGCTAGGAATGCAAGACTTAGCTGTTTTCTTAACGGCTTCTGCTTTTGAAAGGAGTTGAGTAGGAACAATTTTCAAGTTTGCTATACAAATTCAAAATATTGGTATTTTTTATGTATTCAAAATATCATTGTCTTATCTTCAATTCATTGTCCATTCATGTCTGTATGTTAGGATTTTATATTGGCAACCGCTGCCACAATATCTTCAGTATGTTCAGATCTTAAATACATATATTTTAAAAAGAATATTTTACTGATTTCCATAAAGACTATACGTATGCCTACAAAGTAGATCCACAAAATGTAAGAAGGATTCTGAGAACTTCAGAAAATAATTTGGAATTGTTTCTTTGTTGTTCCAAGTATTAAAGAGCACTCTTACAGTGGAAAAATGCACTAATACAATACTAAAAAAGTTAACATGTTTCATAGTAGCAATTCTGATATGTACATCAGTTACACAGAACAGAGAATGTAAAATGGCATGCCTTACAATATTTTATGCTTTCTAAATACATACATGATATATTACCTTATAATAATAAGATAAACTTTAACCTTAATCTTCCTTCTTAAATTTATGTAGACTCTCAATAATATGGACTCTGTTAACAAGAAATTAAGAATCCTTAAAACTATACATTTTCAGGATTACAGGGTGTGTGAATATAAATTTTCAAGATAAATTTAGCATTGAAACGAAGTATAATTAAAGAACATAAAATGTATTATGTCAAAGAGAAAAAGACCCATACTCTGACATTTAAAGTAGGGTTGCTATTCATGGTTTTTATTAGAAAATAATCCTTTACCAACTCATTCAGTTGCTAAGTAAAAATAACACATTTTACTATAAGAAATTTCACTTGAACATAGGCAAATGACCATTGGGTTTACCCGTTTCACAGAAGTTTTTTATATTTTAAATTTCAATAACAATTTTGTCTCTAACTTTTCTAACGCAACAAAAAAAAGCCTTGGGTATTGCAGTACATTTTAATATTTTCCATCTAGATTTCTCCAAAACTACTCCTTCTTTCCAGGGACTTATTCTATCTTGGTGAAAGGGAAACAGTTTGGAAAAAGGTTTTCTTAAAAAACAAAGGAATGCTTAATAAAGCAACCAGAACTACATGGGGAAGAGTTTCTAAATTTGATGTTTTAAGTCAGTGTTTGGTCAACAGCTGGCCCCTTCGAAGTGCCGTCTTTTTTATATCTAAATAATTTGTTATGGGTACCTGTCACATCCCAATTTCTCAGAACGATGACTCAGGTTTGCTGATTCCCAGGTCAGGATTAAGGCGAAACGACACCAGGGATCCTTTAACTCACAAAACTCAATTTCTATTTGCTCGCAGCAAGAATTGGCATGCTCACCACCAAAATCGGCATGCTCACAACAAAAATGACCGTAAAACTATGTCAGTAAACTGTGTAACATGTGCTAACCATGCATCACCAAACATGTGGAAGACAATAAGGGGAGCCCTCCCGTTGAGTCATGAGGTTCAGAGCAGACCCCCTTGCTTTCTAGACTCCTTCTCAGCGAGGAGCCTAGGGGCGGCTGAATCCACTCCTAGTCCCAGACTTGGTCAACGGTTTATGTCTGAAGGGATAAGGTGTAGGCATTACGGAAAAGGAAAAGGGAAAGAGAGAGAGAAGAGAAAGATTTCACCGGTCCTGGGTCCAGCATTGGTCCAGTCAGCTGAGGGGTCCAGTCCCAGTGGGTTTGCACATGTGGGGCTTCAGTTTGTGTCCTTTTATCACCCTTGCCCCTCCTGCAGGGGGGGCACTCGAACTCATTAGGCTAATTAGGTAGCCTTTGGGCTGTGGGCTTGGGGGTCGTTTGGGGAATAGCTTCTCCTTCCCTGTTGCCGTACCTGGTGAGCTGCCCTGTTCAGCACATCAGACCAGCACACCAGAGCAGGGAGCTGTGCACCCTCCAGCACGCCCTCCCCCTTCTCTTGCTGATGGGCGCTGATGGGTTTCACCTGTGGTTCCTTGCTAGGCAGAGTTCCTTGTTATGCAGAGTTAGTCCTTAAACAGAACTTGCCTTACCACAATGTTTGAGACATTAACTCCCTCAGTCTATGATAGTACCAAATCTGATGATTGTTGAATTATCTGATAGGTATGAGTGTACTCAGTCATCATAACACTAATATTGTATGCAATATCTGAAGAAAACTTCTGTTTGGGCTGGCATGGCATTTTGCACAAAAATCCAAATGACTATAGCTAGATAAATTATCACAGGTAAATGAATATACCACAAAGAAGCAAACGAATAATTTAAATATTTAAGTTTCTGTTGAATTTGTTGGCAATATGCAATATCAAAAAAAATCAGCAAAGGTCATGTGGTTGTATTGACTGAAAGTCATCTGAAGACTTCTTTCCAACTGTGAAATGCCATTTTCAGTGACACCATCAATGTAACAGTTGTGTTCAGTGACTCATTTCACAGATGCCCATGTCAGATGCCACAAGCAACTGTAATCTGCTCCTAAAGCAGGGTTTATTTTTAACTTTTTGCAAGTAATATTGTCTCACCAACTGAACTTGCTTAATAGTTTTGAGTGATACATCTGCACCAACCATTTTTCTCATATATTCTTTGACATATTTAATATAATACTAGAAAGTTATGCAAGCAGAGTTCTACTGATTTATTTTTTGGAAATGTATTTGTGTGCTTCACTCCACCTCAGTTTGTGTAAGTCATGCCAACCTCCACATTTATCCTAGAAAATTAACAGGGTCATAGTATGGCCTTGAGCATTGACACAACACTGTTAAGTACGCAGATAGCACAGTCCCTGCTATGCTAGATAATGCTTATCCATGATTCTGGATAAGAAACTACTGAGACTACTCACAATACACAATTTAAAGGCAACCACCCTGTTTTGTACATCAAAGCATTTAGCTGTACAGGAATGATCTCTTCCACACTACTGTGCATTGGGCTCAGAGAATGCCTCCTGCCCTGTTTTGGTTTTAAGTATTGTCCTGGTTTCAGCTGGGATAGAGTTAATTGTCTTCCTAGTAGCTGGTACAGTGCTCTGTTTTTGAGCTAGGTATGAGAAGAATGTTGATAACACACTGATGTTTTCAGGTGTTGCTAAGTCATGTTTAGTCTGAAGTCAAGGATTTTTCAGCTTCTGATGCCCAACCAGCAAGAAGGCTGGAGGGGCACAAGGAGTTGGGAGGGGACATGGCCAGGACAGCTGACCCAAAGTGGCCAGCGGGGTATTCCATACCATGTGACATCACATCTACTATATAAACTGGGGGGGTGGGGGGGAGTGGGCACGGGGGGATCGCCGCTCAGGGACTAACTGGGTGTTGATCAGTGGGTGGTGAGCAATGCCATTGTGCATCACTTGCATATTCCAATCCCTTTATTATTACTGTTGTCATTATCTTTATTAGTTTCTTCTTTTCTGTTCTATTAAACCGTTCTTATCTCAACCCATGGGTTTTACTTCCTTTCCCAATTTTCTCCCCCATCCCACTGGGTGAGGGGGAGGGAAGTGAGTGAGCGGCTGCCTGGTGGTTAGTTGCTGGCTGGGGTTAAACCACGACAGTATAGGTATAGTTTGTGCAAACATCTATTAGTCACACTGTATGTTATCAGTTCTGAAAATTATGCGCTAGTCTTGAGTTTCGACTTATTTGGAATAACAGTGATTTTTGTAAGGAGAGGATTTTAACTTTCCTGTGGCAGCCCAATCAGTTTGTTCCAAAATCTGACCTTGAAATTTACAATAATATCCTGGCTATCTTGTTTCATAGTTCGCTCTTGAAATAGAGAGGACACCACCTTCCCAGCGTTTGGTACCAGCCAGCAGATGGTGCAGTATTCCCTTCCAGTTCTGAGGCTCTGTCAATGTCTGGAATCAGTTCATTTAGTATTTGATTCACCTGTCTTCAGTTTACCTTTGGGCATCTCTCAGCATTGCTAGCACATTGTCTCAGGTATTTCATTCCACCAGACCGTGACTGAAAAGTGTGAAGTAACTTCAGAGCCATCTTCCAGGACTTTTGGAGGCCATGAGACAAGGATTTCAGTGGTTGACCTCTTCTTATTGGAGACTCATCTGCTCCAAAACTGCTCTTGGTCCATGCTCCTTCTCAGACACACTTACAGACAGTGAGAATATTTTGGTTTTCCTCTGTATTATTCCTGAAGTTAGTGAAGATTCACAAGTTATGGCCCTGCTTTCTCCAACTTGTTTCAGGAAGATTTGATTGCATAACTTCTTTGTTGGTAAGACGCAGGAGTTCCTGGCCTAGATATACAGCATTCATGGTAACTGTACCAATACATTTTAGTATCTTTCTGGATTCTGGATGGTTATCTGGAAATGTTCAGACACTGCTCTTCCCTGGGGAGAAATGTCATTTTCATATGGGGAAAGCTGAACCAAATGAGCCTATTGGGCTGGTGGAACAGATTCCCAAATGGGTGTACCACTAAATCACTTAAAAGTTGAGGATGACTTTCAAGAGCTGTCAGTCAAAAGACAATCAGTTACACAATTACTTTGTCAACATATGCCACCGACCCCTTACAGCTTCTTGGCACTTTCTGAGAACCCCTTGGCCGTAAACATCAGTAAGGGTTTAACCAAAGTTTCCCCCTTTAAGAGATCCTGTTAATCAGTACAGAGTTTAATCTAGATTCTGTGGCTCTGAAGAAGCCACAAGGTAGGTCAGACACTCTTTATGTATGCTTGACTTCACCTTGCTGGAAACATGTTTTTCTATTCTAGGAGAGTGAAGAATTCAGATGTTAGAGCCATGCACATCTTACAATATTCCAGTTACTGGAGTAACCGTATCCACCCTCACGAAAAACAAGCGTTTTTGTACATTTCATCATATATAATATCCTAAATAGTATTATATATTACTGTGATGCCTTTTTACATGAAATACCGTTAAAAGACATATACTGGGCAAAATGTGCTGGGTGCAAACTAAACAGTTTCTTGAATTCAGTTGAAATTTGATTTGTTACATTAGCTCTAGAGATATACAGTTAGAAGTCTTGAGTAATTGGGTCATCTCTACTTGTATTTGTTCTTTAATGAAGCTTAATCAGTATGAAAATAAAGTTCGGTTAGGAGCCCTGTGCTAGGGCTTCTAGGAAGTGGAGGAATGTCCAGTAGTTTGTGCATCTTACTTATATTTGGACTTGATTTTTAAAATGGAATAGTTTAAGCCTGGCAAGAGATTGACTAGATGTCAGTGTTTTGCTTTTTTAAATTGATACTGTGTTGATTTCCTTTCAGAAGTAAGTTCAGCAAATGTGCTGACAGTAATGACTTGCTTTGCCATATTTTATGTAACACAGTTTGCTGTGACAAATTATTCCCTCATCTGAATCCATACCATAAATCATTTAGATTTTACTATATTCATTTAAAATATTGTAGATCTTGGCTTCTGTGTGTCCATTGGATTAATTGTGGAAGGGGTATAACCAAAAGTAGCAAACTTAAATCCATCCAAAATTAGGTGAAGTTGCCCACCAACCTTCTATGAGGAGCAGTCCTCTTTATGACAGCTGAGATAATTCTGTTCAGTGAACAGAAACTTTCATTTAGCTCCAGTCAAGAAATCCTAAGTAGGCCAATGTGGCACACTGCAGCACCAATGTGGCATTAATAGACCAGAATGAGTCACCAGAGGATGACCTGACCTTCCTCGTGGAATGCTCCCCTCAGAGAGGAGAACAGACAAGGTAGGACTCATCCTACAGAAAGAGCAAGCAGAGAGCAAGTCTCATAAGGGCAGCTCCAGACCTAGAGACAGAGAACTGTTCTTACTTTCCTCCCAAATAAGCCTCACTTTTGTATGAACTTAATGAACCTCTCCCATGAAGCTCCTGGAGAAGATTGTATTACTAGAGTCCATAAAAATCTTACATAAGTCATCTTACAAAATGGTGTTCCACAATTCAGAATGTTTTACGGCTTCCAGAAGATTCAAGGTGGTAGCAGTTAGGAAAAATTACCACAAAAACTAAATTTAAAAAGTGTTCATTTTTTCCATGGCTTTAAAAACTTTTATTCAAGAAAGTACCCATATTAGAAAGTAATCTTTCTTAATACTGCCTATGTTAACCTTTGCCTCAGGCTGGGCTTTTTACAAATCAAACCATACTGTTAACTGCGGTCTTTGACATAAGAACCACCTTTCCTATAAGTTTGCATAGTTATCAACATCATTTGGCCTTAATATTAATCAATGCAATTACCAGAAAATGCAGCATTATAAGTTGCAAAAGTAATTTATGGTTTTTACTTTTCTATTTTGCATTCTATCTTTACCACATTGCTAAATCATTTCATCAGACAGTTTAAATTCTTTGCAATATTCCATAATTTCTACCATTCTGAGTAATACTTTCATTTGAATATTGTTGTGGCCTGTGATAGTATACTATGCAGCATCATTTCTGCTAATCCCCAGGGCTCTCCACCATTAGCCTTTTTGCTGCTTCTACTGAAACCAGCTTTTAATTCATGAAAGGACTTCATTTTGCCTCCTATGGCTACTAACTTAATAACCTCCTGAAAAGGACTCTATTGAAAGCTTTTTGAAATCCTAATTCAATATCTATAGAGCCAGATATCCTCTATCTATTATTTTGGTAACTCTTAAAACTGTGCTTTAGATTGCTTTCAACAAGCTGAATCTGCAGCGTACAGTCAACAGATTTCTGCTCTGTGTCTAGCAAGCCTGTTTCATAAGGGCAAGAGACATATAAAACCTTTAATTTAGTGTTGTAAACCAGCTTCTCAGGTCTTGCTAAACTTATGAGACAACCAGTTAAGTCACTGGGCTCTTGTGCGTGTAGGATGCTGATTATACTTCTGAGAAGTATAGATTCTTTTTTGAAAAATCAACCTGAAAAGTAGGTTATTCTCATTAGGAGAATTACCCAAATGCTGTGTGAAATCAATAAGATCAACTAAAACCAGAAACAAATGAATAGACTGTAGACTATGTCTTCCTTCCTGTTTTGTACAGTTTTCCTTGCTTAATAATAATGTTATCCCTAAATACACAGTGACACCTTTGGAGATTTATAAAATGGGAGGAAGGAATTTTTCCAGTGTTGGTGGTATAGGAATAAAACCTAAAAACTTGCAGACTGGAACAGGTGTATGATAGGTATGATTTTTTTTTTCTTCTGACAATGCTCAGAAATCCCCCATGGCAACACATTTTTGGAATTTGTGAGCACGACTAGAACATGTCTATTCCTGTAGGGAACCATCAGTAACCCCTTTACTTTGCTCAGAATAAAGGAATAAAGGGAAAAGCTTTAAAAAAAAAAAAAAGCTTAATCACATTTGTATACAGAAACACATTTGCTGCACATTGCTTTTGTTGCAAAATCCAACTATTGCCTGTCTGGAACAACTTTGAAATTGCGTAACCTCTCCAAAGTAAGATATTAAGGTAGACTCACCTTAAATCATTTGAAGAAATACCTCTTTTTTTCTGTTGGGGAGAGTGAACACAGTACCACTGTTTTATTTTATTTATTATGGCCATTCTGCCCACTTTCCTGCCTAGAGATAAATGTCAAGAGTCAGAAGCTGATAGGAACAGTCTCGTAGAATGCTCTTCATGTAGAAAAATCACTATTCTAATTTGCCTTTGAGCCATTTGGTTTTGTCATTTTTATTATATTTTTAAAAAATATTGTGTGTGAAAATGCAAATGATAATGTTTAATGACATGTTTTATAAGCTTCCACAATTTCTAAAGCCATAAAACTGCCAGATTTTACTATGTGTGTGTCTGAAACTTATGACAAAATCAGATGGATGGACAACTGTAGTTGTGCATTACATCGTAGAAGGTTTTCTGGTATTTTATGCTATGGTTTAATTATTAAAACAAAATAAATCTTCAGATAGTTGTTTTTAACTTTTCCCCAGACACTTTTTTCTGTGTGCCTTTGTCCCAAAGTTCCTGTTTATTTCTAATTTTTCTGTTTTGTGTTATTTTTATTAAAACCAAATAATTTCAAGTTAATTTAATGGTGCCTAAGTGCAGCTGTTGGGGATCTCTCAGAGGGTGCAGCTGAGGGTGGAACTAAATCTGCCACGGGGCTATGGACCCCTGAGGAGTCATTAATTCCCGTTCACCTCTCACAGTAGGTATATATAATATATATAATATTGCACGGCTATTATAAGTGCAAATTATCTTTACACATCTTGTAATGTTCATATTAGGCAGTTGTATATGGGAGAGATTAGCAAAATGTAGAGAGGTAATGCCTCTCTATCTTAATCTAAAGTTTCACATTTATTGTGCTTGTGGAATTCTTACAACTTGTTAATAAATCATGTAAGGAAAAAAATGAAACAACTGGGTGTGTCTAACAAGGTGTCAGCAAGTCTTTGAGCACCAAGAAGAATGTAACTATATGAGCATACGTTCTGAAGTAGCGGACATACTTTTGTCTGCCACTGAGGTTATCATGTGGTCCATTATTTGCTTCACACAAACAATTCTCGAGCACATTCCACATTTGTCAGAGTCATGTTTTCAGACCACTTTTCTCAGGGTGGATTAATCTTCTATTTATAATGCTTCCCATAAATTAAAAGAAAGCAATCCTTTAAGCATAGTCTACAGCTATTTGTTTTATTAGAAGAATAGTATATTTTACATGCCTTTTTAGAAATCAGTTGACTCAGGTAATCTAATGTGATGAGAATCCAAATAAATAAGAACAAGTTAACGCATAATTCCCTTTACTTTTTTTTCAGTTTGGGGTATTCCTATGTATCAGTTTGTCTCTGTCTTTCCAATGAAGAATTAATAGGAATAAAATCTGGATACTTTATATTAGGGCAAATTGCTGATAATAACAGGTGAGCTCTCACAACTGCCTTGTGTAGTAGCATTAATGCTTTCCTATCTACACGAGAAATATCTCATACCTTTTAAATAATATTTGCCCTTTTCATATCTGCATCATAATTGTGGCTCATAATGATTAATTAGTCTGCTCAACTCTTTTTCCTGTCTTACTGTATCATACTGATAAACTCCTATAGTGTAGCAAAAATCCTTNATCCTTGCTATTAGTCTGTCACTGTATCACTGCATGACATACTATAAGGCCTGTATCTCATAATCCACTTTTTTTTGTCATCCTGTTTTTTCCTGTATGATACGCTGACCCTCCTCTATACTGGCAAGACCTGCCTGCTCTGTATTATCAGTGATGTGTGTATTTATAAAACCTAAATCCAGGCAGTACAATTAAAAAGAGTTATGAAAATGCAAGGGGAGAATCCCCTCCCCCCAGAAATGTCCTAGATTATCTTCTGGATGGCATAGCTCACAGACTGTTAGAGTGTCACACATGTAGCTGAGAATCCATTTCTTAAATAA
>VYZV01017480.1:10054-79954 GCA_013401275.1 Pandion haliaetus | reverse complement strand
CCCCGGCCCCGCGCCACCGGGACGTCCCGGCACCGGCACCGCCCGGGCTCGGCCCTTGCGCCGCGGGGCTCCCCGGAGCGCAGCGCCTGGCGCGGCCTCGGCTTTACCTCACGCCTCCGGCTCCTGCCCCGCGGCGGCGGGAAGGCCGGGGGTGTGACGACGGCCCTCTTGGGCACGGCACGGACGTGCTGCGCCGGGGGCCTCCCGCCCCAGAGGGGCCGCGCAGGCGGTAGGGACGCGCAGCTTCCCGCGGGAGGGGTCGTGGTTCGGCTTAAAATGTTCTCGGAGGGGGAGAGCCCGCGCCCGGCGCGGCGGGGTGGCCCCGCGTCGGGGAGGGCAAGCGGCCCCAGCGAGGGCGCGGGTTGGTGCTGAGGCACCTGTGGGCGTCCGGCTCCGCGGGCGAGGGCGCGGTGCCTCGATGTCTCCCCACGTATTTGGGGTGCGGATCGTTGGAGCTGCCGGCTGGGCCATAACCGCAGCGTTCCCCCGTCCGAACGCCTGCCGGAGGTGGTGGTGCCTGTGCTGAGGGAAACCCTGAAGTCGCCCATCAGACCGCAGCTGGGTGTCCTCTGGGATCCCAGCGCAGACCTCGCTGGCGGGTCTCTTTGCTTCAGCGGGCAGCGGTTTGCCATTGCAGCACCACCGTGGCTGTACGCACACGGGCTGTGATGAGCTTCAGAGGTCAGGAGGCAGTTGAAGCTCCTGGACCATACAGAACGGGACCAGCTCCGAGCTTTGCAGCTGGAGCAACCGGGGAAGGAGGTGTCCTAGCTCTTTTGGGAGGTGCGCCACAGGTCTCTCCACGGTGAGAGGTTGAAGCCTGACCAGGTCACTGTGGGTGACGTTAATGCTTTTATTATTTGTCTTAGTGGAGTAGTGGAGAGAACATGTCTGGGATCAAGAGAGTGATCGCAGAGAAGGACCCCGACTACGAGGAGATCACCGTCACGCATCCCAACAAACGTCACAAAGCAGCCGAACAGTCAGGTAGGAGCTGTCTGAACTGAAGGGATCTCCCGGTTGGAATTAGAAATGCTGTGGATGTGCATGCTGCTAACAGGTCAGGAAAGGACTGGGGTAGGAGCTAAGAGGTCAAAGGGCAGAAATTGAGCAGGGGAGTTAGCGATACCTCTGTATAGCCAAATGAAGATGTGATAGTGGTACATGGAGCCATTCCTACCTGCTAGCTGAACTGTAAGCAAGGCTTGAGGATGCAGAGTGTGGTGCATGACAGCAGCTAGAGCACGAGCTCTCCAGGGCCCCAGCCGTGTACTTTGGTTCCTGTTGCTGAAATATTTGCCAGTGCATCTTCCC
The DNA here is from genome assembly GCA_013401275.1 of Pandion haliaetus. Taxonomy (NCBI): domain Eukaryota; kingdom Metazoa; phylum Chordata; class Aves; order Accipitriformes; family Pandionidae; genus Pandion; species Pandion haliaetus. The sequence goes on along the minus strand of VYZV01017480.1, from coordinate 78,640 downwards.
AGCAGTTACCCATGCTGAGATGTGCTCCAACCTGTGCATCTGTTCTGCAGTTGAAGTCTGCTTCCAGAAAGATTGGCAGTTTGTTTACATTTTGGAGGATACAGGTCACAGTACGGTGCGGGAGGCTGGTGGTGAGGGGAGAAATCCACAACCCTGCAGTAGGGGTAAAAGGAATCCATGACCCTGCGGTGGGTAGAATGGCTCGTGGAAGATGACAAATGTTTGCACCAGTAGGCAGATAAAGTGAAATGGAGCAGGGATAAGTTAGGGAGAAGGAAGGGGCTTTGAAAGATGCAAGGGAGGAGGAGGAGCAGCTACCTGACTGGAGGAAAGGTGGATAAAGAAGTCTAGTGGAGAGAGTAGCTGGATGAGTAGGTTTACATTTGGCACTCTTGGATGTGCTTGCTTTGGGAACCAGCCTGTTGGCAGGATGCCTGGGACAGGTTGCAGTTGTCTCTGGGCAAATGAGTAGAGCTTCTTGCCCCGGGGACAGGGAGTAGGCTAGTGATTTTTGCCATAGCACAGCTAGTGAGAGGATCATGGTGGGAGGAGCTGACGAACAGGGAGGTGAGAAAACCAAAGCTGGTTGTGGGATCTGAATAAGATCCGTGAACAGAGCAGGATGCTGGAGCTGCCAGTCGGAGAGGGACAGATGAGGGCTTTGCGGGTGATGTTTTGGAGCATGGCGTAGAGCTGGGCAAACCTGAGGAGGCTGAACTCTAGGTTGAATGTGTTGCTGGGCAGGTCCTGTCTGCCAGGCTGATTAGGGGCCCTAGCAGTGGATCTGTGCTGCAGCTGGCCATGGCAGAAGAGTGTCAGCACTCCCAGCTGCCTGCCCTGCCTGGCTGCCAGAAGTCACCATCCTCTGTGGTGGAGTGTCCTGAGGACTGCAGATGGGCTTTTAATTCACTTCTGAAGCAACTTTTCAGAAGGTCTTAGTAATTGGCAGGCAAAGTCTCAGGGCCTTGGAAGACTGTCCTTGCCAAAGTGAACTTTCTGTTCAGGTGATTCCTCCAGATTGGCTTCTTTCTTCCTCTCGAGGAAGATCTCCAACTTGCAATACAAGAATTCCTTAAGTATACAAATTTCACTAACATGATCTTAATTAGGGACTGTGGTTGATGCTAAGCTGGGAAAAATATGAAAATAAAGTGTTCTTAAAAGCATCTGTAATATAACCACAAATCCCGAAGTGCTTTAATTGTCATGCTGGTGTTGCATGGCGTCAGTCTTGGGAAGAGATGCAGTTGTCCCTGTCTGAACTGTACATCTCATGCCTTCATCTGTTTAGGTTTATTTTAAGTGTAGCCTTACATGCAAATTTCCTAGGCATGGTGTTCATGGCTGGAGGAAAATTATATCTCTCTGTTTTTTTAATTTTGCATTACTCATACAGATTCAACCATAATTCTGTTTTAATGTAGGCTTGAACTATTTCTGGTCCTAGAATATATACATTTGGGTATCTGGAAATAAGTGAAAATATTTAGGCTACCTCTGTTGCATACAGAAGCCTCAGTTGCCTTACTGCTGTTGTAGGTACCTCATCAGACAGTAAAATTATGTACGCTAGCTGGAACGTACCAGCAAAGTTTTGCCTTGCTTTTGATTTCTTTACTCTTTCTATTGGGGTATTAGAAACCTCTTCAAACAGTTATGTACCCTTTAGTAAAACAAATGCTTCCTCTGAAGCTCAAAACAAAGTCCTGGTGCTCCTAGTCCACGTGGAAACAATGTGAGATTTTTTACAGAGGAACCCAGGCTGTTTCTATGATCTGCTTTGCAGTGGGGTTGCTGTACTTCTGACGCTGGCTGGAGGACCTTTTCCAGGCTTGCTTCTAGAAGTACAGTTCCTGCTTTTCCAAGTTCTTGCTTAGAACTTGATAAAAACAGATGTTGTTTGAACCCCCTTGATATAATGGAGGCGACTTAAAGGAAGGGCAGTATTAAAGACTATGGTAGTTGTAGGGCAAAAAGAATTGTTCTTCCTATGTTTATACATGTTCTAGAAAAACACAGTAAGATGCCCATTTAGTTCTTAGCTGCTAATTTGCCATAAGGTATTTGCACAGTTTGAAATGTTAAACTACATGCTTTCCACCGAGGTCAATAAACTCCTGCTGAGAGGCTAACATTTGTTGACTGCCATGCTGGAAGAGGATTTTGTAAGAGGTAGAGCAGCTTTTGATAATGTAGCTTCCTTTGTGGGTAATAAAAGGCTTGTAGGCACTCCAGAGCAGGCTGCGCTGCGTGCCAGTGCTGAACATATAAAGTATTAGTTTGCCTTATTATTGCTGCATGAAGTGGTGTAAATGTCCTGGATATGAATCGGGCCAAAGACAGCAGAAAAATGTACGTAGTGTTCCAGCATACTTCTGCACAATCACAGTGCTAACTGCACTTGGCTGTAGCACATTTGAGTTTTCCTTTTCCTGTTTACAGCTTTACTGAGACAGAAGTAAACAAACTGGTCCTGTTCTTCCCATCTTCTGTTATTTGTCATCTCAGACCTAAAAAGGAAAAAATACTCTCCACATAAGCCATTTTTTAAAGATACATGTGTTTTTTGTTAAGACAAATTACTTTCTTTTGCAGAAAAATGATCCTTCCCTTTTTTGTGTGTGTGCTGAACCTATTATCCCTTCAGTTCTCCCTCCATAATGATTTCTCCTCTTTAGGTTTTCAAATAGAGCCTCAAAAATAGAAATATAAATACTTCCTTCTTTATTTTCCATGCGTGGCCTTGTACAGCTCGAGATGTTGCTGTGCAGAAGATTGAGACAATTATAAAAGAACAGTTTGCCGTTGAGATGAAGAGTAAAGAACATGAAATTGAAGTTATAGATCAGGTATAAAGGTTTTGTTCTTAAAAATACATAAGATCCTGGTGTATCGGGGTTTGGCGGGGGGGTTGCTGCAGCGGTTATCCGTTACTATATGTTACCTCTTCTTTTTTGTAGCGCCTGATTGAAGCAAGAAGGATGATGGATAAACTGCGTGCCTGTATTGTGGCTAACTATTACGCATCTGCTGGTCTCCTTAAAGCTGGAGAGGTAAAAATTACTTTGGGAATAAGACGACTTTAGGGAGTATTTGCAAAGGAAGATGTGTAGTTCACTGGCTATTCAGCTGATGTTTGGTTTTGAGATGTGATTTTCTCAAACAGTGGAATATGAACTGTAAAGGGGGTGGCAGTGGGAGAGGAGACCTGTGCGTCACCAGCTGGGCCTCAGGTACTCGGCAAAGACCAGTCTTCAAGGAGCAGTTGTCGTTCAGCAGCCCTTGGTTCTGGTTTCTGAAATACTCTGCTTTTTTTTTTTTTTTTTCCATCAGTTCTTGCATGAGAGCACCTTGCTTCTCACACATTGCACAGTTTGCCCTTACAAAGCCCTGAAAAGGGGAATATGTTTTTGTGTTTCACAGGAGGAGAGTGGAAGCAGATGGGGTTTGGAACTTCTTGGGAAAAAAAAAATAATCAAGATTTCTTGAGGCTCGGGTAGTGCCATGAAACCGTCCTCCCTTTACCATGGTAGCCAGTCTGTTAATGTTTGGTGAACTTACTGATGGCAGCAGTGAAGCAGGAGGTAAATCAAGGAGATACCAGAGAGAGATTGAAAATTCACAAGGAGATTGAAAAAAAAACTCCAAACCCTATTAGTTAAATCCCAGTTCTGAGCACTTTGTCGTTAATGGGCTGGTCATCGCTGAGTGTTCATGACTCATGCAGACTCCAAATAGATATGTAGTTCACTACCAGTGTAGGTGTTCAGTTACCATCTTTTCAATTCAGGGAGTTGATCTGATTTCCAGTCAAGATCTGAGCTGATTTTTGGAAGCTGTAGATGGGTGCTGCAAAGCTGGGTTTTACTCTAGTCCCATGAAAATTTCTTTTCCAAGCAGTGGCTCTCATTGCTACTCCTGGTTTTCCTGTTGTGATCTCCAGAAGTCTTGGAGTGGGGTAAAAACAAAAAGGTCCAGCTGTTTTTTTCCCCTCACTGAACTTGAGTTGAGCAACTGGAGTTGAAAAAGGTTATGGTAGTTGTGGTAGTATTGGGAGGCTTGGAGATCCCTCTTCCCCCCATTGATTTTTGTGTAGGCAGCTGAAGAATGTGAGCTAGGTTCTGATCTTTGAAAGTGCTTTTATCCAATGTCATTGTGTCAGCAAGAGCTGTACTGTCCCCTGTTCTTTACTTGTTCTGCTGTGCAGGGTGTTTGGTTTTTCCTTGCTGATTTTCACACTTGCCAGAAATAGCAACTTTTATAATTGTTTCAAAGTATTCACAAAACTTACTGGTGCATCCTTGCTTTGTTTAGTTTTCCTGTGGTTTTTATGAGCTTATGGCTACTGTAGCTGTACCTTCAATTGCATTTTTTATTTTTTCTAAAAGTCCTGATTTGCATACAGGCTAAATCAGTTCTCTCTTTATTTTGAAATTTTTACTGGTTTCAGTTTTCTTTGCTGTCGTATTTTTAATGTGTGATTAATGTATGTTTGACCTGGCAGTGAATGGTTGTCTTGTTTCTGCTGCTGGTAGAATGGGAGTCTTTGTAGTTTAATTCAGAACTTCTAGGAAGATGATTTGCAAATTCTTAACCTGTTCTCTTAAATATAAACAGTCTTCAACCCAGTGCTGCTGGGTTTGGAGGCTTATGATTCCATACGATTACAGTTTATTACATTTTCCCAGAAGTTAGTGGACAAGGTGTTTGTCATTTTACTTGACTAGAGATAAAAAACAACAAAAAAAAGAGGTTCTTGGTGGTGGTTTGGTTTGGTTTTGGGTTTTTTTTTGTGATGTGTGTGTGTCCCCACCGTTGGATATATGAATATAACTCTTAAGTAAGTAATTGAGAGTTGGTAATTGGAAAGAAACAAATGAACCTTTGAAGTCCAAGGTGGGACAGTGTTTAACTTCACTCCTGCTACCACCTCTCGAGGGCAGTTCTGCTGCTCCATAGTGCTGCTGGTGTCTGTCCCCATGTCACCCCCTCCATCACGTTGGCGGAATTTTGGATCAGGGAATTTACATGGATTAAAAATAACCCTGCAAAGGAGAATAAAAAGCCAAACAAAACCCAACCAAACAACAAAAAAAATCCCAAATCAGTTTCTTGATTTGTTTTTCTTTGTGACCTGCCCCCTCCCCATGAATAATTGTGCCAGCCTGGCTAATCCAGGTGGTTCAGGCAGGGAAGAAGATAGCCTCTTTCAGCTGGTACTACCTGCAAGAAAAGCTTGTCAGTGCAGCTCTAGTGTGAGTCTGTGGCTTCAGGAGCTGGAGTGAGGCTATCTATCAGTGCTTTGCTGCTGGCAGAGAGGTGTTTCTGCTGACTTGATTCACCCTCAAACCAAGGTGACAGGGAGGACCAGTGGCTAGAAGAAGTGGCCGAGGGACACTTGCTTTGAGTGATGGGTGTTTTCCTTGCTGCTTCTGAGGTTAAAAGCAAACACAGGAGAAGGAAAAAAAAAAAAAAAAAAGGTCCTTTGTTACAGTAATGAAAAAAACAAAAGAGATTTGAACACTCATCTGCCCCATCCTCCCCCTTGCGGGTTTAGGAGGATCTAAGATTAGCTCTGAGGTGTCCATTTTGAGGAAAGTTTGCAAGCACGCCTAAGCACATTATTCTTTATCCTCCGCTGAGCTTTGGGAGCAGACAGGGTGCTAATACACATGTAGCTTGCCTCATAGGCATTGACAAGACTGCCAGTGAGTATCAAAACTAAAGAGCCTGATGCATTTACTTACCCTGCTTGCCTGCAAGAATCGGGCAGCTGTGGCCTTTCTGTGTATGGTAAAAGACCATAGGTGGTCTGCACAGGAAGGGAAGACATTCTTTTCAAAAGGACATTATAGGTATTTGGGTAGGCTGCAGTCCTTCTTTCCAAAACCAGGTGGGTTTCTGACATCAAAAGGTCTAAAGGAACAGAATCAATTTGGGGTGCTGTTTTAAAAAAGCACCATTTTAAGCTTTTATCTTCTGTGGCATATGTTTTTCCTGCAGGGCAGCTGATTAAATATTTGCTCTTTCTTCATACATTGACTTTTTCTCTTCTGGTGCAGCTTTGTTTTTATCTGGGCTGGCGGGAAATGGTGACCGGATCTTCCTGACCTCTTTGTTACAGGGGACCAGGTCATGTGATGCGACAATTCTTAATCACCCTTCAATCAAGAAATTCTTGGAATCGCCCTCTAGATCGTCATCTCCAGCTAACCAGGGCTCAGACACTCCATCTGCCAACCACTCCGAGAGCGACTCGCTCTCTCAGCATAATGACTTTCTCCTGGACAAAGACAATGGCAACTTGGATGCAGACGAGCGGCTGACAAACAGCCTGGACCAGAGACAGAGCAGAAATACTGGCCGGGTAAAGTAAAACTCAAGTGGTGGTCAAGGTGTTGGAGGTGCATATTCTGTCTGGACTCAGTGCTGGCACCAGAGCTCTTCATGTTTTCACCCACCTTGCTGAAGATGTTTCTTACCCTCTACAACCGCTTGCTCCCGCTCTCTCAGCCTGGCTTTGCTGTAAGGCTAACTGAGGTGTATGTAGCTTGGGTAACTCCTCTTAACTCAGTCTTGCCCAACAGAGAGGTCAGCCAGGCAGCACTGATAGCGTTCTTGTTAGCACAGCTATCTGCCACTGTCTTGGTTGGTAGCCTCTGGGGAAGGAGGTGTTTCACAGCTTGAGCAAAGGGTTTTGCTGTGCAGGTGGAAGTCAGGCCAGCAAGGGTAGAGCCTGGAGAGAAGAGGAAGATGTGTCACTCCCAGTAGTGTTTCTAAGAATTAATGCTGCTGCCTGGCCCTGGGTGCCCATGGGGACTGCATTACTTAGAGTGGTTGAACCACAGGAGTTTGGGGTTTGGCTTCCTCAGCAGCCTGTGGTGAAAACATAGTGACACTTGTGGATTAGCTCACCTTGGGAATGTGAGCTGGTAGAGCCTGAGTGCGTAGTTTGAGTTGTTTTTCTCTTGGTGGTGCTGCTTGCTGTTGTGCTAATATCACTGTTTGCTTAACTGAACCAAACTGACCCAGGTTAAAAATACCTTCTTTCATTGTTCCTCCATACTTTTTTCCTGGTTTTTTTTTTGACCTGGATCCATTCCCTTTAGGGCTTGCCGTGCAGCTACGGAAATGCTTCACCTGTTGGCTGCAGTAAGCCTCACCGGGGAGGCTCTCTCGCTGGCTGCAGGTGTAATGTGCCTTTAAGCTGTCAGGAGGCCTGCCAGAGGAGTACAGCCTCCAACCCAAACCAGGGATAGGTATATCTCATTGCATATGACTGCATTCTGTAACTCAACAAGTTGCAATAATATGTGGCAGAAAAGGTAATGATTCTGCCTCCGTTGAAGAGCATGATACCCTTGATAACAGGGCTGCAGTTTGCTGAAACCCTGCCTAGGGTCTGTAGCTGAAGTCAGATATACAACATAGAATGTGGACCCACCTATCAGACCAATATAACTTGTTCTGCACTGGGGCAGTGATGGAGCAGTTGTATTGCTTGGGTGTAGCATGTTGGTACATCTTTGACCAACGCAGTGCATGGCCCAGAGGTGGCTGAGGGAGTGATGAGGAGCAGGAGCCATCCCAGCCTTCTGTGGCTCCTTGCCCCAGTTTGGGGCATCACTGACTTAAAAGAGGAGGTGTAGCGGTTCCTAGTGGATCCACTGGTCCCCACGCTGACCCTTGTCTGACGAGTGCTCAGTGGAGTATGCTCAGGGAAGCTGTTAGCACCAACTCTGTTGTTCACAAGAGGATGGCAGTACCTTATTCTTTGAACAGTTGCTTTGTCCAACAGAGTTGTACAAAAGCCTCTCATTCTCATGCAAATGACAGTGCAGCCTGCGTTGGCACTGTGGGTGGTCATGTCTTCGTTTCACCACGGAGTCTTGGCCACCGCTTAATAACGAAGGCTGTGTTATAACTTAGGCTTAGGTTTTATAACGTAATTGCTTAGGCTGGATTTGTTGTGCCTTAAGTATTGCAGTGGATTTTTAGACTTACCTAGATGTCAGTGACGTGGTATGGCTGACTGCTATCCCTGTTGAGTTGGAACTGAATTCTTGTCTGAAGCCCAGCCTCAATTAGTCACCATGAAGCAACAGTGGAGACCCTCAAAACAGCAGAGGCTGGGAATGAGAAAGATTAGATTTTCAGAAGCCACTCATGGGAGATTTAGATTTGTTTCTGATTAGTGACCAACGTGATACCACTCTAGCAGTGCTTGATTTTTTCTCAGATAGTGCAGTGGCAGTGCTTTTGAAACCCAAGCTGAAATCATGGGTCAGATCCACAGTGTGTCACATAACGTATGCTCAGTTAAGCCATGCAGAGTGCACTCGGCTAGGTAGTATATCATTGTTGCGTGCCTGAGTTGCTTAAACGTGCCTAGATAGCAATTTGAGTATTCTTAGGGATGGTTCGTTGTTGGTCTCTCATTTAACTATGCAGGTTTACTTTTTTTAACAACACCTTACTATTCTAGCATCAAACAAAATGATGTTGAAGAGGAATGTTTGGGTTTTTTTATTTGCCTTTTTTTTCTTCCCCTACCCTCAGGACAGTTCGGGTGTTTCAAGCTCTCAAAAACCAGGAGGACAACGAAATGCTGGACTGTCAAATGATGAAACTTCACGGCTTTATGTGAAGAAAACAATTGTGGTTGGCAACGTCTCCAAGTTAGTATCCAGAGTTTGAAGGATGGTCCTTTATTTCAGGGTTATATGGAATAGGAAGTTAAAATCAGGAGACAAAATTGTTAGGCTGTCACAGTGTGAGGTATTGCCCTTGAATAATCCCTGTACCAAAGGCTGCTCTCCTTGAGTGTCTGCATGAGTTTTTTGTGGAACAGGTGTTTTAGTAGTTGTTTTTTATATATATATGGAGGTTTTAAGATCTGTTTGTCTCAAGGGCATTCTTTTCAGCCTTTTCTGACCAGCTAGAAATCCCAAGTTTTTCCATGAAAATTTGGAAAAGCAAGTTGTCCTAATGGCTAATTCAGTGTGTCCATAGGGATGATGTGATTTTTTTTAAACAAATAACAGAAAAAACCCCCAACAAAACCCCAAACACCAGAAGGAGGATAATTGTGAAAGTCCAGCATAGTCTGAAGAAATTCATGTGTACAGTTTTTATTTATAATTTTTTTCCAAAAATATTTAAGACAAGTGAATACGTGTAACTCGAACTTTGAGGAAATTAGTGAAGAAAGGCATTCATTTTATGAAACTGTGGACAAGTCCAGGTTTTAACTCTCCACCTTTGCACTACTCAAGTCACTGTTTTCCTCTTGCATAGAAAGTAGCAAACATTTGCTGACAAGACTTCCAGTGTTAGAATTGCATCTTGAAAATCTACGTAAGCCTGGACCCAGAACCAAGTATTGACTATGAAGTTTCTTAAAAATTTATAAGAAGAATTGTTATTTTTTGTATTTATGGTGGCAGAGCTGCTGATGTTGTGTTCTGGTGCAGTTTTGCTTCCTCATATCAGAATAAGATGGGGAAGGGGATTTGACAGTGGTAGAATGTTAAAATGAAGTCTTCCTAATTAAGAGCCAGATGTTTAAATGGACAAATTTCAAATGGCAGTTGTGCGCTAAAATAGAGGAAATGTGTTAGAAGCATAGAGTAGATTACGGGAGCTGTATCTGTTTCTGGATGAACTGTCAAGAGTAAGGAATAATGAGCAGAACTGTAGAGGGGGCAAGGTTCACATAGGCATTTTACCATGCCCAATTTTTTTGCCTAATCTTTCCTTTTTGTGGTATTCATCTATTTGGGATTTTTATCTTGTGCTTGTTTTTTAATTTCTTTGCTAGGTACATTCCCCCTGACAAGAGAGAAGAAAATGATCAGTCGACCCACAAATGGATGGTGTATGTCCGAGGCTCTCGGAGAGAACCCAGCATAAATCATTTTGTCAAGAAAGTTTGGTTCTTTCTCCATCCCAGTTACAAACCTAATGACCTGGTAGAAGTGAGGTAAAAAGGAATTACTCCAGTCACTCTTCCAGTCCTTATGCTTGCCAGGCTTGCAGTGCCAAGTTTCTTAGAAAGTTAGCAACTTCTTTTCCTGGTTTAGTATTCCATGTCTGTCTTTAACCTCTGGCTTGGCTTGACTTACTGCAAAATAATAGTAAAAATAAATTAGTTTTTATGTAGCAAATGTGCCAAACAGTTGGTTTTTTTTTTAATTTCTACTGAGAAAAAGCATTCAATTGTTGAATTGCATGTTATTCATGCAAGTTTGTGCATCTCCTGTATGTGTTACAATGTTTGCTGTGCAGGTTGGACTTCTGTTGCTAGAAGAGATGTTTTCTACCTCCCATCTGCTCCAGTGTGGGAAAGAACAAGGAGTCTCAGCTGTTTTGCGCTTAGTTTTAATGATACATGTTGGTTTGGGCAAGAAATTTTATCCCTCTCCCAAATATTTCTCCAATGTAGTGAGATCAGTGGCGTTGGCTTCATGCTTAAAGGAATTCTCCATCAGTGTAATGGTGCTGGCGCTACAGAAATGGGAGCTTCTCTGTCCTCTCCCAAACCTGTATTCAAAGCTGTGACCCTAATGAGATGGGCAGGGTTGGTTCTTTGTTGACTGCTGCAAGGAAATGTCCTGTCAATCTTTCATTTTCACTTCTTTGGACAAGACAGCGGGAGGATGCCTTCAGACTACTTTGTGTCTTCCCAAAGAAATTATTCTCAACAGGATGTTCACCTACCTCCTTGAGGAGGGTGGGGAGACTGCAGAGGTACAGAATGGCAACTTAATTCTGGTAAAATTAAACTACTGAAAGGCAGCTCCAGAAGGACTTACCTGAGATAAGAAGTGTTGGTATGGCTTAGTAATGTTTCTGAGAAGGCAGCCCTGAGCAGGATGAAAGCAAACTCCTTTGTATTTCTTGTCTAACGTACTAAATTACACTTGACTGCTGTCTTTTTCTGCCTCAGTTTCCAGTATCTGATGTCAGTGCTGTTTGTCTTCTGTTTTAATCCCATCTGGTTAATTGATTTCTTGTCATACAGTCACAGTCATTGTAGTAAACATATGTATGTTCTGGACTAAAAATAGCCTTTAAGCCTCTTCTGTTTTGTTTCATTGCAAAACTACATTTGCGATTTACAATAACAACAAGCTGAAATACAAACAAAGTAATGGTAAATGTTAGAGAGAAATATGCCCTTCTTTTTCAGCTTGGAGAATGACAGTGGTTGAGTTAGCTTTTCCTTGTTGTCTGTGTATTGTTCTCTTGATGTTATATGAAGTGTGTGCCTTCTTGATACTAGATAGGGAATAGCAGAGAGCAATTGCAAAATGCTGCATTGAAAACTCACCTTGCAGCTGTGTCCTAGGAGCTGACTTGGGGTTTTTTGAAACAAGTCTTTTTCATTTGGCATTACACAGCCTTCTTTTTTTTGAAGACACTTGTTTCCCGTGTTCTCTCATCCAACAGTGTTTTACTATTTTCTTCCCTGTACCCTTGTGCAAAATAAAAGTATGTTTTCAGCTGTCCAAAGCCATAAAATTCTCATTTCTGTGATTGCATTCTCTCTGTGGTGAATAGCAGGCCTGAAGATAGCTTTAGTTGTCAGCTAGAAAAGCAGTCTGGCTTTCTGAAAAAGAGGTAGGTGAAAGCTATACCACTTCTGCATCCAAAACGTGAATCACCATTTGTTTCCAGAGAACCTCCATTTCACCTGACCAGGAGAGGCTGGGGAGAATTTCCTGTGAGAGTCCAGATACACTTCAAGGATAGCCAGAACAAGAGGATCGATATCATACACAATTTGAAGGTATTTGAACAAAATATTTGAGAGAAAGGCAACTAAATGAGCTCTCTTGCATAGTCTAGAAGAGGCTCTGCTTTTGTGTGTGCCTCTGCCTCTCCCTGTTGTGTGTATGTCCTGCTGGCTATTTGCACATGAATAGGTGAGCTGGAGAATCAAAAAAGATCCAGGAAAAGCCTCTCACCTTGGCTGTATTGGAGTCTATGTGGTAGCCAAGGAACCCAGCCTTGCAGAAGCTGGGACTGATTCTGCTTAGAGCAGCAAAGCATTACCTGTTGTTTCCCTACAGTTTGAGATTTTTATCGTGCTCTCACTGGCTTTAACTTGACAGGGTGCTGCAGGGCTATCTTTTTGTTGGTAAAGTGATTGCTGTATTCTGTTCCTTCAGCACTTGCACATATCTGCTAGAGATTATCTTTGTTGTTAGAGTGGGCAGGGAGAGGCTGAGATTCCCTGTTCATTCCTTGTTCCTTTTGAAGAAAACCTTCTTTTTCAACTGATTCACCTGTCCTGCGACACTCAATAGGATTTATAGTATGCAGCAGTCCTAGAAAACTAGGCCATTGCTCTTGTTTTCCTTTTAATTAGTAGTCCCTAGTGTTAGTGGAATTAAGTCCTGAGCTGGTTTAGTTTCCTGTTTCTTTGAGCAGCATGATTAGTTTTATTTAAACTCTGCCTGCATTAATGAATTTCATACTAATGTAGATACCTCATTGCAACCCCAAACATAGACAGTAGAGAAGGTTAGAAACTTTCCCCTGGAACTTAGGGACATTTAAAGCAGATGATGAGTAAAATATATTTGGAGAGATATAACTTGGGGAGAAATTGGTAGCAGTATGATGGACGTTATGCAGCAAAGGAAGCCCAGCCTACAGAACAAAACTGAGCCAGTCCGTGCCACACAAGAACTCAAATCAGCAAATCTTTGCTGTTCGCATGCGGAGCCTGTGGCTGCTGTGAGGTGATATGAGTGAGCTGAGCCCTCCTCCACGGCTGGCAGCCTGTATGCCCCTGAGCTCTGGGGCACCGCAAGCCTGTCAAACCCAGCTTCTCTCTGTAGGTATCTTAGTAGATGCCTCTGGGATTTTCTGCCTCTCTATCAGCTGATGCTCAGTGTGAACAGTTATTTAGTCAAAAATTATAGTGTAAATATAGCCTTCATGCTGGTCAGTTTAAGTCTCTGAGTTTTTTCTTACTATTATTTCATTATATTGACTTCAGGAATAAAAAAGGACACTCCTCAAAGACTTCTCTTAGACTGAAATAATATTTCCCCAACAATCTCATTTCTTTCAGGTTTTTTGCTCCTTTCTACTTCAGTGCGGGCTTTGGGTCATGGTTGGCTTTTTTTCAGAAGAGAGAGTACTTAACGGAGCACACGGATTTCTGACCCTGTGGCCTCAAAAAAATCAGATGTGCTGCTGCTCAACTTACATAGTTTCAGCTCCTTTTAAACAAATTGTATTGTAAATTCTAGCTAATATATTGCTTTGCCCTGTTTAACATAAATATATTATATTGTTTTACCCAGTTGGACAGGACCTACACAGGCCTGCAGACACTTGGTGCAGAAACGGTGAGTCAGTGGGTTGTGGGATGGATGTTGTACTTTGATTCCCTTAAGGATGTTTAAGAAGAAAAAGATACACAGGACTAAGCAGAGTCAGACCCATTTGATTTCACAATTTCTGGAATTAGATTTGCTCTCTTGTTAAAGGAAACCATTATGACAGCTTGTCACTATTCATGACAACAGTCATTTTTTTCCCCTTTCTAGTTCAGAGGAGACTGTTTCCAGCTCTTTCATAAATAACTTATCTTGTACTACAGTTTTAATTTTTATTTCTTTGTGGAGCTTCTGGTACCAAATGTCTTGATTTGCATTCTGATGTGCTGCAGATCTCATGCATAAAGAATTTAGGTTAGAGGGATCACCGAACTATCCTGCTGAAATTTTGCAGTATGTTAAGTACTTCTAAGTTTCTGTGTCTGTCAAGATTCAGTATCTTCATGGAAAATGAAGTCTTTAAAAATTAAAATAAAATTAATTAATTAATAACTCAGTTTGCTATAGCCCTAAAGGGTTTTTTGTATTATTTTCCCCTCGTACTGTAGTGAATGGAAATTTTTAAGGTGAAATTGCATTACTTCAGCTTTTCAGTCTCTGGAGAAAACATTAATGTGAGATGTCTACTGCGATTATGGAACACTTTTGGAGAGTAGATAATGTGGTGTGTTTCTCAAAGTGTTATCAAAAAAGGCAGAAAAGACAAGCTGCAGTTTTGTGCATGTCCCTAAGGGGGTATGCAGTCCTTTCCTTAGTGGGATGCTTGGAGCTGGGCTCTGTATTCCTTCCAGTGTTAGCTATTCAGGTTCCCCCACGGACTGAGAGATGTGCTCTTTTACCGTGGGGGTTAAATGTTGCAAGATTTTTGTCTTAGCTCAGGTGCTGCTGCACCACTTGGAAGTGTCCCTGAAATGAATGGAAGTGTAGACATTAAAATAAAGAGAAAAGGAATAGTTGTTTTCACTTTTTATATCTTTACCTGGATACCAAATATTGATGTCATCCTTTTTCCTATTTCTGGAAGGTAGTGGATGTGGAGCTACATAGGCATTCCCTTGGCGAGGAGTATCTCTTCTCCCAGTCTTCAGAGTCTGACCTTTCTGACGTTCCTACATCTTTACCACTGCCATTGAGTATCCCAGCACCAGTCAAAGCTTCTTCACCAATTAAACAGTTGCGGGACTCCAGCCCAGATGCTTCTGTGGACAAAGGTAGAGCGAATGGGTGTTGGTGAGATTTGAATTCTTGGAACTTCAGCTCTTCTGGATACCTCCTCTTAATTGCTGTTGTGCTTTAAAGGTTGCCAGTGCTACCTGCTACTTGCTCACCCCAGATGATCATTTCCTCAATGGACTCTGAAATGTAGTTCAGAAATTGTTATGGTTTATTTGGGTTTGGGTTTCTTGGGGTTTTTGTTTTGTTTTAATCTGTTTTTTTGAGTGGGCTTGGTTCTGCTAAACATAGTGAATATGGAGCTTTATGCAGCAGATGTAGTTGGAAAAAAGGTTGTTGAATAGCACTTACGGTTTTGTTCTTGGCAGACTGTTTTCAGAGGGGTTTTTAGGTTTCTGAATGTCTTGGGGACTGTGTATATATTTAAGGAAGTGGCCTAGTGGTGTTCAGTTATTTACATAGGTGCCTAACACGAGTTGACTGGGGGGGTGGAACAAAAATGACTACGTAACAGTGGTGTTGAAAATAGAGAGTAAAGAAGATGTAGTGTATGTTTGTCTGAGGGATGGCATCTGTGCATGTCATGGTCTCATTCTCACCTTCCCCTGTAAGATCAGGAAATGCAGCGCCTGTTGCAATGGGGCAGTTGATGCCTTAGGAGCATTTGAATTGCCTGAAGCAAGCTAGTGCTGGCCCCTTGGGCACACTGTTACGATTTCTAGTTTGTGTGAAGTAGGAAAAACTTGAGTCTCTGTTAGCATTTAGCTTTATTTTCTGAAACATACGGTGTCAAGGCTTACATGACAGACCTTGGTTTACTGAGCTGAGAAACAAGGGTGTCTTTTATGGTTTGCATGTTTTAGTGTGAGAAACTTGCGGGAAACAGCAACTTTATATTTCAAAATATGGTCACAAGCAACATGGTCCGATGCCTTTCTTGATTTGTCCTGACACTCCTGTGTTCAAGGAATGGCTTTAAGGTGGTGTCTTGCATGGTGCGCTTTCTGGTAGGTGCTGTGATGCCACTGGTGGTGTTCTGGCTCAGCGAGAAGAACATCCACTGTTTAAATGTGGTGTTTTCTTTTGGCCAAAAGAGGAGAAACACAACCAAATTTTAAATGCTTAGGGTTTTTATTCAAACAGGAAGATATGCAGCACCTTTAGGTGAGCAGTGCTACAGCCAACAGGAAGGAAGTAAACCTGCCTCTTTCTTACACTGACAGGCAGTGGCTTCTCGCATCAGCTCCAGGTTAATTGATCCTTCGACATCAGATAAGGTGGATTCCTTAACCCAGGTCAAATGGCAGTAGTTAGTCTCCCTGTGCTCTTACTCTAAAAAATGCACTGCTTGATTCTCAGCGAAGGACATCCAGCCTTAGTCCTGTGGAGCCCTAACCAAGGACACTTGAAACTACCAGCAGCTGTTGGTCAATGGAAGGGTTGTTCCAAGAAAATTTGTAAGATGTGGCTGATCACCTGCCACAGCTGAAAAGGCTGTGCATGGTAGTGTTTTATTCTTCTGTTCAGAGACAAATCCAACAGGCTTGTCCAGGAGGAACCCCCTAGCCCATTTTTTCACTGTTCAGGGCTGCCCACCAGTTGCTTTTCCTTCCTTCCTTCAAAAGCGTGTTTGTCGTACCTGAGTTTTGTTTGTGTAGAGAAGCACAGTAGGGAATTAGATGTCTCAGCCTAAGAACTATTTCTCTTCTTTTCCCTGTTTCAATCAGGATTCCCTGGGAATGCTGAAACCGAAAGACATGCCACGTTTTATTCCCTGCCATCTTCGATAGAACGGACTCCCACCAAATTAGCCACACAGAAAGTTGCCTTTGGCTCTCATGGAAATTCAGCCTTCCAACCCATTGCAGCTAGCTGTAAAATAGTGCCTCAAGGTCAGAGTCCAAGCCCTGCAGAGTCACCAGGAAAATCCTTCCAGCCTATCACCATGAGTTGCAAGATTGTATCAGGTGAATGTTAGTTTGCTTATCCCAGTGCTTCACCCTGGAAAACAAGAGAGTGAACCAGTTGGACTTGTTTTGTGCCCTTCCCCTGATTACCTGCCAGTCTTTAAACATCAGGCAGTAGGAAACTCTAGAATAAGGAGCTAAACACACTTCTTAATGTTCAAGGAAGAAAAAATACAAGTGTGAAATGCTTCACATCAGATCAAAAGCAGGATGAGAGCTGTTCTCTCCCTGTTCTTGAATGCTTTTAAGTATGAAAAAGATAGCGTTTAACTGGATTGCTACCCACAGAAAGGCCCAGGCAAGGACACATCTTCCATGTGGGTTGTTTGTATGTGGGAAGAAGCCATTCTTCTCCCTCCTGCTTTCAGACAGCTGGGATGGATTAAGAAGAGTATTTTTTTCTGATTATTGGGCAAACAATTGGATTCAACCTTGTAGACTTAAATGGTCCCTCTTGTACTTGCGATATCTCCTCAGACGGAACAGCTTTGGTCTTCCTCTTCCAAAAGTCCACCCTCTGTTGGATTAAATTGTCAGCTGACTGCAGTGAGCAGTGTGATACTCTTTTGATAGCTTCCAAACCAAACAGGATCAAGGTGCTGTTTACTCATTTCACTTACAGTCCCTTCCCTGCCTGTGCATGGTGCCATCCAGTGGATGATGGTCTACATCAGAAAGTTTTAATGTGCAGCTCACCATGTCGCATGTTGTGAAGCTGAAAGGTGACCTGTTAACATCCCTTCATTTTCTGGTGTTCAGGGTAGAGAGGATGAAGCACCACCTATCAGTATGTGTGATTTCTGATGATCTGCTCCCAGATAATTTTCCTCGAGTTTGTCTGGTTTGTTGTTTTTTATTAAATTTCAATATTGTTCCTTGACATCTTAAAACTGTGCTCAGGCTGATTTACATTTGAACCTATGCCAAGTGCTTTCTTCTTTCTTAATATGCTCTCCTCTTGATCTTCTTTTCCCAAGGCTTCCCAGAAAGCAAGAATTACAGGGGCCATTCTATCTTTCTTAAAATCCTTGGACTAGTCTCTGTTGATCTTTGCTATTTAAATGTTTCCCTGCTAAATGTTTTTCCAAGGTTCTGCTGTCTGCCGAGAAGTATCAACCTGTCCAGATTTCAAAATCAGTTTCTAAGACATGGGGATTTTATCTGATCAGCAGTTGTTCCATTTTAATTGTCAATCACTGCCAAGAAAGCAGATTAACAGGCAGTTGAAGCTTAGTGTGCTTGCTGCTGTCTCTTTTTCTCTGATCACTTCCTTGCCTGTCCTTTACTCTGCACTTCTTGTTTACCCCCTCTTGAAGCTTTTTTCTTCTGTAGTTTTTCTCTGTCCTGGCCCCATTACCTAGAAGTTGCACATTTTACAGTTTGCTTTCAAGGGCCTCTGCTGTAGTGAGAGCAGTGAAGAGACAAGAGCGTCTATGCCTGTCTGATGGCTGCTGTATCACACAGCCTTTTTGTGTGAACTGCTTGGTTCCTGGTTCTGAATGCCCATACTGTGGGCTCCAGAAGGGAAAGAGAGCACCTATCAAAGAGCTTGGCTCTCTTTCTTTATCTCCTTGGGTGGACTGGTCTTGGCAGTGAGAATGATTAAGGGTAACATCCCTCAGGATTCAGGGGTGGACCAGATGGCTTCTCAAGGTGCCTTTGAACCCTGCTTGTCCTGGTAGGCAGAGAATGTCCAGGGTAGGTATGAGCCTCCAGGGTAGGTATGAGCCATAGTGCTTTACATGCCTTTTCTTTTCCTTCCCTTCTGTCTCCTCTTTCCTCCTCCAAGTCCTGTGATCTCACTCAGGCTGGGAAATGCATCCTCAAAAAAATGTTCCTTCTCTAAGCCATTTAAAAAAGTACTACTATTGCTGTATTTTTATGTTCTTACAACATCTACAAGATAGAAGCATTGGACTTTTTTTCTTAAGGTTCTCCAATATCGACCCCTAGTCCATCTCCGCTACCTCGTACCCCAACCTCCACTCCGGTGCACATGAAGCAAGGCTCTGCTAGTTCAGTCATTAATAATCCGTATATTATTGTGGACAAGCCTGGACAGATGGTTGGAGCAGCAGCCACAAGCACAGGTGTGTAGTGTGATCACGGAAGGCAGTGGCTTAGTCTTACCCATTCAAGTTTATTCTCCCTTTAAAATGATTAGTACAATAACAACAGTATTTCAGCTTGCGAAGATGGAAAAGTACTCGGCAAAGAAAGAGGGAGGTATTGTTGGTTTGCACAACTGGCCTGTGTAACATGGTTAAGGGTATCTCAGACTTTAACGTAACTTCCTTCAGGAAACAGCACATAGTATAAGGCCAAATTGAATTCACAGATACATCTTCAAAGAGAGCCTGTTCTTTGCAGGCAAAAAGGGAAGGGGAG
This sequence comes from Pandion haliaetus, assembly GCA_013401275.1. Taxonomy (NCBI): domain Eukaryota; kingdom Metazoa; phylum Chordata; class Aves; order Accipitriformes; family Pandionidae; genus Pandion; species Pandion haliaetus. The sequence continues at coordinate 59,757 of VYZV01017480.1, read as the reverse complement.
AAAGTAATGTAGACTGTGGTGCACAGAGATTTAGACAGAGTGCACAGGTGGTTGGGTGAGAACTGTATTGTGGGTGTGGGCAAAAAGCATGGAGAGCTTGCAGTGACTTGCAGATCAGTCTTAGGTCCCAGGGAATGGTGCTCTAGATGTGTTGAAATGTGTAGGGCCAGGCCAGGAGAACAGCCATGCTGTTTTTTGTTGCTGCTCTCAACTTCTAGCTGGTCCAATTGCAGCCAGTTTGGATTCCTCTAACTGGATTCCCTCGTTGCTTCAGTGGTGACGTAAGCCTGGGGTCAGCGGGGAGGACTGAACTTCAGGAGACTGGTGATGGGTATGGGAGTTAGTTGGTAATCTTTGTGTCTGGGCTGGAGGAAAGGTCACTCTAAAGTAATTTATTTGTTGTGATTTATGGCCCAGAACTGCTGTCTGTTTAAAAACACACTTGTTTGTGTATGTGTGTGCTTGCCAGCATCTCAGAAGGATGCTCAGAGTCCTGTGGTGAAGTGCAGCATCCATGTAACACACAAACCATTTGCTGGGCATCGTTGGAAAGTGCAAAAATTGGTCTCTTAATAGCAGTTCCTCCTTTTATCTGAGGGAACACAGCTGTCATGTTCATTTTAACTTCATCACAGAGGGAAATGGTAGGGGGAGCATAGTTACAGCTGAATTTTTTGAAGTATGTTTTGTGGCTTTCTTCGTAACACTGAGGCTATTTCACCAGTAAGGGTGTTTGGGTTTTTGTTGTTTGGTTGGGGGTTTTCTGCCTTTTTTCTGTTTCTTCTTTACCTCCAGCCTGACTGTCTACTCTGCATATGTGGTTTAGCATGGTTTGGGTAACTTTTCTGTTCTCCTAGTAGAGATTTGTACATGGAGGATGTAATCTGTAGATGCACCAGATGGTTTGGACATACAAGTCTTAACACCATTAAAGGTGTGGTTTCCCACCACATTAGTGTGATGTAAGTACAGACTGGCCTGGAAGAAACTGCCTGCTGCCTCTCCGTCCCCTGCATTCCTGCCACTTCCCCCATATTCTGCACAAGTCAGATCAGATCAGTGGCAGAGCAGAAAATTAATAACCTCTTCTCCCCAAACTGAGCTTTGTTGTGACATAGCCTCATCACCAGACCCTGTGTGAGGGACCAAGAGGGAATGTGGAACTGGATTTTTGGCGACAGTAGCCGGGCTGGACTGAGCGTAATGTGATACTACAGACAAAGTCCCAGGGACGTTTTTGATAAGGCTGCAGATCATATTTAGAAAGAGGAATGAGACCTTTATGCTCTGTGAAAGCCAGCCTTCCCAAACCTCATTTACTTTTAAATTTAAGTGCAGATTGTAATACAACTTTATGAGAGACTAGTACAGTGTTTTCACGTGTGTAATCCATAGCTTTGGCATCTCTTGAACAAACAAAACTAACAAACCAACCCAACAGCAGTAATAAATCTGCTGCTGAGCAACCAAGTGTTGTGTACACACTTTGATAATCCAGGGTAAGTTTATCACTGAACTCCCATCCATCTTGGGGGTTCAGGAGAGTGCTGTGGCACATGTATCTGTATGTCAATTTTGCAAGAGCAGTCTTCTGCAGACAGGGACCCTATGTCTTCATTCCATATTTCTGTTTCTTCCTCTACCCTACTCACTCTGTCTCTTCCTCTTGTTACTCCTCACTTTGTCTCCGTCCTTTTCTGGCCTTTCTTTTCCTTCCCACTCCAGCCTTCTCCAAGCCTTCCCCCATGCCAGTGTCTGAGGCTAGTGTAGGTTCACAGGGCTTCTGGACAGTGGATGATGTTACATCTGCAGCAGCAAGTTCTGACTGGCAGCTGGCTCATTTACCGTCCTAATTCCACATATTTGCACCTGTAGCTGATACCCTTGGCCATCCATGGAGGTGCCTGACCATTTCCTTGCAGCAAATGGAGCTCTGGGTAGAGAGTACCTTCAATGGGTGTGGATTCAGCAGGTGAAAATAACAGTCAAAATGAAATGCCATGTTTCGTGTTAGAAGAGGTTTTATGTGTTCAGTGGCACTGCTCCCCGGCCCTCACCCAACATCTACTTTATTTCCTGATATGCAGGGAGCCCAACCAGCAAACTGAGCAGTGTTTGTCAGTCCTCTCATGGAACTGGATCTCCTGTATCAAAGACCCATGGGAGCAGTTTTGTCACCTCAGCTGTCAAGGTAATGTTCTCATTAGGTGCATACTTTCCATTTAAAATCCAGCTTCCTATTAAATAGGGCTTTTTAGTATTATAAATTCTGCGTTTCAGGCAAGTTCTTTTGGTTGTCATTTCATAGGAAGGTTTACTGTGTCTAACAGATGGAGCCATGTGAGAACAGGGTGATTATATAAGATGATAGAGTCACTTCATGCGGCTCTAATTAGACTTGCCTCACCTCTGTTAAAGGCACTGCTCTTTTGCTTTTCTACGAGGAAATCCATGAGGGCATAGCTTTCAAAATGTCCTGTCTTTCAAAAAAGATGTCCTGTTCTTCTGTAGATGACTTTGATCTTCTTCACTTTGTTATTGACAGTATGTGATTAAACCAGAGGTGCCTACCTCAAAACCTTCACTGTTCATTATTTTTGTACAGCAGCTGCTCCTAGCAGCCTGATAACAGCTCATTTAGGGGTTTTACAACTGCTTGCATTTAGAAAAATGTTTGTGCAGACAGTGGAGTAATGTGTAAACAAACAGTGATAAATAGGATTCATGCTTCTGATCTGCAAAACCCAAAAGGTACGGAGCTCAACTGTCTCACATAAAATCTCTCCCACATCTTGTGCTAGGGAGGATATTTCTGGCAGGGAAGTGGTGTCAGTGAGGCTCTTTCTGAAAGCAGCTGGTGGGTGTGCTGCTGAAAACAGGAGCGTTTCCCTGTCTCCAAGTTGCAAGAATATTAATGCAGGACATGGTGTGGGGGGAAGGCTTGCCAGTCAGCCCACAGAAAGCAAATCACTTTACATTTGGAACTGAAATGCTTCCTATGTCTGTTAGTTAGGGAAAAAGTGTTGAAGATTTCTGTCTGAAGCAATTAGTTTGAAGTAGCATTTTAAGTGTCAGGTGTGCAGCTAGATATTCAGCTTTTAAGAGCCTGTCTGCTCAGATGGATTTCACTTAACTATGTGGAAAACTATTCATTAGTCTTAATTTTTCGCTGATTTGGGACAGTTCTTTCTGAAAGGTTTCCAGTGAGTCAGAGTAGGCACGTCATTAGCATGAGTTGAATTCTGTATTTCCAGGGCAAAGTTAAAAACTGAAGATTTTTTTTTTTTTAATATAAAGATCATAGCTCTGTAAATAGAAATGTGTTTTGATTTATGCCTTCTGGTTGGTGGAAAAGCTGTTATTTTATGGTTTCTTTAAGAGGAGGGTGTGTCATAGTTCAGTGTGATGTTACAGATTGTGCTTAACTCGCCACTTTTAATCTCTTCACTATGTGCTAGTTTTCTCTAGATTTTTTTTTTTTAATGACTTAAGGCTGTGTTTCTTCAGCCACTTTAAAATGACCGATATGCAGGCTGCTGTTGAGAGGACTGGTTATGCCTCTAGCCTTGTCTTCACACACCCCTCCCCATGTTTGCTACCAGTTGTGCAGTGATGTGGTGAACCAGTACAGACAACCAATCTGGTTGAAAGCTAATCTGTTTTCAGCCATATGTGTCAGTATAAAGAAGATGGCAGGAGTATTAGGTTAGAGTCTGAGAGCTTGCTTTCTGGTCGTGATCCAACCCAAGGATGGGCCAAGTGATTGTGAAACCATTGCTTTGGAGTTCATGTTGATTGTAAAAGACTACAATTCTTTTACTTAAACAAAACAGAACCGTAACAAACACCCTCAAATGCATTTGACTTCTCTACCAGCCTCAGATCCAGAAATGCCAGGTGCGTAATTTTGCAGGTTTAAAAATGTTTTTTACTCCATTTAGTTATGTAGCCTCACTGTTTCTGCCAAATGGTGAGTTCTGCCTGGAAAGACTGTGTGTCATCACATCTTTCTAGTTACAGGAGAGCAAAAATTCTTCTGAGAGAATTTTGCTTGCAGACTTAAAATTCACCTTTTTTTTTCCCTTCTGTAGCTTGTTTCTTCTTAGATTGTCTTCTCTCTCTGAGATTGTATATAGAATCACAGAATGGTTGAGGTTGGCAGAGACCTCTGGAGATCATTCAGTCCAACTCCCCTGCTCAAAGCAGGGTCAAATAGAGCAGGTTGCTGAGAAATGTGTCCCATTGGGTTTTGAGTATCTCCAAGACTGGAGACTCCACAGCCTCTCTGGGCAACCTGTTCCAGTGTTTGATCACCATTAAATTTAAAAAAAAAAAAAAAAGTTTTTCTATAATTAAACAGAATTTCCTGTTTCAGTTTTTCAATTTGTGCCCATTGACTCTTGTCTTTTCATTGGATACTATTGAGTGTTGTCTGGCTTGATCTTTATACCTTCCCATCAGGTATTTATACTCATTGACAAAATCCCCCCTCAGCCAACTTGAATTTTACAGCTCTGAAATGCTTTGTAAAAAAAGCTGGTCGGGAAACATGAGTCAATTTCTTTCACTTGTGTATGATACGGTAAGAAACAGTTACTGCTGTTGGAGATGTAACTTTCCAAATAAAATTTGCTTTGTAGGTTGTATTAAGTATGTTCCACTCCTTTTACTTCCATGTTGACTGATACTGGAAATGTCCTATTTGTATAGGTAATTTGGCCTGCCCAGATGGTCCATGCTACCCTTTATTAGCAGTCACTTGTGTTATTTCTTGTATGGGACATTTCACTGATTTTTGCACCATTTCTTCCTATTCGCAGCAGGAGGATTCACTGTTTGCCACCATGCCACCCCTTTGCCCCATTGGGAGTCATTCCAAGGTCCAAAGCCCCAAATCGGTCACCGGAGGACTTGGAGCTTTTACAAAGGTATTCCTCTTGTCTTTTGTGCCAGGACAAGGAGCCCAATAGTGCCGTTTCACGCTGACTTGTGTCACAAACCATGTAACTTCCAGTGCATGTAAAACCTTTATTGGAACCAATGTGTCTTGCTGCCAAGGGCGCTCTAGCACCTCTCAAAAACGTATGTTTTCTTTTCTTTCCCTGTGGCTCTGCTGTATGTGTGATCTTTCTTTTTATCTCCTCTTTCATCCTTTCTTGTTTTGCCTTGAATCACAATTGTGTTGAGGCTGATACTTTAAAAGCTATTTTAATGGCATACAGTAAAAGTAAACTGCAGTAGATCTGTCAGGAGCTTCTTAAAAAATGATACAGTGATGTCTGAATCTCAGATGTTGCCACTTCTGGGTACATTTCCTTCAATGTTACCATCTGGAATTTGAAGTTGTTTCTGGCAATATTAGGTGGTCCAAGTAAAAGATGGAAGAATGCTTCCTACCAGTTACAGTACCTACAGCAATCTTAACGCAAAAACCCCCCCAGCCTTTCTTGAGTTGCTGCTCTTGGGGATTAGATTTAATGCCTGTACCAGAGAAACGTGTATGCAAGAGATTAACGTCAGCTATAATAATTTTCAATATCTACAGCTATATATCGGTTGTAATTTTGCAGGATAGGAAAAGAAAAGTGAGGTTTAGAACGTGTTCTGAGCAGGAAGGTACTTAGAAATTTGAAACCTTAAAGTGTTGCTCCATGCTGAGATGCAGGGTCTGAAGGAGTCAGGTCTGGCCAAGTCCATTGTTAGTATGACTAGTAGTTGTAATATTACCAGCAATTTCTGTGATTCTCTAATTTCTGTGAGCATCTCTCAAGTCTGGAATGCTTTGTAAATACAGAGACACACACACACACTTGTGTGTTGGGAGTAGCCCTCATCTTGGAGCTGAGTTAGAGTCCACCTGGTGGTAAGAACCATGTCTGAGTTTACTGACTTGCCTGCCCTTTCCTGCAGACAGGCTGTTCCAGAAACGATCCCTAGTGATTTAAGGTGTTTGCTTTTCTTATTATTATTTCATCCTATTTAAAAGGTGATAATAAAGCAGGAGCCAGGAGAGCTGCCCCAGCAACCCCAACTACCAGCAACAGGGACAACCACACAAACCTCTGTGCAGCAGTATGTCACTGTAAAAGGGAGCCACATGTTAGCCTTGTCACCGCAGAAGCCGGTCGTGAGCACGGGCGAGGGGACGGTGCAGTCTAAGGTATGAGACACTTGGGCATCTTTGGTGTGGTGTAAGCTGTCTGTCTTGTGGTTTTATTGCAACACTTCGTGTTTCTCTCAGGGGTGTAGGGTTGCTTCTGTCTCAGACACAGGCAGCAGCACCATGGTTAGCTGTTTTCCCCATGTGCACAGAGTTGCTTATATCATGCTTACCTGTAGTCTTTGAGAAGGGAGCAGGATGAGCAGGCACTATTGCATTTCATTGTGTACAGGGAACATCTCCCACTTCTGTCTAACCCATTGAACAGTGGGGTAGGGGTGGTGTTGAACTGGAGCCTGTCAACCCAGAAAGTTGGTTGCCATCATCAGCTCTTGCTGAAACTCATCCAGGTCTTTCTTGTAAGAGGAAGCAAATTCTTTCCTTGGACTGCAGGCCTGCAACAAAAAAGAACAGGACAAATAGGGAGTGGGGTGGAGGCTGAGCCAGAACTAGCATTAGGTAGAAGCAGTCCTAGTTGAGTGGCAACTCGGGTGTTTATTGTAGGAGTCTGTGCCAATGCAGTGTTGATGTGACAGGAGCGATGCAGCTTCTGAGAAGGCATGGTAACGGTGCAGTGACAAGATGCCAGATGTATCAGAAATTGTCTCCATTCTTGCCTGTTTCCATTGTGAATAGAGTTAAATCATGTGTGAAGCACAAGAGACTACATATGGAGCTTTCACTTTTGCATAAGTAAATATATATTTACATTTGCAACAGTTCATTGTCCTTTTTACTGCCTTATTTACCTGTTTGAGCAGGTATGCAAACTTGTGTTTCCCTGCAGTTATTGTCAACACATAAACTTGAAGCACTTTGTGGATTCTGCTTTGAGACCATAGTTTTCCCAGGGAATCTGTTCCCGTGAATCTGTTGAAACTAAAATTTCTGGATCGCTGTACTTTGCCAAGGGAAGCTTTATCTTCAGCTGGAATTAAGCCATTACTTAAATATCAGAAAAAAAATGGAAGTGCCCTGTAATTTGAATGTACTTAATCTTTTGTGGGTGCTCTGAAATCCCAGTTGTGTTTAACAGTTTATCTTTTTACTTGGGATTGGCCTCTTGCCAATTTAATTTTGTTTCTGAATGAATAGCTTGTATACGTGACTAGACATGTATAAAGTGTCCTGAAATGTCTGGAGATGGAGGTAGCGTACCAGCTAGAATTCACATGATTGCTTTTGCCAGCAGCACATCATCCAATACTTATTCGTTGCAGGTTGTTGGCGTTCCAGTTGGTTCTGCTTTACAGTCGACAGTGAAACAAGCAGTGGCTATAAGTGGTGGCCAGATACTTGTGGCAAAATCTAGCTCTTCGGTAGCAAAGGCTGTTGGTCCGAAGCAGGTTGTGACTCAAGGCGTAGCCAAAGCCATCGTGAGTGGAGGCGGAGGGACAATTGTTGCTCAGCCTGTGCAGACTATAACAAAGGCACAAGTTTCTTCCACAGGTGCTCAGAAAAGTACATCTCAAGGCTCAGGTAGAGTACTTTTACACCTTGTTAATAGCTCATGATGGGTAGACTTTGAGGCTTTTCTTCAACTGAAAAATAACTATGTGTGATTGAAAAGCTTGAAAATGAGTAGAGAGGTCTGTAGGGAAATTCAGGCTGACTGAGATTAGTAATTAAGGAAATGTTAACTCATCATCTGTAAGGGGGAAGAGGGAGCAAAAGTACTTTAAAATATGCAGTGTTCTGTGAGTGGGGTCAGACAGATACACTGGAGAATGTGTTGGAGACCTGACAGATTTTCCTGAAGCCAGGTCTCACATTTTTTCCCAGCACTGTGGTCCTTAGATGGTCAAAGGGCTCCACATAAACGCAACCAAGAGCCAAACTGTTCTTACTGCGTCTTCACATCTTCCCCAGTGCTTACAGTTATGGGAGTATGGGCAGAAGCACCCCACCTGCTTCTGCAGGCAGCTGGCTTTAGCTGAGCATGTTAGCTCGGGCTCTGGACTGTTTGAAAGGTGTTATCTGGCCTCTGGGCTGGAGTAAGTCTGTAAACCCCATGGCTGTGCTGCTTTGGCCTGCAGCCATAAGTGGTACTGCACACAGAGATATTTTTTTTTCAGACCTGTTCAAAAAAGTGTCTGTGCATCACTGGTTGAGTTAATCTGCAGTTAGGCCGGCTAAGTATGGATTATCAAAGGCTAGCTGCATGTCACTCCTAGTACTTTCATCCTGTGCAGATTTCAATGCGTACTACTTTCTGCAAGCAGTAGTTTTATTTCTTTTTATTCTTTCTTTCTAGTGATGGCTACACTGCAGTTACCAGCCACCAACCTGGCAAATTTGGCAAACTTGCCACCAGGCACCAAACTGTACCTCACCACCAACAGCAAGAATCCTTCTGGGAAAGGAAAACTGCTTCTGATACCCCAAGGAGCCATACTGCGAGCCACAAATAATGCTAGTTAGTCTTGCAGGGAAATCTAATGAGTTAAATAATGTAATCACTGCATAATTAATATGTTTGGCATTTTTGCTGTAAAGCATCCTGGTACTGTGAAAGTCAGTAGTGGGGTGGCATTTCTCTGTTTGCAGCAACACAGTATGTGGTGCTTTTTAAGACTGAGATCTTACAAGTGTCTTCTGTTTTAGGTGAAACTGCTTTTCATGCAGTGCTCTGAATGTCTTTCTGTGCTGAAAGCAGACTGTAATTTTCCTCAAAATTCAGTAGAGAGTTGTCTTTAACTCTTCCTTGTGATCTGTAGGAAGAGACAACTGCATTTTCATGATGTAGAACTGAGATGGATTTCAACGTAGTTGTGAAGGCTATTAATAAGTAATGGAATGACACCCTGGAGACACTAGAAACATAAGAAAGTAACTTTGAAAAGGACAAGATACTGCATCTGGAATGAGGGAAAGAAATTGTTTTGAATATTTATGTAAGGTTTGGCCCCAAGCTGTCGAGTCCAGTAGAAACACTTTTTTGTTACTGGGCTTGTGAGTTAAACTTACTGTAAAATACATGGAGAATAACATTGCTAAAATAGTTCCGATGGGCAATACTTTGTTTATAGTGTGCTGTTGCTGTAGAGAAAGAATACTGCAGGTTTTGGACTGTGTAGATGAAGAGTTTTGTCGTGAGCCTTCTTCAGAATGCTCCTATTGAGGCTGGGATTGGGATGGGAGATGGATTGGGTGTAAACTTTTTGCTCCCAGTTCTGTTACTGGGAGTGAGGAAGAGGTATTATTCGGTTTAATACATAAGGCTGTAAATACCAGCAATATAGCAATAGAGTACATGTCACTGAAGAAGTAAATACTCTTGCTGAAGGTATTTTTGGGCTGTAGAACTTGTGATGGGAGCCCCATTGCTTGAGATTTAGAGAGGCAGCTGGAGCAGTCCAGCTTTGAGAAGCTTACAGGTGTCAAGGAACAGCAATACTTGTGATTTTTGTGACAGAGCCGTAAATACTTAATTTTTTTTTACCCTTGTTTCTTAATGAGAGACTGCAAAAAAGTCAGTGTTCAGGCTCTTCCCTCTGGAGGCGGAGCAATAGCAGTCACTGCAAATTGCCACTGCTTAGTTTCTATGATCTAATAACCCTGTTAACAAAATTGTATTGAAGCACCCCAAAAAAGTAAAATTAAGAAGTCAGTGGCTAGGGCTTTTGCTGCAAATTCATAACCTGCAAAAGACCAATGAAAAGGCTGTTCATCTATTGGATAGTATTTTCTTTTGATAGAAATTCAAACCAGCCTGAAATGAGCTTTGCTTGCCCACCAGTCTCCTTACTTCCCCCATAGCTCCTTTCATTCGTGGCATTTGCTGAGGCATAAAGGGGCACAGCAGCACATCTGAACTGTGCTGTACTGGGTAATAAAGTTACTCAGCTGCAAAACGTGGCAGCAAATGCCTTGCAAAGTGTTTTCAATTACTTGTATATACAGGGATGCTTTAGCAGTTGGCAGTATCTGGTTACCGAAGGGTCAAACCTTTACTTCTGGTTACAGGTCTCCAATCTGGTTCTTCTACGAGTAGTGGAGGAGGAGGAACCCAAAGCACAAGCAGTAATTTGTCACAGCATCTCACCTATACATCCTACATCCTGAAGCAGACACCCCAGGTCAGTGGCATAAGCATCTCAGTTGAAGCAGACTGACATTTCATTTCAGGCTGCAGTGGTGCTAGGTGCATGTTATGTGGTTCTGTAGTAAATGAAACATTCTTGGGACTATAGGATCTAGATCCTCGCTAACAACCCTTGCATCTCTTCCATCAGCCAGGCACCTGCTTTACCACTTGCTGTTGCTATTGGCACATCTCTGCCCCTCGCCTCCCCTTGCAGGGTTGTACCCTCATGGCTCCTTGCAGGGTGAGAAAGCAGCACTGAGTAAGGCCAGGGTAAGCAGTGGGTGGGGAAGAGACAAGAGTGTGGTAAGAGTGCCTGGTGGCAGGGCTGCAAGGGTCATCAAAATGAGAGGTGATATGATGGAGCTGGTGCTGGAAGAGCTATCTTACACAGTAGGATATGTAAGAGTTGGAGGAAAGCAAGAGATAAAGGAGAGTTACTGGAGTGAGACAGCAAGGGTGAGTAAGAAATTAAAATGAGGAAACAGAAGATTGTGTGAAGGGATCCATGTATGACAGTGGGTGAATGAAGTCTCTGAAGGGTAGCAACTGAATACTGATGTGAAGCAGGAAGGGTGGCAAGGTCTCAGGTGGTAGGTTATTAGAATGCACACTTCCAGTTGTCGCTGTGATTTCTGCATGCTGAGCTCTGAATATATAGCCTTTGTGGGGAACTAAATATATTTTGAAGTGAGAAGGTGACAGAATGTCTCCATTTCTCCTCTTTTTTTTGCCTAGCCGAGCAGTAGCCTTTCTGATCTTGCATGCTAAGCAGCATTTGTCACAAAGAGTAAACTTGAAGAGCATAAAGTGTGTTAAATTGTAGTAGATGCCTCTGACAAGACAGGAAACTGATTGTGGCTTTTTCACCCCTTCCCTTGCATCAGAAAATTTTTTTCTGCACTGAGAAGGCTGTGTCCAGCTCTTAGTGCAGAAGTATTCACTGTGATTAGCAGTGCCTTGTTTTAGAAGATGAAATGATGTTGCATTATAGCTAAAGGCTTTTATCCTGTATTGACACTCCTAGATTTGTTGACTCTTAACTGTGTTTCAAGTGCTGACCTCCCTAACTTATTTCTGGAGCAGGGCACCTTTCTGGTTGGCCAGCCTTCTCCTCAGAGTTCTGGGAAGCAGCTGACTCCAGCTTCAGTTGTTCAGGGCAATGTAGGAGTTGGAGCATCTTCCACACAAGGACAAGCACTAAAAGTGATAACTGGACAGAAAACAGCTCTGTTTACACAGGTAACATGCAAATTATGTGTTTCTCTCTTACTAGTTAGCATTTTGTCAGATAAAGTATAGGAACCATATGCTGTGAGAGCTTTTCCTTTTGTAGTTGGTTTGGGTTTTGTACAATTATGATGCTGCCTGTACTATGATGAGGAAAGCACATGAAGGCCTACTTTCATATGCAGATGTTCCAGCTTTATTTTTGTTCTCAGAGTGGATCGTGTGTAAGCTTGGGTTGCTTAGTTTGTAAATGTGCCCTGGGATTTCATAGAATCATAGAATGGTTTGGGTTGGAAGGGACCTTAATGATCATCTAGTTCTGACCCCCCTGCTGTGGGCAGGGACACCTTCCACTAGAAGGTGAAATGGAATTAGAGAAGTGAATACAGTCATGTGCAAGAATGTGCTTAAATTTTTGAACCTTAGAAATGGGTCACCTGCTAAAACTCTTAACAGTTTTTCCTTTGGGTATCCCTCAGAGGTCCTTCTTGTAAAAACTGCTGAGTTGTCCCTATGAAATTCAGACTCCCCAAGAATACTCACAATTGGTCATCCAAAATTCAAGATTGGTAGGCATATTTTTGCAAACTCTACGGTTTGATAAAGTTGATTTCTGAGGTGATAATTTTGTTCCAGCTATTATTGCCACAATTTGCCTTTTTGAAAAGTATTTTGAAAATGTTTTTCAGTAATAAAAAAAGTATTTGTCTTGTTTTGTTGTTTTTGTGTTCTTTTAAGTCACTTTAAAAAAATCCAAACAAATACACCTTTTTCCTTATGCTGAATTCTTTTTCAAAGGCTGCACCCAGTGGACAGACATCGCTGGTGAAAATATCAGATGGGTCTATAAAATCAGTGCCTGCTTCATCCCAGCTCTCCAAACCTGGCACCACTGTGCTGAGAGTATCAGGAGGTGTTATCACCACGGCAGCTGCTCCTGCCATGGCCCTTCCCACAAACGGGGTGGCCCAGGTGAGAAACAACATTGCCAGTATTCTGTAATGTAACATTTGCACTCTAACATGTGTCTCCATCCCCAGAAAAGGACTTTACTGACTTTTTCCCCTATTGGTATTCATCTTCTCAGTCAGCATTGCTGGTGGGTCTGTTCATATTTGTGTACCAGTGCAGTGCACACAACTCCTTTTCTGTTGGGTTGTTTGCTGTTTGGCATAAAGTAGTATCTGTGAAGAAACAAGGGGAGAAGAGAAACTGCAACTTGCTCTTTCTTGCTTTTAATGTTGTTAAAATTCAGGTAGGCAGGGAAGGCTTTGTCTGCTGCTGTCACAAAAATTTGCAGAAGAATGTGAGATGTCTGAAGCTCTGTATCCAGCACGCCAGTGAAAGCCAGCAGTAACCAGACTGTAGGTTGCTGCTCCGAGATCACAGACTCTCCACAGTGCTTAGTGCCCAATCTGCTATCAACAGATTTCAGAGGCCATCAGTGACTAGAGTTCGTGGTCCTTTGGTCCTGACTGTGTTCAAAGGATGTTACTCCACCCCAGTGGAGTTGTAACAGCACAGCCTTGGAACGAGGCACTTTGGCATAGAGTGAGGTTGGAAGCAAAACATTTGCATTCCTAGAGTGAACGCGCTTGCGCGTGGATGCAGCCATGCATCCAGTTGATGCAGGTTGTCCACCTGGAGTGGAGTTAAGAGTTCATGGGTGTGGGGAGGAGACAGCAGAAATGAGTGTATAATTCACTCCAAGCGTTTCCCTAGCTTCACTTCTTTTGCTTGTGGGGAGGCAAAGATTTAACAAGTGGAGAGTTGACACCATGCTGCCTTCAGGGGGCTGAATGCTGGCATACACAGCATATATAGGTGAAGATGGTAAAATTTGCATTAAATGCTCCTCACTGTTTTTACAGCTCTCAGTGAAGCTGCAGAGATAGAAATTTTCCAGCCAGCCTCTTTATCCCAAACTTTTTTCCCATTTGTCTACTGATACCTCTGGACTTCTGAGCAGCAGGGAAATACAAAACATTTCTGGGTTAAATCTCTCATCTGGAGGCCTAGCTGCTTGCTGAAGTTAAGGGACCTGTCTCCAGATAACTATCAAAGCAGTTGTGGTAGCAGTTCCTGTGTGCCTGGTTTCATTTTTTCTGCTTGAAACAACCTCCATTCTATATGTACCATCATTTTATATGGGCTTTTGGATATGTGCTTGAGAACCTCTTGCTTCTTAATGATAGATAGATAAACATTTGGTTTTGCTACTTCTAGATATTGCCTTCTTGTGCTTATTGTTGAATCATCTATGACATGAAAAGGAATTTGTTAGCCCTCTCTGCCTCTTTTACGCAGCAAATAGATAATGCAGGTTCCAGTTCATCTTCTGGAACTCCTGCAGCAAAGACACCTGGACAGCAACACCAAATCTGTATAAGCCAGAGCCAGTCTACTTCATCAGTAGTGAATAAGACTGCTACTTCCGCTGTTGTAAGTGTTGCTTCTCTGATGCCTACACCAACACCTGTGACTGGAAAAGCTGCAGTATCAGGTATTAAACTCCCTTCATGACTTTCCTATAGAAAGTTAGAATCCAGGTGTGAGTTCTTTAGATGCCTTCACTGTAAATGGAAGAATATAGAGTCACCTGCATTTGTGAATGTGTAAAAGTAAAGTCATGCTTTCTAAAACATATCTTATTGGCATAACTTTTGGCTTAGCCAAAGAGATGTCTAAGTAATTCGGCATTCTGTCACATCAGTGCATGCATTCTGCCTATTCAAGAGCACAGTGTGTCACTGAATGCTGAAACTATCGAGGTACCAGCAATACTACAGACTTGATTAGTTTGTGAAAGTGAAACTCCCACTGAAGTCAGAGAAGCTGCATGAGCAGAATTTGGCTCTGAGGCTTTGCATCTGCTCTGTTTGGCTTGGAAAGGAGAGAGATGTTGATTAGGGGGAACTGAAGTCTTTGAAGTCAAAATCCATTAAGTACAGTGAGGTAGGCTGGTTTTGCAATGTTTCAGGTTAATAAAGTTGAGGTGATAAAGATGACCTCATGTAGAGGGGAGTTTTCCTTATTTAGTTTTACTGTCTTCCGGTATCTTTTGTTTCATGGAAAGCAAATACAGCAGGTTTAATTTGAGTATTATGGGTTAAAATCTGAAATTTTCATTTTGACTGATTTACTTGCTGGGATGTTCTGTTCACTTGAAGTGGCTTCTTACTAAGTGGAAACAGTGAAAATACAGAAAAGAGAAAATAAGTGACACTGAGCTCGTCTGACTGTGTTTTTAAAGCAGCTTTTCTTGTTTCCTATGTACACAGTCTTCCAAACTCGTCCTTTTTCATCACTCTGTTTTCCCCAGAGCTTGAAAGTAAACAGCATAGACTGATAAGACTGCCACAATTCTGCAATAAGCAGCAAACAAAGCAGCGAGGTTTCTTTGTAGAAAATACGCCATTCTAAATAGCTTTCAGATTAAAACTCCCATTTAGGTATGAGAATGTTGCCTAGATTTTGTTTTGCTTTTTGTAACCTGAGGCACCGACTTCATCACGAAAAACTATTTCTTCAAGAATACCAAAAGAAGCAGTGGCTATAAAACATGTTATTTCAATGTAAAAAAAAAAACCAAACCAACCCAAACACCACAACAAACAAACCAACAAAAAAAAACCCCAAAACTGTGTTAAAATTCTGAAGATTTGTATTTTTTAAGGCAACTTTCCAAAAAGAATCTCAAATTTCCCCTTGTTTTGCAATGAACAATGTCTCTCACCCATGAGGCTAATAGGGTTAGTTGAAAATGTCCCATCTTAGCTTGCTGTTTGGGTCCATTGCCATCCTATTCTGACACATCTGTACATCACACAAAAATGAATTGGTAATAACTAGGTTAGCCTTCTGGCCTGGAGGTGAAAGCCTAACTGGCCAGTGCTGTGCATCTTTCAAAACCAAGAGATATCTTCACCAGACCTTGCATGTCTAGTACTTGGAAGGCAGCTGTGTTTCTTAAACAATAATAATAAAATATAAGGAGAATGGAAACTTTATCTCAAAACAAATCGTGAGTATAAAATTACCATCATGAAACTAAAAAGTCTACTGTTGTCAATGTTCTAAAATAGAAGCCTATTAAATTTCCACAAACTGATGAAAAGTTAGCTATAGATTGACTACAATTGTGTTGAAAATAGATGGTTTACCAGTGGAAAGGGTAGACATATGCTCAAATCACAGTGTTAGAGTGCTGGCTGTGGTGGCTTGGGATATCATCGCTGTGGAGGAGAGAGCTGGTGGACAGGTGATGAGTGCTACTTGCCCATGGCACTGTGGCACAGCTTGGAGCCATGCTGATTTTCACCGAAGTCACTGGGTGCTGCCATTGATAATGCAGTTAATATCTGAATGTCCTGCTTGTTCTTTTAGCCTTGACTAAAATCGGTGATCTAATTCAGTCCCCATTTCAGTATGCTTCAATAGTTTGATTAGCTATCCTTATGGGTGTATTCAGTGCATGTTACAGAAGGAGACACAACACTCAGTTCAGGTATGTCCTTCATCAGACTTGCTGTGCAGCCTTGGGCTTGTCACTTAGTTAAAATTGGTTGATTGTGCTCTGCTGACTGCGGTGGATGCTGCTGAGCTGAATTGCAGAGGTGTGTGCGGCACTTGGATACCTCAGTGAGAGTGGCTGTGTAAATACAACAGAGCTGTAGTTCACTGGCTTACCAGACCCTTGAGCACAAGGTCTTGTTCTGACAAGAGTGCTTTACTCTGTGCTGAGCCTGCTTCAGTTGAAAGGTTTGTTACATCAACTTTTACTTAAGATTACTTAGGTAATTAGGAAACTTGCTTTACAAATATCAGAGCGCCGTGCATCATGTAACACTGCACACACTGTGGTGCAGCACCGCAGTATTTTAGCAATCGTTTGTGTCAGTAAAAACTTGTCTGACAGTTCACTGAACTGTGGCTTGTTAAGAGGGTGGCAGTGCTAGCTTACATGCCATCCTAGTTCAGGCAGAAAGGGAGAGAAGTAGCTGGAGATAAACTAAATGGTGTGTTTTATTTAACATTTTGTCTTCCGTTCTTCTTGCAGGGTTGCTAAAAATCCACTCAAATCAGTCTAGTCCACAGCAGGCTGTTCTGACAGTTCCCAGCCAGCTTAAACAGCTCGGTGTAAACACAGCTTCTGGAGGTGTTCAGACAATACTCATGCCTATGAACAAAGGTAAAGGGCAGAGGAGGATGACAGATGGTGTTTGAAAATCCCCTTTGACACAGGGTAGCTCTTGGTCACTGTTGGCATACATGGTCCAAAGTTAGAGATAGAAGAAAATGTAGCAAGGAAATTCATCCCTAAACTTTGTGCTGCAAAAACACTTGTGTTGCTTCTGAACATGGTTATTTGTCAAAGTGTATGAAATTTTTTTTTTTTCTTCTTTGTTGTCCTTTTTTTTTCTTTTTTTCTTTTTTCTTTTTCCTTTCCAGTGATACAGTCACTTTCTACCAGCAAAGTTTCAGCTGTTTCAGCTGTCACAGCAGCAAATACGGTTGTCCCTACTCCCTCTACAGCATCCATCACTAAAGGTAACAAGGAATTTCTCAGTAAGATAAGTAGTAAAAATAAGCTGGTGCTGCTTTATGCAAGTGGCCTGACTAGAAAAGTAGACCCTGTGACTGTGGGTATAAAAACGACACCTGGGACTAGGAAATTAACAGTGACTTCCCCCTCAACAAAGCCCAAAGCATAGGCAAGTACAGAGAGAGATGAGGATGTTCTAGAAAGCTGCCATGAGTACTGTAAACATTCATTGTTTCAATCCATATTTGAAGAAATGCATAGAGCAGCATGTATTTAATCACAGTAACTGCTGTCCTCGGAATAGTGACTATGGTGAAACGTGCTGGAGGATGCCTTCCAACAGCACTAGATGTAGACAGCACGTGTGCGTGCACGCACACACAGAGGAAAGATGTACGTACAGTTACTTCCCAGAATAATGCATAGGCCAGAGCTGAGATACTCAAAGTCCAGTTCATGCAGAACTGTCATGCATCTCACCCATCCCACATGAATGACCAGACTGCCTGGCCGATGTGGGTTGGAAACGTCTCTCTCTCCCTGCTCCTGTCTCACCAGAGTTCTGTCCTAGACCTGAGAGAGTTCACTGATGTAAAAATCAGTGATGTCTTCAAAAAAGTTCTCACTTTGAAATGTCACTTCTTGGTAAAACTGTTAGTAGTTTTCTACCCAGCTCTTTGTTTACAAAAAGGCCAATGTACGTTTGCAGGCAGTTCAGTTTAGTTCAGTCAGTCACATGCAAAACATCAGCAGTTGATTATGCAGATGATCTAAAAAGGATGAGATGTGAGCATGTTGAAGTTTGGAGGGGGGGAAACATGTTCTGGTGGCTTTCAGCAGAATTGAAGGTCAAATTTGTTCATGTTTAACAATCAGAATGCAAACAACAAATGAAGTGATATTATGTAAGGCCCTTAGTCTTACTGGAGTCTCACAAGACACTATTTATCAAGCTGACTGGTGCTTTTTGTCTTTTAAAATGTGTTCTGTTTCTTTGAAGTTAAGATGGAGCCTGATTCAACAGGACAAAACTGCACTTCTGTGGGTACCCAAGAAGGCCAAGCAGCAGTAAAAACAGAAGAGAGCTCTGAACTTGGGAATTACGTTATCAAGTAATTGTTTGTTTCTTTATAAGGATTTCCGGTCTTTGAAATACCAGGGGGAATGGAGGAGATTCTAGGGATGCGTGCAGTAGTATTAAGTTTGACCTAGAAATACATTATAAAATCTTCTGTCCCATACGCTGCTGTATCAGTACTAATCCTGTTGGGTGGCATTTGTTTCAGACAGTGTTGCAATATTTTCTTTTCTTTGTAAATGGATTTGTATGCAGGGCTCATGAAAGGGGGGAAAAAATTATTTGAAGATTTGCAGTTGTTTTGGGGTTTGCTAAAATCTCAAGCTGCTAAAACCTCTTTATCATCCACTGCTTGTATAATTCCAATTGCCATTGTGTGTCCTTACTGAGGTCAAACTGCCCAGTGAAATGCAGGTCAAAAAAGGGGCATCTGAAATAAGTAGAACTGTCTCTCTTTTTGGCTCTCTAGTCTCGTTAAGCTCATACACTTTAATTACTTAGCATGAGGGCTGCCTTGGTTCAGAGTTGGAATTAAATAATAAAGATCATTGGAGTATTTGTTCACTGGGTGCTGTGAAATCTGGTGCCTTGTTTCGATGCTCTTGCTAGTACTTGTTAGTGTTTTTTCACCAGAACTCGGTTTGCAAAATTTTGTCTGCATATTTCTTGTAAGGTGTAGGATGTTTCTTCTGCTCCTGATTCCTCCAGTGGCTGACTTTCCTGTCTCCATGTTTCGAAAAGTTTTGTTATCCCAACATATCCCTGCAGACATTACCCTGATGGAGAGTATGTGTAAGAGACAGGAATAAATCTTAAGTCACTACACACTGGAAATTATCTTAGTTATAAAATAACTAATGGAAAATACGGTTCTTGCCAGTTAAATACAGTATGGCTGGTTAAGTAAAATTTACCTGAACTCTCATAAGTGCAAAGTTTCTCATGCAGGATCCCATGTTCCTACTGGGACAGCCTGCATTAATAGGTGCGTCTTATCCTTCAAAGTAGTGTTGCACCTTGCAAGGCGATGCAGGGATTTCTTCCAAGCCTGCCCAAAAAAGCCTGTCTTCAGTTTCTTCAGCTTGTCAAATGCAGCTTCAGATGTGTGGACGCTTAGGCAAGGGGAAGGGCTGCTTGAAATACCTTCTCCGGATTGGGGCATAACAGTTTATCCTCACACTGCTATTGCTATAATGCCTTGGGGCTAGGAACTTTAAACCATGCAGTGATTTTGAAACCTTTTGCATCTGATCCATTGCTCCAACAGTATTCTTCATTGTGATTTTTTTTTTTTATCCCTTGCAGCATAGAATATTTGGAGAACATCCAGCAGCTTTTAACAGCAGTAGTGAAGAAAGTTCCATTAATTGCTGAAAAAAGTAAGCAATAAATGAAAAGGCTTTGCTTTCTGTTTTCAGTGTATCAACAGAATGCCTTGCATACTCTGTAGCCACAAAAATTATTAAAAGACGGGATGAAATGGAGCCACTCTCCTAGAGAGCTTAGTCCAGGGGTTGTTCTAAAGATGCTTAGAATTAGACTCTTCCAATAAAGCCAGATACGTTGTCAGCAGTTATTAACTTTCACCTGTTTTTTGTTTAGAAATAGAATGTATTTCCTCACAATGGCTGCAAATAGGTCTTCTTTTCCCTGGTTTGTCTTTAATGGATGTGCTTTTTTTGTTTGTTTGGTTGGTTTTATTTAATACCAGGGTTTCACAAATGCTTGCAAATAGGATAACATAGCTCAGCATTGGAATGTGTTTGCTACTGGGGTTTTTGCCTTTTTTTTTTTTTTTTTTTTTTTTTTTTGGTAAAGATGGTAGTTTGCAGAGAAACGTTTTAATCTTGTATGGTACTTTATCATTGCATACCTCTTACTTATCTATATAGCTGAAAATGCATCCGCTTTCTCTGGTAACTAATGCGATTTGAACAAGTGGTCCTGGAGACTGGGTAGGGCAGACCCTCTCTTTGCACAGTGAGCAAAGTAGGAGTGGGTGGCACAGTAAAGCTTTCATTACATACAGCTCTCTGGCCTACAGTAGCATTCATGAATCCATCACTTAGGATTCATATCCCCTCCTCGTGTTTTTGCCGGGAAACCTTTTCACTGTTGTTTCATTTTTATGTTGTAATTTGTTTGCAAAAAATAAAGTTTTTCCAAAGGAAGAGACTTTGACCAGTAAGACAGACATACAGGTCTACATCATTACAGTTTTGGGAGGAAAAAGAGGCTTAAAACAGCATATAGCCACAGATGCCTGTGTATGTGACCAAGAGGGATGCTGGTTCTGCATCCAAAAACCATAGTGTCTGCTGCACATACCTGTGCTGTGCTCAGAGAGGCCACAGCATTTGTAAGAGAGAGTTGCAGTCCTTGATCCTGTGAGCATGAAACACATTTCCCTCTTCCTCTCCACTAAATAACATCAAAACCAGAATTTATCTTACTTCACTTACTAAAAATTTAGTACTCTCTTTGGCTTTGTGTTTGTTTTCTAGGTGAAGATGCAAGCTCATTTTGTGCCAGTTCAGTGGAACAGTATTACAGCTGGAATATTGGGAAGAGGAGGGCAGCTGAGGTAATCCTCTCCTCCTGTGTTTCATAAGCAGTCATTAGGGACACAAGAAGGATTTCTGAATTATGGAACCTTCCTTGGTTTTGGCTGATTAGTTTTCTGAAGCAGTTTGTTGCATTTTAAATTGAACCATTACTTACTGCAAGGCGCACTGATTTGTGTCCAGGTAGTGATCCAGTTTATTGTTCAGAGGCTTTCTCAAGCAGAAGGGACTCTGAAGGTCATTTTTCAGCTGATTCAAAGTAAGATGTTTTTGAAGCATTTTAAAAATCAGAATTTTTGCAAACTGTCCTTTTAGCACTTTATCCTCATCACTCCTCTGTGGCACATTACACTCATGGGAATTTTACCCAACTTTATCTGTCTTTTCATGGGATTGTGTCTACTTTAGGAAGAGAATTGAGGGATCTGACATAAGGAATGCTAGTGCTGAAATAGCTTGTCAGTTCACCAAAGATAAATATTTCAGTTAATCTGTACCTTTTTGTATTGTGGTTGTTATGTTTCCCCCTATTTCTTCATAATTTTGTCATCTTGCTATGGAGTTTTACAGGGAAGATGTTAAAACTGATGAGACACACAGTAAACATGTCTCTTTTTCTTGATGTTTTGTTTGGGTGACAAAGCAGAGTTTACATGACCTGCCTACAGCTGCCTAATATCGGGATTAGGACTGTCTTCCACATTTGTTTTTCCTTGTCGTTCTGACTTCTGAGAAAATGATGTTCCTTTTGTTTTCCTTTCAACCTGGATTATTGTTCTGGGCCATAGTCTAGCCTTAAACATTTTAGCCAGTGTGATGAGATTTCCCTTTGGTTTGTCACAGTGGCAACGAGCAATGACAGTGAGAAAGATCCTACAAGAAATCATAGAGAAGCACCCCAGGTTTCACAATATTACACCCCTGAAAACAAAGCATGTGGTACACTGGTGTCGATGCCATGGCTACACTCCACCTGACCCTGAGACCTTGCGGAACGATGAGGACTCGATTGAAGATGTGCTGACGCAGATAGACAGTGAGCCGGGTGAGTATGGAGGGACAGAAAGCTCCTTTCTGCCAAAGACGCTGCTTATTAAATGGCTCAGGACTGTGTGTATGTACACACATGCTGCTTCTTCAGGAGAAGCGGATTCATACTTTGTTTTTAACTTAATTCACTTTGCCGTAACAAGAGTTGGAGGTCGTAAGGGCAAGCCTACAAGTGAATCTGTCCCTTGTGTCCCTGTCGGTCCTGATGTTTTCTGGGGCTTCTTTTAGGTTTTATTTTGCTCGGAGGCCCTTGGAGGGCCAGTGTAGGCAAATCTCAAGAGATGATTCTTGCCCCACAGTGTAAGAATTTGTAAGTGGGCACACAAACTAAGCATAGGGAGTAATGACATTTCTGCCCTTGGGTAAGCTTAGCCTCTGTTAAGACTTACTCTATAAACAGTGTGAACGAGTGCAGGTACAAAAAAAACCCTCAAACCTGGCAGTGGCAGTGTGGAGCTCAGTGGGGGTTAATTTACCTCCAAAAGTAAGGTGAATTGGCCTGTGTGAAGATTCATGTTTTATTACAGCTGCTACGTTATTCCACTGGGCATAGCTCTGGGATCTCCACAGTCCATTTTAGTATGTATTAAACACATATCTTTTTCATCCATTCTTCACAGTTAAGCTCTCTTGTTTCACCTTCAGATAATACCTTTCCTAAAGCTGAATGTGTTTCTGTTCTGATCACACAAGGTTTTAAGGTATTTCACAGAAGTGTATGGATTTGATTATTCTTTGCTAAGTCTGGCCCTGCATTGCAGTTGTTGAAGGTGGAAAGGAAGCCTACATCCACCTTCTAATATTTTTACCTAAATAACTAGATTTCTGTTTGTCTTTGAAGAAGAGAAGCTGTTTATTGCGTAGCTTTCCACTAAAGGTTTTACTGGCTCGTGTCGAGCATGCAGAGAAGAGGTTACCCTTTTGTAATTCCATTGTGAATCTGTCTTCTGATTTTTTTTAAAAAGCATGCTAATATTTGTCACAATGTAAAAGATGATTTAGTGCTACATGGTGCCTACATAGTAAAAAACCTCCCATTTCTCCAAGCAAGTTGAAGAGCATCAGACTGCTTTGCCAGTTGTCAAAAAGCTTCTGTGAAAATGTTTAGGAGACTCACGTTAGCCTGGTTTTGTTTGAAATGCAGCCTTCTTGATTGGTGTAGGGGCAGATGAGGGAGAGGACCATGAGAGTCATGAAGATATAATTAGAAGGCTCTCAATGACTTGTTTGCGTTTCTGTTCATCCTTATGTTTGGTAGGAACTACAAAAATAGCTTCCAATTACCTTGATTTCTTAACATATTTTGAGTGTGCATCTGTTTATAAACAGCTTTCCATAACCTATCATGTGTTTGACTGCTTCTTTTTCAGAATGCCCTTCATCTTACAGCAGTGGTGAGGAGCTGTGCCGCAAACTAGAGGAACTACAGCAATTTCTGAAACGNATTCTCAACTTTAGGGAGCCGTTAAAAATAAACATTAAGAAAGAACAGGAGGAGAAACAAGAGGAGATGAAGTTCTACTTGGCATCCTTGCCTGCATCAGAGTTTGTGAGGGACACTGCAGAGAAGGTAATAAGTGAATCATAAAGCTAGTAAGAACTGTTGTTAAGCTAGTTGTGGTCTTACATTTATTTAGTTGCTTTTCTTTCATCTGTATGGGCTTCTGGATGCTTTATGAAAGTTTTTTTAAATGCCCTGAAAAAATTGGACCTTCTGGCTTATGACACTCAGCTGGCCAATGCTGGCAGGAGAAAGTGAAGTGTACCAGCCAGGAGGTCATTTCAGAGTAGCTGTGTTGCGGGGCTTAGTACCAGAAAAAATCATCCTGGAAGGCTAGAAGCAAGGGGAAGTGAGGGGAGAGGAGCACTAGCACTGAATTCTTCCTGTCCTGTCACGTGGAAGACCCAAACTTGTTGCTTGGACCAGTGCCGTTTAATAGCAGTGCCTGAAGAAGGGTTGCTGTAAAGCTTAGACCACAGTAACCTTCTCTGCTGCTTGGATTTCTTCCCCCTATTCAAATTAGGGTAAAAGAAAGAGACGGGGGTCTTTTGTCACAGCAGCAGGAAGGCAAGAGAGGAGACTGACTTGGCTTGTAGGAAGGAGTACTCTGCTTGTACCAGCAGAGACAGGAGCAGCAGAGAGGTTTGTATGCAGCAGTTGTGGGAGAAAGAAAGGATCTCTGTCTCCACCTCAAATGCTGACATCAAGGGACAAAACTTTGGTTCTGCAGTGTATCTAGTCTCTTGCTACATAGGTGACAAGGGCATGGGCATGATGAGAGTGAGACTGGGGGAGGAAACGCTCTGATGTGGAACTTCTGTGCCAGCAGTACTGTTTAATGTGGTTTCAGTTGCTGTAGTTAGGTGCAGGGAACATGATGAATAGATGGATTGAATATATATGTACAGCTCTGAAAATGGAGCTTCCATTCTCAGTCGAAACGTACCCAATGCAGCCTGGTTCTTATGTGAACTTTCTGAAACAAAAATTAAAACCTGCTGTTGTTTCTTCTGTGTTTTAGAGGCATTTCTGCAGGCTGTTCTAACAGTCAAGCTTCATTTTCTCCAGATTTTTTTTAAATTGAGCCTGAGATTATACTGCTTGAAAGTTCTAGAGTGTCTGCTTGCTTGTTTTTTTTAACTACCCTTTGTAATCGATTTTTTTTTTCCTGTCAATCTCATTCTCATCTAATCTGTAGTACAATGTGGGTTATTTGATGTACTAATTTTTTTTTTCTCTTGTATTTTATAGATAGGCATTTCTTTTCAGCCTGCTGAGGTACAAAAGAATGTTTATGCATCAGTAATAGAAGATATGATTTTAAAGGTAAGAAATTACTTCACAATAAGAACTTTTCTCTAGCTGAATTAACCCAGTAATGTAGGAAAAAAGATGGACTATCCTTATTAATATGCATTTATCAAATCAGGAGATGCAGAGTCTGATGTCTGTCTTTGTGCATGTATAGAAAGATACATAGCTGGCCAAAGAGAGTCATATGCTTCTGTGTGTGTTTCCAGCTTTCTAACTGATTTGTTGGCTTGGACGCAGAATAGTGATTTGCAGATTCTCACCGCCAGTAAGATAGTGACTTATTCTGTGTCTTTGAAAGTACCCCTTACTTTGTCCTACCCTTCAGAATTAGAGGGGAATCTGCCAGAGTTCTGTAAGACTTGATTATTTTATACAAGGTTAGCTATTTTTTCCTAAATACTGTTCAGTTCCTTTTTGCCTGGGTTATCTCTGCTGGGAGACTGCTGAATTCCTGCAGACAGTAGCAATTCTGCCTTATACAAGAAACCATTTCTCTATCATAATCACTTTTGGAAAAGCAGAGACTGTTTCTTACCAAAGCTTTGAAGAGCATGGAGTTGGAGTTCTTGGGTTTGGACTGAAGGCTAACACAGATTATTTTTGGCAGTGCTCTGCTATATTTCAAGCCAAAGACAATTTTTGGAGTTGTTTATGCAGACTGCTGCTTATCAGAAGATCAGTTTTACAAAAGCTAATTGATTCCAGGTTACACACGCACCTGCATGCATGCTTCTGTTCTGCTCTGTTACTTATCGTTGTTGAACTCAGCTACAGATACATCCATTTGTAGACACAGATTGTAGCCATCAGATTGCTCCATTATAATCGTAGAGTTATGCCAGCTTTCCTGACTGAACGTCCCAGAAACCTCTGCTCTAGTCTTGATACAGGCACAGAAAGCCAAGAGCCTTAATTAGGTTTTGATTGAACCTTGATTAAGCCAGGTGCGTAGGGCATATGGCTGCTGTCTGCTTGCTGTCCAGGCTGGGAGGTTTTTGTGAAAGTGTCTTGACATAAGCCTGGTGACCACAGGGAAGTGGCTAACAAGCATATACCAGCTCCCCAGAGAATATCTGGAACCTGCCATGTACAAAACAAGCTCTGGTGTGTGAGAGAAAGGGCCCTAAAGTGCTCTTTGAAGCACAGGCTCTGGAACATTGAATCCACCCTGCTGTGCACATACTGCTCTACCGGACCAGAGAGAAACCAGACTGGGCAGTTGCAGTCTGAGCTCTGTGCATCTACAGGTCCCTTTCTTTCTGTTAAATATACTCAGTTCTTATTACTGTGCTAATAAAACTCACTTGGGCATCTTGAACTGCCCCCTGCTGATTGAATACAGGATTGAAGTGAGCCAGAATTTCAGCTGCTCTTACACTGATACTCAAGCAAATAGCATGTTCCTTTCCTCTTTTCCTAATGCTGTCTCCTTATGTTGTCTTTTGTCACAGGCCACTGAACAGCTTATGAGTGATATCCTACGCCAAGCGCTAGCTGTGGCGTACCAGACGGCTCCTCACAACAGGTACAGCAGCTTGTTTCCTCTTGGACCGCTTATACCAGCACTAAGGGCTGAACTGCTTGAGGAATTTAGTCAGATTTTGTGTGACTCGGACCATGCGAGTTAAGGAATTTATGAACTATATTCTGAGAAGATTCAAGCCTTATGAGGGGGTTTGTCATCTCCTAGCTCCATAGTGGCAAAGGATGGAAACATAGACAACGTTAAGAACTGAGGCAGGATTCTCTGGTGTTGCCAAGCTCAAAGGCAGATGACTTGTTTCTACAGGTCTTCTGTTGGAAGGACCTTCTCACCCTTGTCCATCTCAGGTTACCATGTAGACAACTTACTCATGGCCCGCCAGAACTTAGACAACCTAAATAATCTGTTCTTTATTTTGCTGATATCTCCTCTGGCTCAGATACTGAGTGATTTTTATGGTAATGATTAGGCCACATTTTGATTTCTGTTCAGCAGCATGATTTAGGATAGCTTGAAAGTGAAAAAAAAAAAAGTATTATGAGAAAATGCTTAGTTTAAGTATTTACTTGTATGCAATATATAAATATTTATATAATATATTAAATATATGTTATATATAGAAATATATATGCATAGAAGCTCAATCATTAATACTTCAGCATTTGATTTTCCTGTCCCAGTACCCAAGATGTTTCCCCAGTCATTTAAGAGTGGCTTTTTTTGTGCTGTGACATTTTAATGCTTTTTCTGTGTTGCTCTTAACACCTGCTCTTTTATCTTTTTTTTTTTTTTTTTGATTGATCTTTTTTCTCACCACCCCCCACCCCCTGTTAGTAAATTTATTGACTTGCTACTTTATGGACACATGTCTTTTTATGTGTTATAATAGCATTTCTGATGCATTCCCTGCAGGACTCCAAGAGAGATCACAGTGATGAATATTCACAAAGCCATCTGTAATATTCCCTTTCTTGACTTCCTCACAAACAAACATATGAAGATACTAAATGAGGAACAATGAAACAGAACAGAGAAGATGCTACAGGAAAGGTGGATTTATGACTGAAGTTGGGTTGACAAATTCAGTATTTCTGTAGGACACTATTATATAAATTTATAACATTGGGCTACTAGATTGTTACCTCCAATTAAAGATGCACCTTAATGCAACAAAAAGATGCTCTGTTCCAAATCAAGTTGTTAAATGTCAGTGTTTACTTGGTAAGTGTATGTTCAGTGGCTGAACAAACGTTGTCAGTTTGCATCAATTTGCTAGCTGTGAGAGACTGCACAGGCCTGGTCCCTCTGAGACAGCTGTATTGATGAGATTGAACTTTTTTTTAAGAAAAGAAATTACACTTTTTGATGCAGTCTGCAAACGAGTTGGTTTCCCCATACAGTGGGCAGAACAGTTGCTTTGGCACACTGGTTATGAGAAAAGTCAAAGGCAGCTTTTAAAGGTGGGTCATTTGAGTAGATGGGTGGGTTGGTTGGTTAGGTTTGGGTGTCAGGGAGCAGAAGGCTGATGGCTGCAACAAATTCTGCCAGTCCTGCTCGAGTGTGATGTATGTGACTGAGAACACAGCTGGGTAGGCTTACCATTAGCTTATTCAGCTAAGTGTCACCTAACCAAATTCCTTGCCTCTCTAGAGGAGGTGTCAGGTGCCACCCTTCTTAGTCACCTCAGAAAGGGTAGACTGGCACATGCTCAATCAAGATGAACAAACCATGGTCAGTCTTGGTAAGATTTGCCTGACCACTTGTCCTGCATGGGAGTGAAGAGGAGCAAGGACAGTATTCAGTGTTTGTGGGCTTGGACTGGCTGAAACTGTTTGCTTGCCCAGCAAGTGCCTCCCCAGGCTGTCAGCAGGGTTGGAGTGTGCTGGAGGGCAGGTGATCAGCTGCGTTGTACAAGTCTTAATGTTTTGACAGCATTCACTAATGGTCAGCTTGGATTGCGAAGTGCTGTAGAAGCAGCATCACTTTGGCTTAAGTTCTGCTCAACACAGAGAGGGTAGGATCTAAATATCAGAGATTTGCTGCTTGTGTGGAGCTCCTCTGATGTCTTGACTGCAGGAAGAAGTTCTGCTACTAACCCCATCACTTACCTGTCTCAGGAACATCACTGGTGTAGGAGACATGTCTGCAGCCTGGCTATCAACCCCTCGCTGAAGAAGGCTTCACTGACAACATCCTGACCACCCCACATCCACCACCCCTTCGTCCTGCCCTATGGGTGCTTGCTAGTAGCGTGAATAAGCCATTGTAAAGTTGGTGGGACTCCTGTTGGACTGTCATGCTTTCAGGGTGCTTGTATTGTGAGGCAGTGCTGTCGTGTGGGTGGAGCATGGGTCAAACAGCCAGAACCTCCAGTGTGCTGATCTCAGCTGGGTCTCCAATCTGCTGCATGGCCTTTGATTTAATCACTCTGTGCCTCAGTTTCCCCGTCTCTGAGCATGGGGAGCAGGATACCTACCTCACAGGGGTGTACTGAGGCCTCGCTCTTGTTGGTGCCGTGCTTTGACAATACAAAGCCTTTTTTAAATGTTAACCTACAGTTATCTTTCCTGGCCTGGGATAGGAACAGAAATCTTCAAAATGTTATCTTTTGGTGCTTTTTTGGGGCTAGAAGACAGGTGATGGTAACTCCAGTAGTGTGCAGGAACTGTGGAAGATGATTCAGTTAGAGGGTGGTTTCAGGCTTACAAGGAGAGTAGCATAGGTTTGATGCAGTTCTTAAACTGAAGAAGGTACTATGTACCAGATGAGATGCTGCCTGTCTTCTCCACCTTAAATAAAACAAAGATCTGCAGGAAAGCCCCTCTCAGTTCATCACAGCTAACAGGGAGTTAGTTTGCTTGAATATAAGAGTGGTAGAACCTGACCCTTGAATTTAGGAAATGGGACCAATGGATGAAATCCAAACAGCATTCAGAGAAGGACTTAAATGCCCCCTAGAAAGGGCATTTCAGATGCTCTGGATTCAAAAGATAATCCTGGCTTGTTCGGGTGAGCTGAGTGCAGGATTGCCTGCACAAGTAAAGTGCACAGCTTAGCCCTGACGTTAGTTTTTGAGCTGAGGTCAGTGCGAAGGAGTCGAGCAGTGACTATTATGTTTCAGCTCAGTGTTGGGAGTCAGGAGGAATCCAGCTAGCTGGGGAACTACAGGCCCCACACTTTGTTTGTAGGCTGTAGTGAACTCAAAAGTCCATACTGCTTTCAGGCACCCCTGTATGCAGCTTTTGCAAAGAAGGGCATTTTCAAGATGTCTGTCACTATTGCTATGACAGCCTGCAGGTTGTGTGGGAACAGCCTTTTGGGCGAACTCAGTCATGCTGTGATCTTCTGCAATGACACATGCATTTCCAGCCCCCGTCTCTTGTGGGCTTAGTTTCTGGGATTTTGATACGTCCAGAGCAGCTCTTGAGGATGCAGGAGCTTGTCTTTGGGCATCTGTTTGCAAATTGTGGCTTCCTTGCCTGTGTCCTGCTTTTCTGTGAGGAATGGAGTTTCAGAGTGAGTCCTGAACCTGGCCCTGAAGCAGGCAGGTAAATGCCCCTTGTTCTTAATGGGGCTCTTGCAGTGGAGATCTATTGCTACATTTCTGAGCGACCACAGGTTATTCTCCTAGAAGATGCTATATTAATAATATATAAAGTTTGCTGAAGAAAAATAAACTGTTAAAAGCAAATAGAAAATAACACATTTGTTAGTCCTTCAGCTGTAGGAAACATTTGCAACAAGTTCTTTGAATTTTGAAAAGTGGTGGGAGAAAAAATTGTCGGCAAGAAGTTCCTGTGGGAATTGCTTGGAGGTGGGTTAGTGGTTGTGGAATTTCATGCACCCATTCAGGTGTGTGTGGAATGCTACAGATGATACGGTGTGTTGAAATGTTATGGTATATTTCTCTGGCTTTTTAAAGAGTCTTGATTCAAGTTAAAGATCTCTTTACAGATATTGCCCCTATTTGTAAGGCTGAGTGTTTAAATCCTTCATGTTATCTGTATGATACTGTATAATTGTGTAAGATACGTATGTTTACAATAAATTCTTTTATTAGCTGTGCTAGGATTGTCTTGACTGTCACCCATCACTCAAAAAAGTTTCTCCAAATCTGGAGATTTTTGTGTGTTCTCTATATTCAGAATGCCTTAGTTCTGG
This sequence comes from Pandion haliaetus, assembly GCA_013401275.1. Classification (NCBI taxonomy): domain Eukaryota; kingdom Metazoa; phylum Chordata; class Aves; order Accipitriformes; family Pandionidae; genus Pandion; species Pandion haliaetus. Next base: position 29,587 of record VYZV01017480.1, on the reverse strand, counting down.
AAAAAAAATTGGTAGTTGTGGAATTGATCTGAAGGAAAAGGTAATTTTTCCCTTTTCTAGTTATTTTAAAAAGCTCTTGGTTTTGGAGGTTGGGGACAGGAAGCCAGGAGCTCAGCAAGCTTAGCTCCTCCAACTTTTCATTCTCCAGAGCAGCCTGTTTAAATAGCAAGTAATTGGTTTGTGTGGAAGATGGAAAAGCATGGTGGGTTGACGTTGGCTGGCTGCCAGACGCCCACCCAGCTGCTCTCACTCCCCTTCAGCAGAACAGGGGGAGAAAATAAGATGAAAAAGCTTGTGGGTCAAGATAAAACAGGGACATCACATGCCAATTCAGACTCAACTTCGGGAAAATTATTTGAACTTACTGCCAATTAGAATAGAGTTGGATGATGAGAAACAAAGAAAAAAAAATCCACCACCTTTCCCCCCCACCCTTTTTTTCCTACGACTTGACTTTAGTCCTTCATTTGTGACTCCCACCTCCTCTCCCCCAGCAAGAGGTACAGGGGAATGGGGGTGGCCTTTAACAGTCCCTCTTTACCAGTCTGAGCTCCCCCACCTGCCCTGGGCTGGTTGGAGCCAGCTGTGTCCTGCACGGGGCAGCCTCGGCCTCTCCTCACAGAGACCCCACAGCTCCGTTGCCAGCTCCTGGGCACGGGCACCCAATACAAAAAGGAATGGCAAAAAGTAAGGAAAGCTAACTTCTCCATTTTCCCCAGGCCGTGGGGAGGGTTCGTAGGTGTCTGTGAGCAGACTTAATGCTCTGTTGTCTTTCAAAATACTGCAAAACTCATTCTTGTTTGTACTAAATCCCCTAAAAGTGCCTCCTAAATGACCACATGCTTCAATTCCTTTATGCCGCCAGAGCCAAACAAATGACAATGCGGCCAAGGAAGGCTGACTGCGCCCCGTGGGCTGGGCTCTTGATGCTAACCCCCTGATGCCTCCCCTCCTGGCTGCTGTAGCCCTGCCCTTGCATTCGTGAACATATCTCTGGGACACGGTGGTCAGGTGCAGTGTGCCCAGAAGGCACCAGACCATCCACTTTAGAAATGAAGCTGTACGCATACACAGCTGGTGCAGGAACAAGCGGTGTGTATGCGTCCCAGGGTGCAGTCTTGGTGACACCAAAGCCTGTGCCACCAGGACTACAAGGGGTTGTCCATCCCTTCTGTACCACCTTTGCCCTAAAAGCAAACAGCCTCTCCGGGCTATGTGGCATCAACATCCATTTGTGGTAAACCAGGTTGGTCCTTGGGATCGTACGTTTACTGCAGTGCCCAGGGTAAAGGAAACAGGTATGAATAAGGCAGAGGTGATAGGTTTGCATCTGATTGCTCACCCTCCAAGAAACCAGTGCAATGCAGAGAAACATGCAGTTTATGAAAGCAGGCAAATCATTAATGTGCTACTAGTGAACTTTTCAAGTTCAGGTTATGAGAACTGACCTTGAGTAATCTAGTATTTCCCACACCAGAGCTTCACCTGAGCATGTGGAAGTGCAGGTGTTCACAGCTCCCTGGCATTGTGGATGCAGCTGGCACAAAACTCACTCTCAGCATCCCAATAGGCCAGGTGTCAGCAAGATGAAATGAAACAAGCATCTTCAGTGTCACCCTATAGGTAGTAAATTATGCTTCAGGTGTAAAACGTTCCTTTTAAAGGACATTTCTTTATGTGTCAAATAACCCTTGTTTGCAGTGTGATTCACAGTTGGAAAGCCTTGATGGACATAAGCCCAGAGCAATTGGAGGACAAATACTAGTGTGAGAGCAGCGTTGGAAGCAGGCCTGGCATCGTGACACCCTGGAGCCTGCAAAACCTGTGTAGATTTCCCCTCTTCAGAGGAACTTGGTGTGATACCTTTCAATTTGGCTGAGGCAGGCACTCTCGATGCAAAATCAGGTATGTTGCAGACATCAGTAGTCAGTTGCGTTGCCCTGTCCCTTGCAGTGGTAAGTACCTGCTCAGTTTTCCTTCAATTTGCCCCTCCTCTAGTTGGAGCCAGGCAACAGCTCATGAGCCTTTGGCTTTATCCTGAAAGTCTTCTGAGGCCTAGCAAGAAGAGCTGGCGTTGCACTATCTGGGGAAGCTGGTTGCACCTTCAGCACCTTTACCGCTAAGATGTTCTGGGGAGCAACTGTAAAGCGATGGTCTCTGTCAAAATTCAAAGCTAGCACCATTTTCCTGTGATCTGTGTGAGACGGCAGACAAACTGAGGTGAAACGCAAGTTGCTTGTCCCTTTCTGTTAACGGGTGTTATGGGTTTGTGTGGCACGGTTTTCCTTGGTGGCAGGGGAGGGGGGCTGCAGAGGCGGCCCCTTTAAGAAGTTGCTGGAAGAATTCGCTGCCCCAAAATGTCGGACCCGCGCGCCAAAATGTCGGACCCGCCTCTAGGCGGGGAGTGACGGTGGTAGCGCCTCTGGGAAACATATTTAAGAAGGGGAACCGGTAGTGGGGGGGGGAAACCTGAGAGGAACATCGCTGCCGACACTGGAATCATGGAAGTGGAGGGGGAGGAGGAGGCGCCTGAGGAGGCTGATGGCCCTGCAGCCCATGGGGGTGAACGGTGGAGCGGAGGCTCCCGAAGGTGGCCGTAACCCCATGGTAAAAACCGCGCTGAAGCAGTGTGAGACGGGAGAGCAGCCCGCGGAAAGGACCCGCGCCAGGGGAGTTCGGGAAGAACTGAAGCCCGCGGAAAGGAACCACATTGGAGCAGGGAACGAGAGAGGAATCTTCCCCCTGAGGAAAGAAGCAGCAACGACGATGTGTGGCGAGCTGACTCAACCCCCATCCCCGATTCCCCTGCGCCGCCGTGGGGAGGAGGTAGAAAGCATTGGTAGTTGAACTGAGCCGGGAAGGCGGGAGGGGTGGGGGGAGGTTTGTTCTGATGTTTAGTTTCCCTTCCTAATACCCTTGTGTTTTGTTTTTGGTTTGATTTGTAGTAAATTAAATTGATTTTGTTTTTTTCCCAAGTTGAGCCTGTCTTTTGCCCATGACCATAAGTGGGGAGTGATCCCTCCCAGTCCTTGTCTCGACCCACAAGCCTGCCTTTGTATTTTCTCCTCATCCCAGCGTGGCCAGGCAAGGGGGTGGGGGGTGACTGAGCGGCTTCGTGGTGCTTTGTTACCGACTGAGCTGACCTGAAACCACGACAATGGGGCACACGGGGCACCGCTGAAAGGGGGCCTTGAGAGCATGGCACCTGCATCAGAGTAGATCTAGCCTCGGTGTGTCCGATAGTGAATGTAGCAAACTGGTATCATTGGTTCCTCCCCTTTTGCCCTTCATGTTGATGGACTCTTTGCTGAATAGTTTGCTTTCCCTTTGAAAATGGCTCAGAAAAATCCCATAAGTGATCATGAATTCTACAGAGCAACAGCTTTCCTTTGGAAAGCAGTTGCACTTTCAAGTCAGCAGTCAGGCCACAGCTTGAAATGTGCCTTGGAAGCCATTCTTGCTGGGGGTCTGTGCCTGCAGATAAGCTTGAGGAGTAAGGAATTGACTGCTGATGGCTGTGAATGCAGTCGGGCATCTCCCCGACACTTTGCCCTGCTGTTCTGCACATGTAGCTGTGCAAGGGAGAAATGCAGCGACAAATTGTCCTGCGAGGTTGAATGCCCAAGGGTTATGTTTTACAACAAAAAAAAATTTGGGAAAGAACCAATAGCCAAAATACATTTTAATTTATTAAATTAAATCCAGTCCATTTGATAAAATACAAGCTTATTATATTACCACTTTGTTTACAACTGTTTGGTTTTAAGAAATACAGTGAATTAAGAAGAGAGCATGAATAGACAATCTACCCTTTTTTCTTTTTTTTTTTTCTGTTAATAAAGTCTAGGATTGAAATGAAATTAAATTGTTTGAACAAAACAGTTAGAAACATTATAAAGAGATTAAACAAGCAGATTGAATTCTTAGAAACATCTAACATGCAAAACCTTTAGTACAGTTTGAATGTTTCAAATTAATTTCCTGAAAAATTAATCTCCTGAAAAATTATTTTGGCAAGCACTAGTATTACTGTAGGTTCCTCTGGGTCCAAGGATAAGCGTGGGAAGTACCATCCCTTGTCCCAACCAAACGCAGCTTACTGCAGATGTTACCTATTCTCGTGGTTGTGTTCGGTCCTACTAGTATAGCAAGCAGAGGTGGCACCATTAAATTCTCACATAATGCAGTGAGAAGATGCTGTCTGCATGTATTCCAAATACAATCCACATGCCAACAGTTCAAAAATTGTTCTCACCGGAATTGCCAGCAATGCATACATGTTTGCAGAGTCCCCAAAGTTCATCAAATTTGCCTTAGACTTCAACTAGTAGGGAAGGTAAGAAAAAAATCTTCCTGTGTTAAAGTCTATTTCATTACAGATGAATGAATATCCGATCCCTGTTCAAGTCTGAGGATAGTTTCCTTTTGTTCTAGCCAACACAATTGTGTGTTGCAAACACATAAAGTAAAAGTTTTTCAAATTTTTCCCCCAAAAGAATGAGTAAAACCATGAAAAAAGCAGTAGACTAATTATACTGCATAAGTCATGGAGATAGAAACTGTAAACCCACTACAGTCTTGATGAACAAAGGCTAAAAAATGGTTTCTTAAAACATGTGTACCTCAGCAAAAGTTAAATGCACACCAATCTAAAAAAATCAGCTTCAGAACAATGACACTTAAAATGGCCTATCTTAAAAATGAAGGATGTCTTACATTCTACATTACATTTTTCTTTAAGAAGAGTTTCTAAGTAACATTCACTTCTGGTTGTTCCTAGCAATAGCATTACCAATATACAGGCAATAATTTAGGAATTTCAAGGCAATATTTTCCACCTTGCATATGCAAGAGTTAACACTTATTAAGAGTATAAGCATGTCCTTTTCATTAAAGGATCACAAGTTGCTTTAGGTAAAATCCATATACAATATTTACACTCACCCTAACAGCTATACAAATTACATAAATATCTTAGATCCTCTGGAGCCTGGTAGATGTCTAGCTGACTCTCTCCATGCAGTCCTCTCCAAACCAGGCTGGTGCATTGCTGTCAGGGCTGTCTCCCAAAGTTCAGTCCCCTCTTGCTCCTGCGTCAGCCCACCAATTTTGGAAATATCCAGCTTTCCAGCCTTAAAGCCCCAAGAGACTGCATGTGCCAGATTTATTTTAGAGGTCAATGATGCTGCCTTCCTCCAGCTTCTAAAACAACCCTGGAAGTTCAGACTAGCCCCTTTGATGCTATGATTTCTGGTGATAACATTTGAGGTCCTATTTCCAAAACCCCTCAAGAAGCCAGCCAGACACTCCCTGTCTTTCACTGGCCTACTTAGAGGGTGCTGCTAAATAAAACTCTTTTTGGTTTTAATTATCCATCCCACTTGTGATTGTTGTCCCTCCCACCCTGTCTAGTTAAGTGTAGGGATGTTGCCTGCAATACTGCCTTTGCTGCCCAAAGTCAATCTCCTAATGTGATGCCAGCTGGCATAGTAATGAACCGGCTCCTGTGAAAAATTAGGTCACTCCTCGCAGCGTATTTTACCAGTTCTGAACCAAGCGCTTTGCGGTTTGTTGTGTTAACAGAAAGTGTGTGTGCATATCGTTAATCACTGGAGCTGCTTTTGATAGTACTGGTTCTTTGATCTTAACACTCCTCCATGAAAATTGCATAGTGATACATCTTAACAGAAATGCCGCATTTAAGCTGCCTGGGTGTGAGGAGGGTCCAGGTTCACACGTTGAGGATCCGTGACGGCGCCTGGAAAACAGCAGAAGGGTTGGGGGAGAAGCTGGTCTTCACCTCTGGGATCTAGTGGGGCGAGGGGGGAGAGAAACATTAGTGTGACAGAGGGTGCAAATGTCTGGAGAGTTTGAGGGGTCTGGGGCACTGTGACGATCTATCTGTTCTCGCCTGTAACGTGCCACTACCTGACAAGCGTTAGCTCTTGGCTGGGCCCACATCGATGAGGCTGGTCTCGGTGTATAGGGTGATTCAAGGGCGGGTGTCATGCTGTGCCACCAAGGAGGGTCTTTGTTGTAACCCAGCCCTTGGACCTTAAGGTGTGTGGTGTGATGGGGCTTAACCATGGCTGGGTAGGCCTTGGCAGGAGCCAGCCTCTGCAACGTAAAGAGCTGGCCTCTTCACAAAGCCCTGCTGGCACATACTCTGCAAATATCACAACAAATTCACCGCTGGACTGGTGCTGGATTTGAGTGAGAGAAATTACAGTGGTGTCTGCCTGGTCCTTAACCTTTTGGAGAGTGCCACCTAGGCTCTGTCAGAACGCTCCACTGCAATGCTTTATGGGGCCACAAGCTATATGTGCTGTGAACAGAGGCACAGACCTGGAGTACCTGAGGGAGAAAAATTGGTTACTGGCCATGTCAGGCTGTGAAACTGCAAGGACTTTGATACGGATGTAAACTCAGGCCTGGAGGAAAGGTAGAGATAACAGAGGTTGCTCTCTCTGTTGTCTGTCGAGTCAGAATTTCACACAATATGCAGCTGTTGTGGTTGTGCTGAAGCATAAAGGACGCCTGGATGCTTGTGTCTTCACTAATGCTTAAAACCCAAGGGGTCTGAAACAGGACTGGCCTTAGTTGTGCATCCAGCCCAGGACCCTGGGTGAATCCAGCCATACGGAAAGCTTTGCTGGGTGCCAAGTATTCTGATGGCACCATCCCGACTAGGGAAAGAAGAGCAAGACCACAGGCAAAAAGAGTATAGGGAAAGCTATTGATCTGTTTGTTGTTGTTGCATTGTTCTGATTTTTCCATTCCTCTGGGGATTAATCTGACATGCTAAGGAACAAGAGGAGCGTCACAAACAGCCTGTGCACAGCTCAGGAGCTGGGGAGAACCAGCAGTCTGAGTCCTACATGCAGGCTGTCAGGACACAAAGTAAACCTGAATCTCACACGTCCAACAAAGCCATGGGCTTCAGGCAAGAGGGAAAGTCCAAACGGTCAAGTGTAAACCAGGGAGAGTTTGACTTCTCTTTGAACTGATGGCTCCTCGGCACCATCTTCATTCCAGACTACACCTTTCCCATGCTGTCTGCAAGAGAGGCCGTGGTGGTACCCTAGGGCTCCAGGAAATGGGACCTTTGCTTACATGGTCCAGAGTGGGGTGTCCTTGGTGGCGTGTGTTTGTGTCTGGGATTACGGTCTTCTCTTTCCCTTCCTTGAGAACTGGGATAGGGACTCTGAGGGGTTCATCTAGGACCCTCTCCTTTGCATCCTGTCTGCCAAATAGGAAGACATTGTATTTTGCCCCTCCGGGGTCAAAATACAAGATTTAAGGGTTAAATACCCTCTATCCTCATTGCTGCACCTCAGTAAGCAGCCCAGACTATTCAGAGGAAGGAGGAAGTTTTGGTGAGTTTTGCAAATTCTGTTTTGCTTGAGGCCACTGTCCCACTTTCAGTGGAGCTGGATATACCCATCGTGTGCCCTGTCACAGTAGTGTGCCAGCAATTCTCTGTGGAGGAGGCACTTGACTGTCTGCTGATTAAACACTTCTTCCTCATCTCCTCCAAGGCAAAGATTTACTTTTTACATGTGGCCCTGGAGTAGTTGCTATAACCCAGCTCCATCTCTGCTTTCTGAGTCACTCAGTGCAGCCTGTGAACGTCTTTTGCAGTTGGTTGTGAAGTGCCATTCTCTTTGGTGGTCTACTGCAGAAAGCAGCTAAATCAGAGCCTCGCTGGTGTGCACTTTCCTTCCTCATGGGGACGGGGAGTGTGTGGGGCCCCCTCAGGGAAAACGCTGAGTACAGAGAGAACGTTTCCTTGTGGGATTTTCAGTAATGCTTAGATGTATTTCACCAACAAGAAAACAATCTTATGCTGGTATGGAGAGTTGTAGAAACTCACAGAAAAATCACAAGGAACTCTCGGAGGCCCAAGAGCTGTGCGGCTCAGCTGCTTGCCACAACTATGTCCTCCCTGGTGTCGGTAGCAGGGGCAGCTTCTGCCCTTACCAGCGTGGGGGAGTTTTGTCCTGTCTGGGTGAGTGCTGTTTCTTAGGCAGTGATCTGCAGATGCTCCCATGCAAACACCTGTGTCCATGGTTGGTGTTAGCACCAGAGGTTGAATCTTGTGCTACAGCCCTAACACTAGTGCACGCTGACCACTCTGAGTGTGCGCAGAGAGTGTTAAATGCACTTTACACAGAGAGAGAGAATGACATACACCTTGTACATAAGGTACCCAAATGAGGGAATCGCATATCTTGAAATTCCTGAGTGTCATGCTGTTAAAAATCTCCGTCTTGGGTTGAATTGTGGTGAGTTACGGTATGGCATTCTCTAGCATGTCTCTCTGAAAGCAAGGGATGGCCACATTACCTAATGGGCCGTGACGAAAGAGTGGTCAGCTTTATTCTACGTGCACCACACCAATAAAAAATGAAGAGTTCCTGATGCATACTTTGGGCTTTACTTACGTTGACTTCAGGATTTTAAAAAATGTTAATTACCTTAAAATCTGCCTTGTAGCTTGTCTCTTGAACAAAATGGTCTTCTGGGATAATGAAGCCTTGCTTTGTCTTTATAGGCTTGGATGGTTTTGCTCCAGTCCATGGGCGATACTCTTGCCTGAAATGAAATTGTCAAGACTGAAGAACCCATAAAACGCAACATACATGGTACTTCTGCTCAGAATGGTTGCAAAGCCAGAAGGCAAGGCTGGTTACAATCAGCTCGTAAGACTGAACGTGTCTAAGGCATACTGAGAATAAAAGAACTGAGCCCAGAGGCCTGCCTCTTGGAAAGCCCAGGCTGAAAGATGCAACAGGACTGGGCTAACTGGCTGCCCTGACTTTACTCTTCTTTTATTCCTAGCAAAATGTGCTCTCTCCCGGAGGTGCTTGGTGCTTTCCTCCTGGATAAGAAAAAGTCAGGGTGACTTTTTCTCGTTAGCTCATTGACCATGTACAGTGTAAAACATCTTGGTCTGGGGCTGCGAGTGCTTCGCCTTCATGTGGGTGGAGGGAGGCTGCTGATGTTCCCTTACTTGGCTTTAGCTCTCACGACAGCAGGCGCATTTGCGAATGCGTGCTGTTGCTGCGCCTCTGTGGCAGCTCAGTCTGAAATGCATCTGAAGGGAAACACCATCTCAGCTGGCAGATGCGTCCGCTGATGATTTTCCTTCAGATGGTGGCAAGTGCTTTGACTTTGCATGACGACGTCTGAGAAGGCACTTGGCTGACTTACCCTTGGAGCAGTGACATCTGAGACATGGGTGCAGAGGCTGCACTGAGAAAGGGGCAGCACACATTTTGAGAGGGCTGAAGAACAGCACGGCAGGGTCTGGCTTAGCTCAGCTGCCAGCTCCCTTCTGCAGCCTTCCCTCTGCTTCTCTGTACCTGTTGCCACAAACAGGCTTCACTAATGCCCTCTCTATTAGGACTTTCTGGATGCTGTAGTAGCAGCCAGCTGAGCTGGCTTGTTTGCTCTCAGGAGAAGACAGAAGTCTGCTCTGTTTGTGTATGTATCTCTGGCAACCAATTCAGGCAGCTTCTAGCAAAAGGAGAGACGACTAACCAAGATGTGACAATTTTATGTTCATACCCTCGCATACTTAAATAGTAACTGCATTTTACTAGCTGCTTATACACAGGACCAAGGGGTAAGACTAAGTCCTGAGCCATGGCCAGGCTAGGGAAATAGGCTGTTTTAATGTGCTGAGCTTAACTTTGATCACAGCCGTTCTGATTTTCATTTTTCCCAAGCATGCTATTTGCTATTTTGATAGTAGCTGCAAATTCCTCTTTTAAAAATCTTGTTTAAAGCGTGTAAGTGTGGAGTATTATTTTAGAACGTGTAGTTTGGTCTTGATCCTTTTAGTATATTACCGAAATATCCACTGCCTGGTTTACGCTTGATTTCTAAACATAGACTCAGCCCTAAAATGCTGCCTCTTTTCTTGGTTGATTTGTAGATACAGGGTACAACCCTGGAGTGGATCTAAGCCAGTGAGAAACCAGAATGCTACCAAGATTAATTCAAAAAAATTAAGTAACTGCTTCTTGATTGAGTTAGCTGCTGGCACTGGCCTCCTGTCAGGACAGGTGAGTATGGGTGCAGGCACAAGGAAATGGGCAGGAGCCCGCAACCAGGGCTGACAGCAGTTTGTCAGCTTGAGTGGTGGAGTGAGTTCTTAAATCCACTCAGTTAGTAACAGATATTGCTGTATGGAAGAGCTTCCTGCTGTTGGAAAGCAAAACCAGGCCCCCATCAGGGCTGTCTATGTGCACTGCAAATCTTGTCTATAATCGGGTTGCTCTCGCTGTTCTGAGCTGCCACCTTCCGCCTTCTCTGCATCTTGCTGTTCAAGCTTGCTCAGGCAGCAGTTAGGTGCCTGTGCAGCTCTCCCGGTACTGGTGGTGTGGTTCCTGCTGCTTTAGCACCTCAGGATAAGGAAGCACCTTTGCAGAAAGGTGATTTTGGCCAAGCAGTGCCCCAAGAAGGCAACGTTTCAGCATGGAATCCCAGATGCGTGTGAATGCTGAGTTAAATCTGAGGTCTGCTCTGCTGCGCAGCCAGAGGACACAGAGCTACTGGGCAAAATACCAGCAAAATGGTACAAAGCCATCAATTACATCCCAGCAGTTTCCAAGAACTGGAACCTGCCGCCCCACATAAAGCCAGATTGCCTCAGGGATGCTGGTGGCATTGATTCCTAACCATTCATCCTCATGCTGGCTGGTCTCCATGCTGCAATGGAGTGTGTCCCCAGCTTTCAATGAATGACTGTGCTGCCTGTCTCTGCAGCCAGCTCTGTCTTGCTGCTTTGTAGCAGATCATTTGCTGATTTGGCAGGCCCCCAAACACAGCCCTTTTGGATCACCCAACCCTCATTTTGGCTGGAAGCCAAACCGTTCTCCTCTCAGCCTGCATAGCCAAAACTATTTTTGAGGCACCTACGTGCAATGAGGAAATGTTCTGCCTTCACCCACAGAAACAGAAATGTGAGAGCAGGTCCTGTCAGAGCTCAGAACCACAGCAGCATTTCTTACTTGGAATCGGGATTTCCCCCTGGGGGAATCTAGGACTCGGAGCCACAGGGAAGGGCTGGGCCAAACACCAGATGACTTATCTCTGCTGGGAGCTGGAGTACTTGAAAAAAACCCAAGGAATTGGAATTATAACCTTTGTTGCAGAAAGTAACTAAATTCTCTCTGCCTTTCAGCTTGCAGGATGCATGCACCCATCTCTAGCTGTATAGCCAAGGGTCAGAAGGAACACAAGCCCAAATACCAATTTGGTGACTTGACTAGAAATCAGTCTTGGAGTCATAAGTGGAGTCAAAATGAATGAGCTACGTGGAGCCTGGGGAAGAGGAACAACCTGTTTTTAATGTTACTTAGTTTAAGATATCACGTGTCAAGATTTAGGGACTGTCTTCCTCCCCCTTGTACTCCTTGGTGCAACATTTTCTCCCTATGCTTGACGAAGCCAATGTGTCAGGTCCAGCTCAGCCAGTGCATTGCCTCTCCCTCCCTTCCCCATGTCCGTCACTGCGGGTGGTGTCTCACCGAAGATCACACAAGTAGCAGTCACTAGCAAGAGAACAGCATGGTGGGAGAGGAAATTATGGAAATGGCATGGAGAAGGGGATAGTGTTGTGTGGTGTAACATCCAGCTGCTGCTGGGGATAAACACGGGAGACATTGACTGTTGCTGCTGGAGGCAGTCATCTTTGTCCCTCCTGCTGTAGCCCTCCTCCCCTTGTCCCTAGACAGCAGCAGTTGTCAGGTTACTTCGAGGCTGCAAGGACCTGCAGTGGAGGGGAAATAGCCTCCAGGCCCATAAAGAAGTGTGCAGGCTCTCTTTAGATTCTGTTTTGTTCTCCATTGTTACAACCTAGAGGTGAGATTTTTGATCTCCGTGAATAGAAACAAACCAGTGGTACTTGTAAGTACTAAAGCACTGTGATTGTGAAAGAAAAAGGCCTCCTGAGTTCCACGCAGGCTTTAAAATAGTAGAGATCAGAAGGGAAAGGCTCCTTTTTGTGTATTGTTGTTTCTTTACCTCCAACTTGCTCTAGCAAGGAATAAGCTGCAGCTTTTTGCAGGTGGTTGCCCCATTACTCTGTGGAACTGCTTTGATCACATAAATCACTGCTTTGTCAATTGTTTCTTTGCTTTTTGTCATAATTGTTTAATAGAGCCTGGGGAAAGGCATTTCTTTTGTAATGTGTCGGGGTGTGTCTCGAGGGGAAGGTTTGGATCAATGGAGTGTGGAGTGGGAGGCTAGTGGCCTGCTGGGACAGTTTAACCCCCCCCCAGCGGTGATGGCAAATGGAGCAAGTGGGAGTATAGCTAATGTATATGCTAGGAAAAAAAAAAAAAGCACTGGACGACTAAGAACCAAGGGGTTGCTATGAAGCCCACCTTTGATGAGAGCTGCTTCAGTGAGCTGGTGGTTGTGTCCCATCTCCCTCCCCAGGTGAGCAGGACTGCCTGTACCAGGGCTGTCAAAGAGCCTAGGCAGGGGATCAGGCAGGGTAGATCCTGCCACCAGCTCTCACCACAATTCACCATGTAGCCTCGCAGACTTCAGGGCATGATTTGGGAATGATGGATTCGGGATTGGTCCTTCTGTTCCTCCCAAACACAGTATGCTGCTGCTGCAGCTCAAGCCTCTGGGTGCTGCGAGCCACCCGGCTGCCGTCCCATGTGCTGCCTCCAGCTCTTCCCCTGTTCTGTGTGTTCCACAAATGTTTTCTGGCCTCGCAGAGAAAGCCGCCTGTGAAATCTTTTTTATTTCACTGACCTAGTGAAAATCTAACCTAGAAAGCTTTTTAATTTCACTGAGATGGAAGGCATTTCTGTTTGGCGTGGGGAGGCAGAGTGGAAACACTGACTGTGTTGTTTGCAATGCTGGGCCTGCCATTTCCAGCCAGATTTACCTTCAGCATTTATAATATTCCTTTGCCCCATAGTACACCACCACCGCCATCACAGTTGTCATTTTAGTACTCCATCTTTATGTCATGGTTTGCTTCACAGGATTAATTATTAGTGGCATTCTGAGCGACTGCATTACAATCCCATTTCTCATTTAAGAAATGGAAAAAAAAAAGGCTCATTCTGTATAGCTGAACATAACTCTGAGCTACACTGCCTGAGCTAGCCTGCATTTATTCTTCCAGTGCCCTCTTCCTTATCATACCCGGTGCACCAGTGAGAATTAAACAGCATAATGAACATTTGTCCCATTTTTGCTTCAGAAGGAAAGTTGTGTGCACAGCTTGGGGGGTCTCTGTTATTTTCTTTTTCAAGGTACACACTACTGTAGATGTCTGTTGGGGAAGCCAGACTGGTGTGCAAGGGGTTCAGGCAGAAGGTGCGGGATGTGAAACGTCTCCCCTTTTTGCGCCGCAGCTCCTTGCAGGCTCCTGGCACAGCCATGCAGCCGCCCCTTCAGATGGGACACTTTTGTTTTGCCCGGACAGAGCTGGGCAGCCAGTGGTGCTCTCCCAGAGGATAGGCTGAGTCTGCCTAGGGCAAAGACCAGCACAGATCAGGGTGCTGTGACATCTCCTGGTCAATGGAGAATTGCGAATGTTATGAGTCATGGACATAGTGGTGAGCTCTGCACGATGGACAAAGCCAGGAGCCCCCCCGGATAATAGAGCCATTAAACTGCTTTTCCTCTGAGCTATGCCAGACACCGGTGGGGTGCTGGAGGCCCTTCCAAGCCTTGGACGCAGGAGCAGATTGTGCCCGTTCTCCTATCCAGCCAAAGAGCACAGCACGAGGACAGAAATGGGGGAAAGGCAAGGCTGACGGAGGGGAAAGCTAGAGGGGTTGAGGAAAGACAAAGCAGAGGGGTAGAGAGACCAGCACACAGGAATTACAGAGGAGGAAAGCAGAAGACACCTGACCGCTTCTTGTCTTGGCTCTCACCTATAGCAAGGTCAGGCAGTACCTAGAGCTGCTCATAACTCACAGGAAAGAAGCAACAGCAAAAGACTGGACTGAAAGGCCAGGGAAAAAAACCCAAGCCTCAAACTGTTGTCTTAGGGTGAGTTTTGTGGGCTTGCTCTCCTCACAGGCAGATCCCTGAGGAAGGCAGACTTGCAGGGGTGTGGTAGGAGAGGCAGCTGCTCCCCTCTTATCGGAGCTGTGTGAAGAGGGGGTTGTGGGTAGGTCTTAGGGTCTTGACTTCTGTCATTATCCCACTTCCCATTCTTTCCCCTTTTCCTCTAACGTAAGTTTGGGCATACCTGGAGTGGAGGAAATTCCTCCTACCTTTATGCAACAGCTTTGAATCTTCCCCATTTCAGTTCTGCAGTGTACTTCACGCAACAGACACCCTCTCTTGAGCCACTATTTCCAGCCGCCCTCACTCTCTCCTCACACAGCTCTGTCCCCCCCCCAAGCCCTCCCTTCCCCAAACCAGGCTATGCAGTGCCCAGTGAGTGTCTCTGAATCCATCCCAATGCCTGCACTAAGCAAGCTTACTTCTTAAATACCATGAAAATCAGGGGCTTCAGTATTAATTTCCCCAAGCAGCAAGATACTTAAGAATGTAAAGTTAACTATAAGCCTTGATTATAAAAGCTTTACTCCTATTATTAAAGATAAGCGTCTATTTAAATATCTTGCTGGATCAAGGATGGAGCTGCTCATACACAGTACTATTAACCCTGCCAGCTCAGGTGTGTGCCATGATCCCATGAACACGAGTGCAGGTATTTTCTCTGTTTTCTTCTGCACAGCTGAAATAAGATGCTTTTTAACGTGAAGCAGTCACTACAGTTCGCCTCGCCTTTCTGCACAAGCACTGTTTGAAGGTGGGGGAATAGTACAGACAGCCAAGTAACGTACTCTGTGACTGCATCCGTAGTTATGGGGAGAAGTGTGATACCCCTTCGTTCTGCAGTATCTTCCCTGGTGGGATGTCTGCTCCATGGTCACAGTGCAATGAACGGCAAGAAGGCGGGAGTTCAGTTTGCTGAGGGATCTTCCACCCTGCTACTCCCAAAATCATTAGCAATGGCACATCAGGCCCTTTCCCCTTAATGACCCCAGCTCTTTACACGTTTTCTTTTCATCAAAACAAAATTGCTTGCTCTGGGTGAGCAGGAAACCCTGCTGATCTCAAGGCCCCCGGTTTGGTCTGCTTTACTGCTGTGCCTCCCACCTGCAAACAAGTCGAGTGCTCTTGATTTTCATACCTGCTTAAAACACCTATAGTGTGGAAACACCAACTGCAGAGATTAGGCTCTGCTCGGGGCTGGCGTTGTGTGTGTGTGTGCAGAAATTTGCAGTCATCCTCCCCCTTCCCTGAGTGCTCATACAAGCACAGCTGATGGGTAGGGGGAAGAAGAGGCAAAAGGATCCCTCACAGCTCTGATGCAACGTTTTTACTTACACATTTGAAGTGCTTTCCAAAAGCTGGCAGGTTACCGAAGGGGAAACTGAGGTCTCAAGTGACTTAAAGAAGTACAGCTGAGCCTTGAACAGGGTTCTCCTCCCAGCAATACCAGCCCCACCAGAGAGGTTGTGCCTTCATCCCTCTTGCCTTCTCACAAGGTAAGAAGATGACATCCAGAGAACAGCGCCAGCTGGAGATACCTGCTGGCAGCACCAGCTTCTCTCATCCACAGTAGAAAGGGGCAAAGTAAAGCACTTACCTCCTTCTAAAATGTCTGCTAAATGCAATCAAGACCTAGTACTATAATTAATTGTGTGCAAAGCCAGAAGCACACAGCACCTGCAATTTACTGCTGAAAGGGAGAAGTCACTTCCATAACCCTAATGGANGGGGGGGGGGGGGGGGGGGGGGGGGGGCTCAGCGCTTCCTTCTGCCTCCTCCAGCATCACAAAGGTGTAATCTGCTGCAACCCTCTGCAGCAGCCCCTGGGATCTTTTCACAGTTGGAGCACATCCCATTCTACCCTTTCAAGTGCAGCTTGTATCCATCTGCCTCAGCCTGTGTGCCCGGGCTCCCCCCACGTAGCCCAGTTGGGGTTTGACTTCATTCAGACCCTGCAGAACTCCAGTCAAAATCCAGGGACTGGAGACAGGAGCCACCCCAAAGACCTGGGGACACAGGGCAATAGTTTGGAGGGCAGGCAGCTGAGGGCAGGCAGCTGTGCTGTCCTTCCACCCTTTATACAGAGCTATTCTTTCAAAATTAAAAATATCTTTGCTTCCTCAGAGGCACAGGTATTCTTCCAACACACCCTCCACCTTTATCTTTGGCCGTAGAAAGACTCTCCCAGAAGTCACTAGGAATGGGACTGGTCTTTTTGTTTCGGTCGCTGATCCTAGGGGTGGGTTTATTTTGTTCTGGTAAATGCCAGGTCAGGCTGACTGGCTGCACCACGTACAGCCAGTTTTGTATACAGCTGAGTTTTCTTCTGTGCTTAAAAAAGAGTACAGAGAGAAAGATGTAGCAGGAGCTTGCAGAATGAAGTCTCACGGGAGCAGTGCACTGATGCACAAAGGCTTATCAAACGGTGCTGAACGTTACAGGGGACTCACCGCTACACTTGGGTGTTCCACAGGAACAAACATTCAACAAGCTGTTGTAGAACCATGCAGCCCAAATCCCTGAATTAAAAAGAAAGAAACAAACCACAAAACCTAAGCCTCCCCAATGCCTTACAGAATTAAGCAAGAAAACCACCACTGCCATTAAAAGCTTGGAGCGGATCACGTATCAATGCCACCTTTTCTGCAATGTCTTGTTCAAGCCAGTCTTTTCCTGCTTTCAGATCTTTTCTCCGTAACATTAAGCAAGCCCAGCCAGCTGCTGGGACCTGACAGTCACAAAATGCAACTGGAGGCTGCTGACTGGTGGCTTCCACACTGCAGGAGCAGATCGTGCCGGCAAGAGCCTTGCCATGCGTGCCTGACCCAGCTAGGTGCAGAGCCTGCTGGAGTACCTGTAGTATATAGGACTCAAATGACAGACACATTTCTCCTGAGAACAGATGCAGCTCCCCATGCATAGGGCCTGGCCATTCATTCACTCCTAGGGCTGAGCCGTAGGAAAGGGCTGATACTCCTGCAACAGCAGAAAAGGGGGAATGTCCCCAAGGTTCTCCCTAGAAAGAAAACGAGAAGGTCTAACCAAAATTGCACGTCTTCCACACCTTTGCTCCTCTCTAACCTACCTGCAGTAGTCCTTGCTTGTATGTCTCTGTGCAAGCCACCCTCTCTCTTTTTCTGAGCCCCCTAAAGACATTATTATCACCCCCAACATCCTCCTCAGGGCCCAGCACCCTCCAGCTGCCCCCAATAACAGACACCCCCCACCTTGCTCTGCCTCTATCACAGCTGATCTGCCTTTCCTGCCTCCTCACCTGTGGGTGGGTGCAGCCTACAAGAAGCGGGGCAGATGGTTGTTGCTAGAGCCTAGTGGAGCTGTTTGTGGCTACCAAGGGAAAGTTTAATGCACAAGCAGGGTCCTTCTGTCCTTTGTTAAGAAGGCAAAGAACATTAATCCTTAATGGTGCTGCTTGTCTACTGCCTGAACGTGAGATAAATATGCACAGACTGCAGCACTGTCTTTGGAAAATAATAAGGTAAGAGGAAAGGAGGACTGAACTGCAGCGGTGTTAGTGGAAATTTCCTCGTGGTTGTGGGTGCTCAACTCACAAAGGGTGGGTGTGCTGTGAATTGCCCCTTTGCTGCCTCAGACTGGTGGAGCGCTCTGGGGGCTTCAGCATGACTGAAACTACCAAATGCAAACCCAGTGCCCCAAGAGTAACCGATGATGAGTAACTCTGCCAAGTACCAACCACTCCGTTCCTGCTTAGTCTTTCTTTTAAAAAAAAAATAAGAAAACAACCAACCAACAAATCCAAATAGACTTTTGCAGCCTGCAAAGCTATAGTGGACTTTCCTCCTGCTGCTTGCTGTGACTTTTCTAGGGTGCATTCAGTGGTACTGGTATTTCTTAAGTTTGCAATATTGTAACAGGTGATAATTCAAAGTAACTGTGGGAACTACTGGAGTAAGATAAAGGTGGTTTGACTTGTATAGCCCTGCCTGCATTAGTTGTACTGTATAGCCTTCAAATAGCTTAAAGGTGCTATGTGAGAACTTTGTCATGGTGTGGCTGCCCTGGCTTGTGCCTCTCTCCTTGTCCTGCACTGCTCCTCCTGAGGATTTCCCAGACTACCTTGAAGTCTTACTTTTTCTAAAACTTGTTTTGATTTGCCTGTTGGTATCTCACCACTACCAGCGCTTTGTACTGTGATTGGCAAATTTTTTTGCTTTTTCATGACAGTAGTTGAGAGCCCTCTATAAGAACAGACAAGTCAGAGAAAGGTGTGACAAGTGACTCTGCTGAGAGTTGGAACAGATGTAGGGTCGCTGCAGCTCTAATGCAGACTAATGTGCCCTTCCTCTGGGGTCAGGCTGAAGAAGCAGGGGAGGCTTCAACTACAGTGTGGAGATGGATGCATTTCTGAAAGATGAACCTTGCTAGTCTTGTTCTATGCAGGTTTCTCTGTTGAAGTAATTCCTGTGCTCCTTGGAAATTTAAAAGTGCTTTTCTTTCACTCTGTGATTGTCCTGTGAGATGTGGCAAAGGATAAAATGGCACATAAATTCAAACACTGCAGTTATCCCTCCCGGAGTCCCTGTGTTAACTGCCCTAGTACCAGGTCAGCTGCCTGTGTGGGGGAGAGTTGGATAAGCAATACACTTTCTCAGGCAGGACTGTAATCCTTCCCAGGACCCCCACTGTGATAAATAACCTCATGAACTGCAATTATGAAGAGAAATGTCTCCTAGGTACGTAATGTGTCTAAATACTTGGAATTCTATTGGAATAAAAAGAATTACTCTATTAATATGCCTCAGGTGTATTAAAACCTGCCAAACATCATGCTTAGGGAACATGTGGTAACAGTGTGAAACTGGTACAGTATTCAACAGCAGCCCTGTAGGAGCTGAAATCCCCTCTCCTCCCATGGTGGATGTCAATGAGAACAGGGGCTGAATTTAGGTGCACCACCCACCCCCCCCCACCGCACCTGACTGCTTGTTCCAGAAAATAAGTGTCTGTAATCAGTCATACTGATGACAGGGTGAGGAGGGCACCGGTAACGTAAGAGTCACTTAATGGTTTTTAAAAGCTCTTTGGTAAAGGTGGCTTGTGACAATTCTTCCCATTACCCATAGTGGCACATTTTTAAGTGTATATCCCCTAGGCCTTTGTCCGACTCATCTTTGAGGCGGCGATTTGGCTCAACTTGACCGTGGCGTTCCAGGAGCCTCGAAGGGAAAAAGATGATGGCGCTGACCGGTTTGGGGAGCGCAGCTGAGTGCGACTGTCGGCTCCAGTGGTCCGAAGTCCCGCGTCTCCCAGCAGCCGGTGAGCTACAGCACTGCCGCGCTGGGGATATCCCCGTGGATCCCGCCCCGCCTTGCTCCCTTCTCTCTCTCTTGGCCGCGGCGGGAGCTGGGAGAGGCAGGGCGGCCCAGCCGGCGAGCGACGCGTTTAGGGACCGCGCTTCCCAAAGCCAACGCGGCTTTGGCCGCAGGTTGGGCCCCTGCCCCCCCC
>VYZV01017478.1:0-10753 GCA_013401275.1 Pandion haliaetus | reverse complement strand
TGTTATGACAGGGCACTGTACCCTCCCCATGACACCAGATCAAGGTACATCACTGGCTTCTAGGAGTGTTTATCTTGAGTAACACATATCAGCAAATGGCCTCATGCTTACTATAACCTAACCTGCTTTGGAAACACCTCAAAATCTTTAAACAAATACTGTCAAGCATTCAGAGGTGTAAGACTGCATTTCCAGTAGCACTGGCTTTAATAAAACTATGCATTAATGAGTTATAGGTTCTCAGATGATACTGCACATCACAAGGTTAAAGTTAAATATGAAACATTGATTCTAGCAGCAGCCATCTGTGAAAAATGTTTGAATTTTTCTGCAGGAATTTTTATTTGCAATATTAAAGAGACTCCAGCAATCAGTGTGTCACACACTTGGTGGTATAGTGGCTTATCACAAGATAAAATTCAAAAAAAGGTATTTTAGACATTGCTGCCCAGTTACAGAGATGTCAACATTCTGTAACTGAATCTGATGCACTGTATGTCATACAAAGCACAAGTGAATCCACTGCACTTGCCCCCATACACAAGCATTTAAACATGTGGAGAATCAAATCCTAAATAACAAACGACCACACACAAGATGTTTCAACAAACCAACCACACAGCAACAGCATAAATACGACAAGGCTGAAGTTAGTTACTGACATTCTAAAGATCTGCTCCTCATCTATTTGAAAAACATATTTATATCTGGTTTTATAGATTTAGGACCAACCAAATTATAATACAGTACCCATTACTAGTAAAAACTAGTAATTTTCTAGAAAACTACATTTGCTTTAAAAAGCTTTTTTCTTAATAACAGATCAAATGGAGGTGGTAGAAATCACATACAGGTCTTGCCGATTGCCACTGGCAATTTTCAGCTTCCAAAGAAGTATACAAGTGACTGATTACAGCTTTAAACTGGTAGTTTAAAACCACAGATAAACTTACCTCAAAGTTACTTAGCAATGCAGCATTTGCATCTTTTCTAAAAGGAAAAATGAAAAAGATTAATTTATGTTCCAAATGAAACTGTCTAAAAGTTTTCTTTGCTGAGCCACACAGACTCGAAAAGAACAAACACTACTTTCATAAAGTTTAAAAAAAAATCATCAAGAAATCTATTTTTGGTGACTCTACAGTTACCAAATTGTTGCCACCTCTGGAAAATATTTTTCCGTATTTTTAATAGAATCGTTACATAATTATACAGTATATTTTGCATCATTTGCCCCATAAATCACAACACACAATCTTTTTACTCAGCCGCACAATTGCATTCATTCACCCAATTTTACAAACTAAAACCAAATTGCCTTGCCTCTTCCTTACAAAAAGGGCCTCCAGTTTTATTTGGTAAAGACTGACAGCAAAAATCATTCTGATTACACACACTATTTATTTATTTATTAGCCAAGATTATGGAAAACCAAAATACAATTATTATTTTCAGTATGATGTACACGTGTGTGCATAGATACAGATATTGCACTATATTTACACATACTGTACTGAGAAAAAAAACCACACCCAAACTTATTGCATTTCCTCTTTATTTATTCTTTAAATCTTTATGTGGCTACTCCTTTATTAGCAGAGCAAGGTTGAGTTTCCCATTTTCTACCAGACAAACACTTCCCCACTAATTCTGTCCCAATTAAGCAAGAATCGTTATCCACTGCTGGTAGGCTGAACACACCAATTCAAGCACATATTTAGACTAACCACGCCTCTATTACTACCGGATATTGGAATTTTATAGTTTTAAATTTTAAAAAAAGGGAGAAAAACTGACGCAGAACTTCCTATATTCCCTGAACAACACATTCTGCTGAGCACTCAGCAGTGACAACAGAAAGTTTCCATACAAAAGACAAAAAAGGCCTTTCTCAGGTCTGTGCAGCAGCTTATCAAAAAAAGAAAAAAAAAGGTACAATGTATTGTTAAGCACCATCAACTGTTTGAATAGAACTGTCACGTTCATCACTTTCAAATGAGTTAAATGCATCCACAAACTTCCACAGGTTCCATCATTGTTTTTAAATGAAAAGGACCTTCTAAAATACGCTGAGATGAACTTCAACTTCCATTTTGCTTACTCGAGTGAAACTTCAGCAAATGAGCTCACACATGCATTAGTTTTCATTCATGTTTTACAAACCATATAGCTTTTGTTAGGTAAATGCAATTCTTCAGAATGTTTGCATTCAGGCTACCGCTACAGAAATCCCTATGGATCAAAGACATTCTTTGTTAGAAATAATAACGCCATAGAATTATAGCTGGAATTATTCAGTTAACTAAGTAAAAGGGTCATATAGAGTAAATATATTACTATGCAATTGAGCCTGAAATCTATCTGAAGTTAAATTAAGACAAAACCACTTTGTCATTCAGAAAATTACTTATTTTTTCTAACAATGGATAGCAAATGAGCCAGTCTCAAATTCAACAATTTTTGTTGTGCTGAAAAACCAGAATTATAAACTGATAAACAAGACCAGTTTCAAAAACTTTTGCAGAACTTATAAAGTAGAAATACAATTTTCTTCTGTCCTCTCATGAAGCAACTATTAATTTTACATTCAGAAAACAAGAAGTTATAAATAATTAATTCTAATGTATATTTTTAAATAGTCAACTAAACAGTATACCTAATTTTTACAAGATTAAGACTTAAAACAGGAAGGAAAAAAAAAAGTCATGTTAACACCAAATGCATAAACACTTTTTAGAATCTTTAAATAGGTAATATTTTCCCCAATTTTAGTCCAACCCAAAATATTATTTAGAAGGTCTTCTGCATATATCAAAAATTATCTTAATATGTGGCATCACACCTCTAAAAATATCACTGACACTTCATGTTTTTAAATCTACTGCTTAAAATATGTTGCATATTTAAACCGCAACATTTTCTGGAGGGTTCTTTTCTCTAATAACAGATACTTCTAACATGGTAAGAACTTAGTGAGGTTTTCCTAGTTGCAAAGCATCCCTCTATGAAGGCCATCAGACAGGAGGCAAGAGATTAGTAAGATTAAATTCCAACAGTAATTCAAGCGCAAAATGGACTAAATTGTTCCATTCCAATGCAAGGGACATTCACCCACAGCTCAGGACTTCAGCCCCCAGGTCTTCTACCTCTGATGCACCTTCCTATTGGTACTAAAAGAGGTAGTCCAGTAAAATAAATTGGGCTACTCAAGGTAACAAAAAACAAGTGAATGTAAAAGCACCATCACAGACTCACTATTAATGGTACCAAATGCATATTTCTCAGCAGGGCAAATCCCATCTTTCCTCACATGCAACAGCAACTTTCAGCCCATGTGTTTCACAGCATTTTTCAGTATACAACAGCAAGAACAGCTCATTTTCCTGCAGGCTGCTACTCATTGAGGCTAACATAACAAAAACCCTTATTTCAATAGGTGTTTCTTATTTGTTATCTGCTTTGGAATTTTACGTACAGAATATTTAATTGTAAGAGTATAGAAGATTTAATGATAATAAAGCATCCATGGATAACATGAACTCCAGTAGTTCAGCTGACTTTGGTGGATGCTAGCATACATCCCACAGAACTGGCATCTTCTGTGCCCCCATTCATTAGAAACCAGTGCCACGTACACACTGTAACGAGCTGCAGAGAACTCATGAGTTTCTAAACTTCAAAACAGGTCAAACCCTATTGTTTTGGGCCCGATGACGCTAACAAGAGAGAAACACACATAGTGCTGTCAGCGTAGGAAGGCAACAAAACTTGCTGCCTGGGATGGCAACCTGGGGGCTGGTGGGTGTAACTGCTCCAAATTACCTGCTAGCCAAAATTTTGACTCGCCTCTTGTCTTTCCAATTGCTGGCGCACAGCCATTAGGTTTTCTCCTCCAGCATATTCAGCTGCTACAATGAGTTATCTACCTGACGCTCACAGGAATAACGCTCTGCCAGAGGCTGCAGCAGAGGATTCACGTTTCACCTCTCCCAGGGCAGAAGGGAGCACAAGGGGACAGGGGAGATGGGGACGGAGAGGGGGATTCAAGCTAAGCCACGATGTCTTTCGCCCAAAGAGATGCTTCAGCAAGATTTTTAAAGCAAATGAAAAATCCTCAGTTTCTCATCAGAATGTCTGAGCACATTGCTGGTTATAGGGGTCTTAGAGGCCCAATATACCCCCCATACACGCCAGGCAGGCCCATACAGATATACCCCCCCACAAACACACAGAGCAGGCAGGCCCATACAGATAGAGATACACACACACACACACACTCACAGAGCAGGCAGGCCCGTATAGATATACCCCCACACACACATGCCAGGCAGGCCCATGTAGATATACCCCCCACACACACACACAGCAGGCAGGCCCATNGAGCTGGCGGGGGAGGCGGCAGCTGCCCGTCCCCGCGCCCTCCCCGCCGCTCCTTACACCTCCATCTTGTCCGGCCCGAGCGCAGCCGCCCGCTGAGGCCGGCCCTGGCCGCCGCCTCGCCGCTCAACCTCCCCTCACACACCCGCAGCCCTCCCGGCGAAGGAGAGGGGAGCACGAGGGAGGCCGAGGTTGAGCTTAAGGAAGCTTTGGCGGCCAGGACGGAAGCGGAAAAGGAAGGAGAAATAAAGAGCTGGGGGAAGTAAAAGCAAAAAGCAAAAAGGCCAACTGCATTGGCCGGGAATCGAACCCGGGCCTCCCGCGTGGCAGGCGAGAATTCTACCACTGAACCACCAATGCCGGAGATGTCGAAGAGTTCTCCGCTCCCTGAGTTGTAACTACTCTGGACAGAAAATGGTACAAAAAATATCTGTGGTAAATCGTGTTCTTAAAAAAACTACTCGGATTCTGACAGCTAGCCACTGTTAAGTATGATGATAAGGGGAAAATGGTCTTGTAGAGGTCCTTCCAAATAAAATCTCTAGCCATGTGCAAACAGAATACTGTAAGGCTGAACTTGTGTAATACTCCTACCGCCTTTTAAGCACCTGTACATACATCTTACCAGGCTCATCAGCCTCAGATGTCTTTCCCTACCACCGCTGTGATTCTTTCCCATTTAATTATGTCCTATTAAATTTTGCAAGAGCCCTTTTCATTCTTGAGAAAACTGAAAACACTTCACTGAGTGCAAATAGCTGAAAGTTCTATTGGCTACAGCAAGGAAAACTGTCTGGCTCGGAGACTGAGAGACAGGGAAACATTAAGTACTTAATTTTGCCATTATCTCTCAGGCAAAAGTTTATATGCCAACACAACACCACTAACTCCCTAAGGAGTCACATACACACACACTTGCTTGTTCGCAGCAGGGCTGTAAGAGCAAACCAGGGAACCAAATGGATAAGACTTGTGCTCACAACCTCTGCCTTGCAATACTAGCACAAAGTCCACCAGCCAATTTCTCTGCAGAATCAAGCCAGAAGAAAGTCCGTTCCCGCTTTTGGGACTTTGCTGCTCCATGGGGTGTTGCAAATCCTAAGCCAGTTCTGAATAACGTGAGCAAACTGCAGCGCTTCAGGAACAGTCTTCAGTGCCAGGACAGTGAACAACAACCATCTCCCAGCTCTGCAGGAACCATCATCATCAGACACCTAAGTGCTGGACAAAGTTTAAAAGCCTACTGCAAAGCTTTTTCTGCCCTTTAAAGTTGAAGACTCATAAAAAAGTTTCCATGGACATGTGGACCCCATCACACACAGATTGTAGTACAGATAGAAATTCATTTATACTGCAGAATCATTTGTCATGGAGTCCTGTGGAAAAAGAGCCAGGGGAAAGGTCATCAAAATGCAGATTGAAAGCTCTTGGTCTGACCCAGTGGACAGGATGCAATGGATGCTGTCCTTTTTCATGTCAGGATTAACTGACCTCGTAAATTGGCCAAAACTGGCACAGCAAATGCTCTGTAACTTCTCTGCCATGTTTCAAACCCTGCACATGAAACTGCCTGTACGCCACCTCCCAGACAGGCTAAAGGGAAGAAAAGAAGGGAAAGGATGTCAGCTTTCATTTGAAAATATTGTATTTTCAGACTGTCAAATTTCAGAGTTTTATTCCAGAAATCTACTAATCCTTGCCTGTCTCTCATCACTCTCTTTAGATATGGGTTCAGAATCTTCAGCATATTAATTTTATTTCTCCTTTGCTTCTCCTCTTTATATCTCTCCCCCAGCACCAATTTATCATCTCCATTTTCACTGTTTCTCCAAAAGTTTCATTTCAGACCTTTGCTGATACATTTTTACAATCCATGATGACAATGCCTGATCCCAGCAGCTGGGATGAATGAGCATAATACAAATGCCTCTCTCAACAGCTTTCAATTATTTTTCTAATAGAGATATTATTCCTAAATATTTTCCAATGGAGACATATAGCCTGTTAGGGTGTAAATACATACATGGAACAGCTACAGGTCCACTGACACCATGCAAGGGAGAAGGGGAATATCCAAGAGAGAACTCATTACCCTTACATACAACTTTTCAGATGAGGTGATTAGCTCAGTTCACTTTGTTTGTAATTGCTGCACTTTAGGTGTTAGACAGTTATGCTACACCATCCATAGGGAATGCAGACAGGTTTTTCTAAATGTGCTTAGCATGTCAACATTTTAAGCATTGGCTTGTGATTGTTACCACTAAGGCTTGGTGAGAGAGGGGCCTCGGTATTAACTATTGAAAGCAGGGGGCCTAGTAATTGCTATTGAAAGCAGATCTGCAGGATATTTGTATTCTTTGTCATGAAAGATGTTTACTGTATTCAGCATTTCACTGATCACCCTATAGTGTCTTTTTTTCTTTTACATTCAAAATTCATTAAACAAAGTTGTCGATTTTTTTAACAAAAAATTTCAGCACCGCTTCTCATCAGTCTAGCTGACAGTGCGTTTGACTAGCACTTTCAGCCCATAGAGCTTTTTTTCTTTTTCTAAACCAAAATGACAGTTTAAAAAGAGTGTTTTTAAAGAAGGTGTGCTGTAGCAGTTTATGCCATCCTTTTTCTTCACTGGACTCAGTTAAGAAAATAAGTCCTATTATGAAAAGTGCATTTCTAGAGACCACTGAAGCACTCCTTCAGAGCTGCACTCCCCAAGTATTGCACTCTTCCAACAAAAAATGCACTCTAAAAGAAATAGTAAGGCTGTGACTGATTACAAAAGCAAGTACAAATAAAGTTCAAATTTTTTAGGACATTAAAATATATTTAATTAAACTTCTCCATGCTGCAAAATGGGCAATTTCCTCTCTAGTACTACCTCATTGTACATCAGCTTGGGAAAGGGTGTAGCTGCAAATATTTATGAACAATGTGCCATTTGCGGTGCCAGAATGGAAAATAAGTGGAAGACTTTTCCCTCAGGCCTTCCTTGGTATTTAACTGTGGGGTGGGGATTTTGGGGGTTCATCTTTCTATTTCACTAAGCAAATAAAATACTGAAAGAAGATGATGGGAAGTGGAGAGACATCCAAACCAGAACAAATAGAGAAGACAGTAATAAGAATACATTCCAGTGCACATTAGAAAACCTATTTTGTAATGCTGTTTCACTGTTTCCCCCTTTTCAGCTCTCTAGATCCAAGTGTCGTTAAGAAATCCTACTTCTTCAATGTTCATTTTTACGTTAATGCCTTCGCTTGGATTTACAATTTCACTTTTATCTTTACTATAAAATTATTACTCTATACTCTGCTTATTATACAGAAATGATAGTTATTGCCTGTTTCATCTAAAAATGGGAAAAGAGAGCATTAATAATCTCTGAGATACAAACTGGGACAGGAGTTAAACAGTGTACTACAAGCAAACTAATCCCTATGAAGTTTGCTAAACACACAGCAATACTGCTGACAGATCCCATGTGAAAGCACGTGTCCTTGCCACATGTTATATCAGACATAAATTGTTAAGATCTTATTGACATAAATTCACTCTGGTTGTAAATTCAGTGCTTACTATTCTCCCAACACATCAGCACTCTCCTGTCAAAGCCCAGAGCAAGGACAAGGACACTCCTAAAGGGCGAATAAGACAAGAAAGGTGGTAAAAATGAGGGATTTCAGAGTAGGAAGGAACATGATCACAACATGATCAAGCACTGTTTCCTAGCGTAAATGTCCTACCGTAAAAAGGAAAAGGAGATAAGCTGCAGGACTGAGAAAACAGTAGAAAAGGACAAGAGGGTCTGTTAAAGGGAAGAAAATAACCCAACAACATGTGGATGAGAAAGTTGGAATATGACTCTTGAGCTCGCTGAAAGGTTTGGACCATGCAGGTGGAAAAATATGATACTGTAGTAGCACACTCAGTAAGGCGAACCAGCAAGCATTCAGTTTTCTGTGGAGTGGCTGCAGAAAAGTGCTCTCTGTGTCTGAGGAGTTAATGAGAAATTGGTGCCGAGCCACAGCTTTGCGAGCTACTGCTCCCAAAGCTCTCTCGTATTTTAAATCGGTTCTTTACTTCCATGATATTTAGGGTTTGATGAGTTTAAGATACGGGCTATTTGCCAAGCAAAGCACAACCTCACACCCGACAGCCACAGTCTGTGGCTCACAGGAGCCTCTTGGCAAGAGTGACCCCATGCAACCGGTGACAGCAGGGAAGCCCCAACGCTGGAGCTGCAGCATACTTACAAGTGGTGTGAAAAGTCTCACCCACACAGAAATGGGAAAGAGGAACTAGCTCCCATCTATTTTATTCTTGTGTTTGCTAGGGTGACAACGGGGACAGAGCAACGATGATCCAGCCATCATATCGATTACATTCATATCAAAGACTACTCATTAGAGGGGTATGACACTGAGCGATGTGACTCCTTCAGTACAAGGACATCCCCAGAAAAGGAGCTGACCTGTCCACACACAAGACCCTCTGGCACTGCAGGAGCACTACCTAAAGCTACACCAATAACTTCACTAATTAGCAACATGACAGCATCTCTCCCAACCCTCCTCCTTGCAGCAACCCTGCCTCCAAAGGAACTTTTCCTAACTTGCTCATCATGCGCTGGTCGAGCAGGGGCCGGAGGCAAGGAGAGGGAAGGGCGAAGGGGGCTGAGGCGAGGGGGAGCGGCGAGGGGGAGCGGAGCGGGNGGCACCGGCACCGGCACCGGCACCGGCACCGGCACCGGCACCGGCACCGGCACCGGCACCGGCACCGGCACCGGCGGCAGAGCTTGCCTCGCCTCGCCTCGCCTCGCCTCGCCTCACCTCGCTGTTCCGCAGGTTGCACCAGTCGCCGGGATCGCTGCGCACACGAGCAAAACGTCGTCCGAAATGGCAGCCGAGGTGAGGGTGAACTTTGCTTCTCCGGCGGGGCGGTCTCAGGGTGGTCTGGCAGAGCTCAGCTGCGTGATAACCCCATCACCGCAACCTGCCGTGCTCGTTCGCGTGCTTCTCTACTTGGTTTGTTTTCCCGGTTTTTCAATGGAGAAGGGGACAACAAACATCTTTGCTACAATAGTTCCGACGCCTCACCTGATTCTGGTGAAAACCCACAGCAGCGAAGATACACGTAGATGCCTCTTCCCCATCCAAGCGCTTAGCTCCCAGCGCTGGCCTTTCACTCCGCATCCCCTCTGCCACTGGCCCCAGGGGACTGGTTTCCCAGCCAGGAGCTGCAAAACTTTGCTTTTTCAACTCCCGTTTCCCCTCCGCAGCTCCTACTGACAAACCTGCTTCAGAAAGAGATCTCCAGCACCCACGTACCTGCACCCAGACCTCCGCAGGCTTCTCTCCGGCTCTCCTCTCAGGCATACTGGTTCACACAGTTGCTGGGAGTGCTGGGAGAAGGATTGCTCGGGTCACCCGACCCCGGCCCCTGCCCCTACCCCGGCCCCTGCTCCGGCCCCGGCAGCAGCCCGCTGTCCATGGTAGCTCGGCGGGTCGCCTGGCAGCCAAGCGCCGGGCAGCATCAGGGTCCTTCTGGGGTTAGTTTGGGGCTGTGGGGTTTTTTTCTTTTATTTTAACCGAACATTTGTAATACTGAAAGGTACCCAGACCTCTCTTTCCGCTCCTTAACCGGTTTTATGCTAATTTTATGCCAAAGCTTGCAAGAACATCATGGACTCTGGAGATGCTTCGAACGGTAACTTCAAACACTTCATAATGTGGCTTGTGCTGGCCCACAGCTCTTTGTCAACCGAATATTTTCCTGTAGTCTACCTAAAAGAGTGGGGTTTTTTAAATTATTATTTCAGGTAACAGTAGATACCAGCTTTCACTATATCCCTGACTCCCTTACTTTTTTTCCCTGTCAGGAGACTATCAAAGGGTCAGTGATCAGCAGCTGCCTTAAAAGAGAGATCCACGCTGGTCTTGCACCATATGCCCTGATACTCATTTTCATGGACAGGACATACTACCTCCAGAGTGCTGCAGGAGTAAAGTATCTTGGAGGATTCCTGAGTCACACCCGACACCTCAAGGGCTAAATTCTAGTGACAGTGACATGTTTTCCACCTCTACAACTACTTGCCAAAGGTCTTAAAATCCAGAGCTTTTCTGGTCAATGGTACAGCAATGGTACAGAAAAAAACCCACTCCTGAATATGTCCTCAGTTCTACGTGGATAAGGAGTGGGATGGACATTAACTGATTTTTTTTAGGGGATATATCGGTAAGTCTTTTGAACATGCCTCTTAACTTCATTACTTACAGGGGGATAAAATGTTGGGAGGAAGGTTTGTTGGAAGTACAGATCCAGTCATGGAGATGCTCAGCTCTTCCATTACGTGTGATCAAAGACTGTCTGA
>VYZV01017467.1:5214-28774 GCA_013401275.1 Pandion haliaetus | reverse complement strand
TTAGTGATGTCCTCAACTGTAACTGGCATTTTTTCCTCAAAAACAAGTGTTTTCAAAGTTTTCTGGAAGGAGATAGAAGGATTTAGGTTGGTTATCTTTTCAGTCAATTTGTAGTCATTTTCAGAGGGAATACTGACACACTGAAAACCATAATTTTCTCGAGTTTTGGGAATAGTATTTTCATATGTACTAGCTCCTCACTCTACAAATCCTTCCTCTCTCTCGTGTAGTAAAGTGAACAATGGTATCTAACCATTTAGACTGCATGTTACAGAGACCTTTTTGAAAACCTGATTCCTATTTGACAGGAGTGATGAGCAGTAATAGTTATAACTGAAGTAAATGAGAACCGTACTGTAGACCACCAAGTAGCTACATGAGGAGCAATACTACGGAAAGGTTAGTTCTTACTTATCTTGAGTTTGCCACTCAAGTTATGAGAGTTTTGGGGGCTTTTAATAGGTACCACTGTACTTCTTCATCTCTCCTAATTTCAGTTAACCATTTTTTAATTTATATGATCTCATTGTATATAATCATTTGAATGCACATCATATATTGGTCTTAATGTCTCTCTGATTCTGTGGGAGCAACTTTTGATAATGTCTGTCTTTTTTCACAGGCTGATCAGATTACTGATTTGTGGTTGGAGGTTACCTGCCATACCAGTTCATTCTCTTTCTCAGT
The DNA here is from genome assembly GCA_013401275.1 of Pandion haliaetus. Classification (NCBI taxonomy): domain Eukaryota; kingdom Metazoa; phylum Chordata; class Aves; order Accipitriformes; family Pandionidae; genus Pandion; species Pandion haliaetus. Next base: position 28,087 of record VYZV01017467.1, on the reverse strand, counting down.
TACCTCAAACTAGTGGGCATTTATAGCAGCACAAATATGTAATTAAGCATCAAGTGCCCTTCATATTCCTACAGAATATTTCCATTTTCTTCTGTATTGACAGTGCTTCTGGCATAGGTTTATCAGCAAATATCACTGACGTCAAATAACCTGGTGTATGTTCTGTACAAAAACTATAGATGAAAATACTAAGATACATCCCAGCTCCCATCCCTCAGGAGTTCTGGTAGAGAAGTCTCTTCAGGCAAATGTTTCCCCTTTCAGTGTTTTCTTCCATCCCACCAAATAATTCACTTTTCATCACCAACCACTGTCAATCTATACCTTTGCTGGTTGCCTACATGTTTCACATTTCTTTCACATATCATCATCTTACTTTTTCTTTGTGAAATCTGTCCTTCATGCAAGATATGGGGTTTCCTTCAGAAAACAAATAAAATAAACATTTTTCCATTGAAAAAAAGGACATGGTTTTCCAGTTGGCTCCTGTTCTTGCTGTTAAGTCATTGCACCTTGTTGGAACCCTGAAAATGCACATAAACCTTTGAAAAAGCTTAAATGTGAGAAGTCTTGCACGCATTTTGGCACAAAAGGGAAAATTACTGTTTAATTTTTTAACATATATTTATTCTGATTAGTAACCTATGCCAAAGATTTTGAGCTAGTAAACATTCTGTTTCTGTTCCTTGAAAAGTTAAGATCTTGAATAAGTACTGGAAAACTTGAATGGTGACACAGGCAAATACTGACAGTGAAAAAAAATTACTTGAGAAACAGTGGCATAACACTGTAATCAACAGAAAACTGGAGAGGTGGTTAAGAGGCCTGCTTGATGGGAGACAACATGTTCAGAAATTATCATGGGAAGATTCATCTGCTCATAGATTAACTGCCCTGTCTATATCTGAGTAATTCTGAAGGGACAAAATTTATTTTGTACTTCTAAACACTGAATCAAGGTTAAAAGTTTGAGTTTAAAGGATGCGTAATGTAGTCGGATTAAACCTGAAGGAAATAATTTTCAGATACAACTGTGTGGGAGATATAGATATCTACAAGGCAGGGGAGAGAAGTATTGAAGTTTGTCATTCTTAGATGAAAGAACGTGTTCAAATATTTTATCCTAATTATATTTTTATGCTTGCTACTGTAGATGACTTTTAAAGGCACTATCTATAACATGGCAGTCTAGCACAGCTTGCTTTTACTGAGTAAAGTTGAGAAGGCAGGAAAAAAGCTGTGATATTCTTTAATATTTCTTGAATAAAGTGCCAGAAGGAAGATTTAACATTTTCCCATGTGTCTGCTTTGAAATGCAAATTCATTTCTACAGACATTGATTTCCAGAGGAATTAAGAAGTTTGATTAAAGACCACACAGTCAGGTTGGCTACTGAAAGTAGCGTGCGATACGAAAATAAGCACATAATAGGATAAAGATTTACATGATTTGAAGTTTTAAATGGAAAGCCTGTGCCAGGTTCTCTCTGACTATGTAATAACAAAACTGTTGGAGATGTTTCATAACCCTAGGTAGGTTCCTAATGTCTTGGTTCAGCTGTAGTTAACTTCAATCGACCTTTTTTCTGATAATCTGACTCTCTCAGTTGCATATATAGTGTTTTTTTGTCTTCTAAGCCTGTTGTGAAGCTATCAAATTCCTGTTGCATCTATGGCACACTAAAGTTATTCTATATTGGTCTTGAACTTATAAACACGAATCAAGCTTCTGAACATACTTGANTTCTTTTTTGAAAGAGGTGGTAAGGCAGCATCTGTTACAACAGCTGTCAATTTGAAAGCTGAATTTCAGCGCTGTGTGTTGAAGCAAACTTAAAGAAATTTTTTTTTTACATGCAGTATTTCTGTAAGACATCATCTAGAACACGATTCTTTTAGCAAGTCCTAACACCTCCAGCTTCTCTGATTTTTAAAGGCAAGTAAACACTTCTTGAGCTTCCTTCCTTAAAACCTACTTTTTAGCTTCACTTTATGTTGATGGTACAAGTTGACAGGGCTGACAAATTTGCAAGGTTATTGGTATGGCATCTGCAAACATGATCTTGGAGCTTATAAAAATATGCCTTCCTTGCAGAATGTAGTGCAGATAAATACCTCTGCTGAGGAGCCTGGTTGTTACAGCGTTTTGAATAAAGACTAGGTAACAGGGTCTGAGAAATGTATAGAGGGAGAAAGGGAAGGATAGCATTTTTCCTTCTCTTATCCAACAGATAATGGCCTTTAAAAATAAGGAAAAAATGGCTGGGACCAGGGCTATCACCCAGCCATGCACCCTGAATTCTATCACTTGGAGTATTCTGCAAGATGGATGGGATTTCTTCATCAGAGGAGTGTTTTTCACTTCAAGTGCAAAGCTGTGACATGAGTGTACTCATATCAGGTCATACATATCTAATTGTTCGCTTCCTTGAATAATGCAAAGAGTTATTGGGATACCTGCTTGTGAAGGCTAATTACCTCTACTGTGTTCTGCTGCCTTGGCAGCATGGTTATTCCTTAGATACTGAATCACTAGAAATGATTTGTCTGGAAATTCAGTTTGACTGACCTACAGCTAAGGAAAAAAAATCCAGCATTCATTAAGGTGAATAATGATGAAGTTTTGATTTTGCGAATTTCTCAATATCTGTCTTATTAGATGGAAGTGTCATTTCTCTGGTGCAGAAAACACCACACTTGATATCATCTCGTAGGTAATTTCAGCCTACAGGCTTACTGCTTCCCTGATTCAGATACCATCATCACAGATAGATGAGATTTATTACTCTGTGAGGCTTTTCTCTAGAAACAGGGATAAAAAATAATTTATCATGCTGTCTTTCAGTGATGCCTTTTAGATGCGTTGTTAAATTTCAGCTTTCTCTCTGTGCATGGTGAATCTTGGCATAGCTTCTCATAATTCTATCTATAGCGTATAAGGAGTGGCTTTTTTTTTTTATATTTTGTCTTCTATTTTTCTTTGTAAGTGATCAAACATCCTGTGATATTTGATGGCTTTCCTTTATTGCTCTTAATGTGAATACTTCAACAAATAAAATGGTTATTGTTGTCTTTTATAACACTTCATGTAATAACTTTTAACTTCAGTTAGGCATATAAACTCAAAAGAACAAAGATTTCATAAGTTTGAGGTACATGATATAAATACTATCCATTCTATTCAGAATATAAATACAGACGTGTACACTACAGATCTGAGGCCTTATTAAACTTATGTTGTATCTTCAATTGTTTAGATGTTAATATTTGGACTAACAATTAAATTACTTTGATTACATTGCTTAAAATATTATTCCTAGATATTGTGAGTGTTAACGTAATAAAAACTGACTGTTGGATAGCAAACATTATTGTGCAGTCTAGGCTAATAAGAGTATCAGTAGCAGAATCTGACACAAAGATTAAATCTGCTTCAGGACTCCAAGATGGAAACATGGTGCATTTTCTGAAGTCATGGAATTTCAGATGTTGCCACAGAAACACTAGCTGTATTTATAGATATATGAATATGAAGTTAAATGCAGCTTTGTCTACAAAAAAGTGGGGTATAAGTTTGACCATTCCACTTTTTAAAGAAGACTTGGGGTTCATGAAATTTAGAATAGAATAGAATAGAATAGAATAGAATAGAATAGAATAGAATAGAATAGAATAGAATAGAACAGAATAGAATAATTCAGTTGGGAGGGAGCTACAACGAATATCTAGTCCAACTGCCTGACCACTCCAGGGCTGACCAGAAGTTAAAGCATTTTGTTAACGAGTGTTGTCCAAACACCTCTTAAAGCCTGACAGGTTTGGGGCATTGACAACCTCCCTAGGAAGCTTGCTCCAGTGTTTGACCATCCTCTCAGTAAACAAATGTTTCCTAGTGTCCAGTCTGAACCTCCCCTGATGCAGCTTTGAACCGTTCCCACATGTCCTGCCACCGGATCCCAAAGAGAAGAGCTCAGCACCTCACTACACTTCCCCTCCTCAGGAAGCTGTAGAAAGCAATGAGGTCACCCCTCAGCCTCCTTTTCTCCAAACTAGACAAGCCCAAAGTCCCTAGGACTTAGCCACTCCTCATAGGACATGCCTTCCAGCCCTTTCACTAGCTTTGTTGTCCTCCTCTGGACGCATTCAGGGACCTTCACATTCTTCCTAAACTGCGGGGCCCAGAATTGCACGCACCACTCAGGGTGAGGCTGCACCACAGCTGAATACAGCGGGATGATCACCTCTTCTGACTGGCTGGTCATGCTTGTTTGATGCACCCCAGGACGTGGTTTGCCCTCTTGGCTGCCAGGGCACGCTGCTGACTCACACGGAGCCTGCTGACAACCAGCAACGCCAGATCCCTTTCTGCAGGAGGAACGGAATAGAAAAAATCTCATAGAAGCTACAACAACAAAGTTAGCAAAACAAGAGAGTACGAAACAGAAAACATCTTTATGCCACTGTACAAATCCATAGTTGTGCAAATCTTGAACACTGTGTAATTTTTGGCCCCTCATTTCCAAAAAAAGTTTTCATAAAACTTGGAAAAAGCATGGTGAAGAGAATGAAGGTGATCAGAGGTGTGGAATAGCTTCCAACAAAGAAAGATTGAATAAGCGAAGAGTTTTTGTCTTGCAAAGGAGAAAACTAAGGTGCTTACTATTGAGGGATAAAAGTGTGAAGGGCTGTTTTTTTCAACACAGGAATGGGGCCATCAAATCAAACCTAGTGTGAACCATAGAATCTTAGAATCATTTAGGTTGGAAAAGACCTTTCAGATCAACCCCATGCAATGCTACAGGCTGGGGAAGAGCGGCTGGAAAGCTGCCCAGCGGAAAAGGACCTGGGCGTGTTGGTTGACAGCTGGCTAAATATAAGCCAGCAGTGTGCCCAGCCAGCCAAGAAGGCCAATGGCATCCTAGCCTGTATCAGAAAGAGTGTGGCTAGCAGGAGCAGGGAAGTGATCGTCCCGCTGTACTCGGCACTGGTGAGGCCGCACCTTGAGTCCTGTGTTCAGTTTTGGGCCCCTCACTACAGGAAAGACCTTGAGGTGCTGGAGCGTGTCCAGAGAAGGGCAACGAAGCTGGTGAGGGGCCTGGAGCACAAGTCTTATGAGGAGCAGCTGAGGGAACTGGGGTTGTTTAGCCTGGAGAAAAGGAGGCTGAGGGGAGACCTTCTTGCTCTCTACAACTACCTGAAAGGAGGTTGGAGTGAGGCGGGTGCTGGTCTCTTCTGTCAGGTGGCTGGTGATAGAATGAGAGAAAATGGCCTCAAGTTGCTGCAGGGGAGGTTTAGGTTGGATATTAGGAAAAATATCTTTGCTGAAAGTGTTGTCAGGCATTGGCACAGGCTGCCCAGGGAAGTGGTTGAGTCACCATCCCCGGAGGTATTCAAAAAGCGTGTAGACAGGGCACTTCAGGACATGGTTTAGTGGGCATGGTTGATGGTTGGACTCGATGATCTTAAAGGTCTTTTCCAACCTAAATGATTCTATGATTCTATGATTGATTCTATGATCATTGAGTCCAACCATCAACTATGCCCACTAAACCATGTCCTGAAGTGCTATGTCTACTTGCTTTTTTAATATCTCCAGGGATGATGACTCAACCACTTTCCTGGGCAGCCTGTTCCAATGCCTGACAACCCTTTCAGTAAAGAACTTTTTCCTAATATCCAATAAACAAATCAAACAAAAGGAAATAATTCTTCATGCAAAAGATAGTAAATGTCTGAAATATCTCAGTAAAAGATGATACAGATGTAAAAATTTGTATATATTCAAAATAAAACGAGAATTATTTAGAAGAAAGATAACTAAAGGTTATACAATAGACAAACTACTCAGAAATCTGGACAGAAGTGATCTGTTTTCTCAGAAAAATGTAGAAGTTTTTGCCTTAATAAAGCAAACCTATGAAATTTATTTAGGTTTTCAGCCAAATATTAAAATATTTTTGTCACAAACCAAAATAACTCAAATGTGCAGACACAGTGTTTTAGATGAAGTCATAGTGCTTTGACAAAATTCATGATCTACTGTTGTTCTCATCCTCTGGGGTCCAAGCTTTTTAGCTGACCTGTCTCTTATGATCCACCACAAGACTTCTTCACAGAACAAGATAGTAATATGCTATGAGAAGTTACAGTCTTTCTATAACCTAGTTTTCAGAGAGGATTGCAAAAAAAAAAGGGTCAGCAATGTGTACTTCTTTTTAAAAATATATTTCCTTCAATTTTAGTTTTCTGAATTTTCTGCGGAAAATATTGATTTACATTGTTTAAGACCTTCTCAGAAAACAAGCCCTACCGCAGTAAGCTCAATCTCAAATATTGTGGCAACATGCAGAGCTCAGACTAAGTAAAATCTTAGCAAACCTATGTGAATTGCAAACGTGCTTCATTCTTTGGCTGTGGGAATAGCTATATTTTGTTGGAGACTGAGCTCACATGTCTTTTAAAGCTTTGATTTCAAATGGAAGTGAAAGCATTAATTTTAGGAGATTTGGTATTCTTCTACTGCTGCCCGCTGTGTTTTGTGGGATTTCCATGTGGTCATTGAGTGTACTCATTGTGAATACAACAGTGATTGCTTGTGTGTACCTACAACAAAGTCATGGGTTTAAGAGTATCTAGCCATCATGCTGTCCCCTTCATCAGTAATTTTGCAGGCTAAAACAAAGAAAAAGATGGCACAGGTACAGAATGGTCTAGAAATGAGTTGATGAATGCTGATGACGTTGCATAAGGAAAGGCTTTATCCTTCAGCTTGTTAGCTTGTTCTCTTCCTACCCCCCCCTTTTCTTTTTTTTCCATCTCCACTAGTACTTAGATATTTTATCTCCTTGTATTTTAAATGTGCTGGGGTTTGTATTCTGGGTCAAGTTTTTCCTCCTGCACAATTACAGCTATAGATACAGGATTAACATTCTGAACCATCAAAATAGTGTTCCTCCAAAACAGTCCCCTCCAGGATATTCCCCTCCAACATTTCTGATAATATTTTCTGAATGTGAAAACTGCTTTGTTATTTATTTTTGTATGTGGTGCTGCTTACTGTTCTGTTTTGCTTTCTGAGTTTTTTGCTTTCAGAAAAATAACCATTATTGTGCTTTACAGTTTCAAGTTTAGCCAGCAACACTTCTGACAGTTGAGGCAGGGGTCTTGTCAGTAAGACAGTCCTGCAGCTAGTTTTCATCTCATTTTTAGTGGTTGAGAGTCTGAAAATTACTTTCATGGTCTCATGAAACCAAGCAGTGAAATTGTTGTTTTTCTTTCTTAGTGGGTTTTATTTTCCCATACTGCAAGTTGTAGTAAAAGAAAAGAAATGAACAATTTCAACCTCACAGGCAAAAATTTTGTTTGCTCCCAGAATAGCCTATACTTGGGAAAAGCAAAAAATTTCGCAAGACTTAGGCCTGTCTGACTGCAACATGTGTCATAAGCAAATGACTAGAAGCCCTGAGTAAGTGGCAGTGACTCATGTTACCAGATGCTCTATCAATGCTGTTCTGATCCAAAACCTTCCTCTCCCTGGGGAGAGATTCTGAGTTGTTTGCCTTCTTTCACATGCTTCTTCCTTGCCATGGGTCTGCTTTCCTGTGTGCCACCAAGCACTGGAGTGCTGGATGATAGGTATTTGTGCCATGCAGTTCTCCAGTTTGTTGAGCGGTCACAGCAGTAAGGATGCTGCTGGTGGTACTCTAAGCCTGCTTGTCAACATTACAGTGTGATTAGGAGAGGACGATTTGCTGGAAGAAACAATTTCAGTGAGCTTGATGATCTCTAGCATGCTTGAAAAGAACTTTGCATGAAATCCAAGTAAGCAGTATGGACTTCTTGGGCAGGATTTGCAAGAAATTTGGGTATGATTTATGGGACTGCAGACAGAAGCTGTACCTACTACCCTTTCCCATTTCACCACAAGATAATAACTTCCCTGCCTGATTTGAGAGTATGGATTAGAACCCGACTTCCTCCCTCTCTTCCTTATTTTAGATTATTGCCTGATGGAAAAACTGGGTGCCCCTACTCTGACTTGGCCTGAGCGGGATTTCAGACCCTCCTCTCTCAAACTCTAGTTCTGCATCTCAACCCTCAGTTCAGAGGGTGTCTAGAACCAATGCCTTTGCCAGAACAAATTTGGTATGGAGCAGGTGAAATGTTTCATTTTCTACAAAACAACTTAGATGGTTTAAAAATTTAATTTTGCAAATTTTTTTTTTTTAATTTTACCTCTTCAATTTGGCATACAAACTGATGAACTGGTGATTTCCTCAGACCCCTGTTGCCAGGCTCTCTTCTCACATGGCAATTTCTGGATGTAGCTGTGATAATACTCTTAGTATTNTGTGCTCTTGGTTCAGGAACAAGCATGCTGGCTATGAAATTGCCAGAACTAGCTGTCTGATTGTGAAACTGCTGCAAGGTGCAACTGTGATGTCCACTGGCTGCATCAAAGTGGCGTTTGTACATGGAAGTGGAACAAAGCATTTTCTTTTTATTTTTAACTTTATCAACTGGAGCTAGCAAGGGTGGGGAGGTAAGTGTGTGCCTAAGAGAGAATTATTGGACAAAGGAGTCTATACTTTTCCCCCTTGCAGCAGCAAAACTTTCACAGAAAACCAAAGGAGTAGAAAAAGACATGACTGAAAACAAGAATTTTTTTACTAATAAAACTCCAAACATAGAAAACACAGCAGAGCATGTATGTATTTTATGACACTGCCTCAGAAAACGCAAACAAATTTTCAGTTCAATTGAATTTTAAGCCTGGATATTAATGATCGCAATAAAGTAAGGCTACAAGGGAAGTATACAAATAAATAAACATTTAACTGAATATTGGACAAAAGTGACATTTCAGTATTTCTGAGATATATCTGCAAAAGAAACTTCAGTGTGGTGCTCTGACTTTGAAAGTTTTTGTAGGAGTTGGAAATAATTGAATAATTGCTGCTATTCTGACCTGGGCATCTAACTTTTCTGCTCCTGCAGCATTTTATTCCCTGAAGGGTCAGAAGTATGTGTTCAAAAGTATACATTATGAGCATCCAGGTTGTAAGAAATATAGCTAGGATTGGGCTGGAGATGCATATCCTTACCTTTACCTGCAATGTGTGATTTTATGTGACCTCAGCCTTCTTATATCCCTAAAAAGGCAGTAACACAATTTGCAGGTTTGGCAATGCTTCCCTTTAAGGATTCTTATTTGACTAGAGCTTAAAAAAGTGGAGGGGTGCCCCAAAGTCCTCCAAATGTGACAAATTCAGGAGTAAATAGAAATGAGATGGTTTGTACTATTATTTCAGCTGTGTGTATCTGCTGCTGCTACTTCTGTTTTTGTTGTTTGGACTTTAGTAGATGTTTCTGCAGAACAGAAACAGGCACATAGAGTGTCTACCCTTTCGCTCCCAATACTGTTCATCCAAAGCAGAGAGACAGTATTTTTTCTTATAGGGTATTTGTACTTTTAAGAGCAGCAACGGGTGGAGATTTTTAAACCCTTTATATTAAAAGAGACAACCAGATCTGTGTTTTGGCCAGTGACATATTAACTCAGCTATGATAGTCCATGGATGGAGTGTACCACTATATCAACATTATACATAAATTTAGACTAGTTTGGGCTTTTTATTTTCTATTTGACTTTAGGAAGGTGGACTTGTTAACAAGATTTTTTTTTTTTTTCCGAGAAAAATAATGACAAAGCCCCAACTTTAAACTCAGGGTTGTGCTTTTTNACAGGTATGTGAACAAGCCTCTATATTGCTCTTCTGAGATTTATGTAGTTTCAATGTGCCACAGGCTCTACCTTCCTTCATAAGTAAAATAAATAATCTTCCATGATGTTAGGCAAATAAGCAACACCTAATAATGTAATAGTCCGGTCTTTGGTAGTGAAATTATATTTTTCATTTATTTTTTTATACTGTTTTTGAGAAGGAGAGAATTAACTTGTACATAACTGTGGAAATGTGATTAGAGGAAAACAGGAGGATCTGTTTACAAATGAATATCAGTAAAAATTCATTAAGGTAAATCAAGCAAATAGAATAAGCCAGGCATTAAATTAGTATTATGCAAGAGATCAATAAAGCAGAAAGAAAAAAGAATTATAGTTATGTAGCTGGTCAGGTCTTAGATTAAGTATGACTAACCAGAGAACTAAACTAAGAAAAGATGTAGTTATTTGTACAATTTTGCAAGCTACTGTGATTCTCATGAAGCAGAGATGCTGTGTCCTAAGAAAAAAATCAGCCTAATGGGAATATTGGGCTGAAACAGTGAATGGGCCGGGTACCTTCTTCTTAACTAATTCTTTTCTTACAGAAAAGATACTTGAGTAACACCTTGTGTCATATCAGGTGAAAGGATAAGAGGCAAAGCCACAAGTGCATGGAAGTCTATTTAACTCTGATCAAGAAAAACATCTTGGGGTTCACGTGTTTTTAAATACAATCTGAGTGAAAGAAAAATGTGTATGGGCCTGACTAGCTCTTCTACTGAATTACACTGGTAACTTACAGGTCTATACCAGGGTTATTTCATGTTACACATCCTGCATCTACCAAAGAGACCATAGCAGTCAGAAAACACGTGCCTATTCCCTGCAATGCCGTCACATCTTCTTAACGGGAATTGCGTTCCTACCTAATGAATGGGTTGAGAGAAAACTATTTAATGGTTGAAATCTTGTATAGAATATATACAATATATGCTTCACTAAATATCAAAGTCAGCCACCAAGACTGGGGCCTACATGGCAGCAGGGCCTATGCACATGCACACAGTAAGAAGGCAGCCCTTGCCACACAACAGTTTGTGACACAAATAAATGAGACCATCAGAAAATTGTATAAAAATGAAGGCAGAGATGCAATGAACTTTGAAAGTTTCAAAACCAAAACCAAGGCCATGTTAAAAATTCCTAATCTAGTGTCCCAATTACAGTATTGTTACTTGAATTTTTTTTTATGGTATCGTGGGAAAAGATTTCTAAAACTCAGCTAAACTGTAAAACTTGAGCCTTTTGCTAGTGCCCCCTCACATGCAGAGGACTATGGACTCTAACATGTAACTTTGGCCTGCATGGGCTCTTCTACAACTTCCTGAAGGACCTTGGGTGGTGCAGGTCCTGGCACTGCTTCCCTAAATACATCGAGGCAGGCTCACATCAGTATGACAATGTACTGATGGAGCTCCAAGAAAACTTCTGACAGCTTCTAACAAAATTCTGTACATTGCAACTGTGAGGAGGGTAATGTATCTTTGATCTAAATTGGTGGGATGAGTTTGGAAACCTCCTTCCAAAGAGTGCAAAAACATCATATGATGAAAGTCACAGCAACATAGTGCATGTTGCAGCAGGTCTTACCTATCTGCGACCAGCCAGGTCTTACTTGTATGCAGTGGCTGTTTATGGGGGACTTCTGACCATCGAGCTGTTTACTTAGGAGTTGATAAATGGGGCACTGCAGCTCCCTCTTCTGCATGTCTCCACCTTCTCCTCTTCTTCCCTGCTTGGTAGATCTGCATTCTACTACAGTAAGATAAAATGCCTGCAGACTTGCTCTCAAAATAAGACATTCTAAGTTAATTCCCATGATATAAATGCAGTTCCTTAGCTTTTCAGTGTTAAGGATGAATGTCACGATGGAAGATTTGGTTCAGTAATTACAGTCTGTTGAAGTCAGTGGGATTTCTGGTAGGGCAGAGTTACTGAGCTTATGTAAATGAGCGAGAATGAGTATACAGTTATTAAATGACTTTGTGCCTCTGACCAGTAAGGAAGAAAAACTGTTAGTAGCTATAAAGGTTTATAATTAACACTGATGGAAAGAAATGGAGCAAAGGGCAATCTAGGCTGAATGCTAGAAAAAATGCTTAATGGTAAGATCTATCAAACTCTAGAATTGCTCACTGACTAATGGAAGCAACTTTCAGTTATTACACTGGGCTGGACAAAGCACTGAAATATGTTTTAGGAGCTTATTCTGAAATAGTGAACTGGATAGTGACTTTTTAGAATATGTGAATAATTTTTTTTCTTTAAAATCTTGTTAACCAGGCTGTAGGCTTGGGCAGTAACTTCCCTTCTGCTTGAAGACTTTGTATTCTGAGTTGCAGGAGTAGGGAAATATATGTAACCTGGAAAATATAAGTCTGGGTATGTGACAGGTACAAATTTTCTAGTTCCCTTTAGAAAGTAAAAACAAACAGGGGCGTTCAGAATTTTCAGAAGAAATCTAAACTAAAACCTTTCATGTAGAATTGAGAAAGATGCAAGTTCATATACAGCATGGAAAATGTTAAAGTGGGAAGTGGGAGAATGGGAACAGGCTAGACAAAGTTGTGCTTAATTCCCTAACAGTTCATAGAATCACAGAATGGCTGAGGTTGGAAGGGCCTTCTGGAGGGCATCTGGTCCAACCCCCCTGCTCAAGCAGGGTCACCTAGAGCCCGTTGCCCAGGTCTGTGTCCAGACAGCTTTTGAGTATCTCCAGGGATGGAGACTCCACAACCTCTCTGAGCAACCTGTGCCAGTGCTTGGTCACCCTCATAGTCAAAAAGTGTTTCCTGATGTTCAGAGGGAAACTCCTGTGTTTCAGTTTGTGCCCATTGCCTCTGGTCCTGGCACTGGGCACCACTGAGAAGAGCATGGCTCCATCCTCTATGAACCCTCCTTCCAGATATTTCCATACATCAATGAGATCCTCCCTGGGCCTTCTCTCCTCTTGACTAAACAGTCCCAAATCTATCAGCCTTCCCTCATAGGTTCCCATAGGTCATAGATGCCCATAAGACCTCTCTTTCTCTGAAAACAAGAATAAAAAGAAGGCAAACAAATTAGGGAGTGATTTCTGCATTCTGCTGCTCTTGGGCTGAGGCCCAGGAAGCACTAATATTACTTAGCTATGTACTATTCTGTGTATGCATATGATGCTAATGAGTCCTCTTAGTAAAATTTGTTAGGCACTTTTCTTTCAAGTACTTCACATCTAGTATATGACACAGCTTGGTGGCAGCTTATGTGATAGTAAATGCATTGACCATGAGATTTCCCAATGCAGGTCAGACACAACATGACCAGAGATGGATGAGGTCAGCGCCAGCAACCTCCCAGGTTGCACAGCATCATGGGCCACGAAAAGAGCCAAGGGCACCACACTGCAAGTCAGTGGAGAGCTGATGGAGGAGCAGGGAGTGGGAAACAGTTGTTTTGCAATGGTTGTGTGAGGCTTGATAGTTTTGGAAATGATGTTTGAAACATTGGATCTGAATGTGATTTTGACTGTTACCATAGTACAAGGTCAGTATTAATGTTTATACTCTGGAGACTCCAAAATCTGTATGATAATGACTTGCAAGAGTGACAGTACCAGCAGATACATTGTGCTGGTATGGTAGATAAAAGAAATGTAACACAGATGTTTATGTATAAACAGTCATAAATTGCAACTAATCTATTGTACATGTGTCAGAAAAAATAGCCAATGCTGCATTCTGAGAAACATACCGTGTCTTAATTCCAGTGGCTTAAATAATGTTAACTCATGATGTATTCTCCTTCATGGTAAGTAAAAGGAATGTTGTGGATACAACAATTCGTTGTTAGTGAAGTAAAAGCCCCTGTGGTTATTAAAAGTGTACAGTGTGTGACTGAGGATTGCTCCTGGTGTGGTGAAGTAAAGCTCTTCTCTGAACCCCGTTCTGTGGTAAACGAACACACAGTTCTCTGTGGGGTTGGAAGCAAATATCAGAAAGACAGGATTGGGTTTCTGTTGGCAGGGAGCTGAATGAGGTGGACTCGTTTCACTTTCTTGAGTCTTCTTTAATTCAGAACATGTTCTTTTGTTTCAATACCGATCTCCAGATAACGCTTGAGCAATGGAGAAGGGGTGAAGGGAGGCACCCCTTGTTGAGGAGCATGCAGTGCTGTGCTGTTGCCATGCGACCCGCAGCACGAGCACTGTGATAATCCGCCTGCCTCTTCAGGCATGCTGATCTGGGCATGGAATGGGGAGGGTAGGAACAGGCTCTGAAACAAACAACTGTAATTAACATTATGCAGTAATTAGCAAATAGTGTTATTCGAGCTGGCTGGAATGTTTTAGGGAAACTCTGGGCATGTCCTACCTGTATGTCGGAAGGTCATAAAAATCCTTTGGTGCTCAGGGCGCCAGCCTCACTTTCACAAGTCAGAGAAAAATTACTAAACGGGGATCATTGGAAGTCTGGAAGCTGAAATATTTTTGCTACATTAAGGGGAAAAAGGCTATATCTGTGTGTCAGGCAGCTGGTCAAATTCAGTATATCTGTTCCCCTTCACTGGATAGAATCTAAAACTCACTGAAAAACTTCGGAGTAAGTATGTTGTTGCCGCATGAATTTTTGGCTTTTGGATGCTGTTTAATTAAATGGCCAAAACCTGCAGAATTTATTTATTTATTTATTTATTTATTTAATCCCAACTTCTGTGGCCAGGAGAGAATTTCTTGGGAAGAGGTTGTTAACTTTGCAGCTGAGTTTTCAAACTACTCATTTGATTTGTGGGAAGGTGAGAAAATGTAGATGGCACATGGATTTCGTATCTTATCTCTGTGAGTGATGGAGTGAAGCTTGAGAAGGATGACTGAAAAAGCTGAACTTGTAGGTCTGAAGTCTGAGTCATGCAATCATGTGTAACTCAGTCTCTTAAAACATTGCAAAATACTATTTAGCCCACCTTAAAAAATAGACTGATAATATCTGTACCTTCTCTTTTATGATTACTGCTTAAATTGAGAGCGTTCACCATTCCTTTCTTAAATGGTGGCAAAAAGAAAAACAAGGGGTTGGGCTAAAAAATCTGCTACTGACCTAAGAGAAAGGATCCTAGAAAAAACTTTTAGAAGTAGCAGTTCAGTCCAGTCTCTACATAGACACATTTGTGTTTATGTCTGATGGAGAGGCCTTACGTACATACTTTGTCTTTACCATAATTATCAATAGAAAAATTAAGTGCCAGAGAAATATATTGAGGGAGTTAGTAAACAAGAATTTCACAGTAATATTTTTATATATAATGCATAGATAAATACTTATTTGAGAATAAATATGCATAAACAGTTCCACATATAAGCTCTGATTTACTATTCGTAATAAATAAAAGAACTTGACAATAAGTCAAACAGAATAAAATTTTTCAGTATCGATGACAGATGATTTTTAGCTTATGGTGATATAAAATATCAAAACATGACTTTGATCTCTTGTACCTAACATATAGTTGCAAAGATTTAATGTTGCTGAACAGTTTGCTTGGATGCCTTTCCAATGATTCGCAAAGCCTTAAGGATTTCACAGTGATTAACTCTTAACATATGCTTTTTTCAAAGGCCAGTTTTGCCAGGCCATCAGTGTACATGCAGATTAAACTGGCAAGTGTGAGCAAACTTTCAGAATCCAGTAAAGTAGATGGTAATTGCTTGTTACTACTTTTGGTTATCTTGTAATAGGAAAGTTACAAAATAAGGAGGATAGACAGGTAATAAATGAAATTCCCATTTGAAATGACAGCTGGAGCAGCAGAAAATTCTTCTGTTGTCACGGGTTGTTGCTACCAGTTATTTTACATATAAATTGTTTCACTCATCTCTGGTTGGCAAGTTTTCTTGGCACCAGCAATATTTACAGTGGCTAATTCTCTAAGCGAATGCTGAGAAATACTTTCCTCTCTAACTGCTTATGAATGACTTGCACTTGGCACCAGAAAAAAGGCAGATTTCTAAATACACATTAGAGGTTTTGGGCCCTGGAAATGGACAGAAACAGGCAGGAATGAATAAATACACCAACACTTAGTTGGTAAGGAAGATAGTTAGAGAAACCCTCTTTCTGCAGCATCTGATTATCCAACAAGATGATAATAAGAGTCTTGCTGCTCTGACCATAGACAATGGAGTGAAGCAAAATAGATACTGGTTTGCAGGAAAACGTGAAGTATCTGTCATAGTAGACTTCAAACTAGGGTCAGGAAGTCATGAATCCAAAAATGTGCTTTATTACTATTGAGTGTAGCTCAATTAAAACCAGCACACATAATCTCATATATGTATTTGTATGTAGCATATATTTACTATTTATGAATAGGTTGGTGTATAATCTCCCGCCCTGCCCTTGCCCTGAGATCTCAATCTCTCTATGCCAGGAGGGAAAGAACATTTTGCTCTCAGAAGGTTGATGAACTGCTTATATCTGGTTATAGATAGCTTCACTTAGCCAATAATGTTTTCTAAATTTATGGGTATGTGAGGAAGTTTCCCTCAGGAAAAAGCTAATTTAAAAGTCCTGACTGATTTCTGTTCTCAGCAATCTTGAAGTAGGTGCTGGGAAAAGGGACAAATCTGAAAAAAAACCAGGGAGAATTTTAGGCTTAGAATTTACCTGTGTCCTCCGACTGCAGTAGCCTTCTAGTGTATCAGACCTAAGGTTAAAAGTAGACACACAGCTGAACTTGTAGTTAGATGACAAGAAAGGAGAGATCTTACACTGAGACTGATGAACGCTTGCAGCTTTTTTTATTTCTGTGAACCCATTCATAAAACCTTTCTAACTCTCTTGCCTACTTCTGGACTGTGAAAGCGAATTGCTAATATTTACTTATCCTGTGTTCTTCGCTAACACTAAAGCATGTGGATAACTCTACTCAATACAACTTCTAAGGCACAAAACAGCTAGGGGAAATCAATAAATGCATCAGGGAAATACATCCTAGAAAGAAGAAACAGCACCACCATGAATATAAATGACTCAATAAGAAAGAAGACAGTGAGTAAATGCTGAGAGTCTAAATAAACAGGAGGTGAGTTATATCTCATTAAAGAGCAGGTGTAGGAGTACTTGGAAACACTGTGAATATGCACATATTGACCATCTGAGACAATATACACTTCCCATGATACTGGTAAACAAAATTCATTAGCATTAAAATGTCATTGAATAGGGAAAGTAGCAGATGACCAAGACTTTTTTGACTACGGATATATACTTACAGCATTTCTTTTGTGTGTATTTGTTCACCAAAAGGACAAAGTGTGGCTGTGGCAGCTTTTTATTCTTCTGCATTTCTGTCACTTTTTCTTCATCATGACATGAGGGAGAGAAGGATCTGTAAGAAAGGCCAGTAAAGATGACCAAAATAAAATTTTGCTCTGCGTCATTGCTCATTCCCATGTTCTAGGAAAAAAAAAAAGGTTCTTCATTTTATAAATGCTGTAGGTATTTTTTTGTAGAACTTTATGAATATTGGCCTATAACTTAGCTATTAAAGGGAGTGGATAACTCCTACTGATAAATCTTCTTTAGATGTTTAATGCTTGTGGATGTGGAAAGAACAAATAAAACGCACCATAAAGGTTTCCCAAATTTAAATTCCAGGATGAATAGTAAAATTAGAATAAGACAGATGTCAGGCCATGTTTAGAGCTACATATCTTAAGGATGTAATAAACTTAGTTCAAAGTTGTAAACTTTGTTTTGGCTCAGCAAAATATATTGCCGAATGTAAGGAATTTGCCACATCTCAAGAACATTTACAGGGCTGGCTTTTTTATTTCTATAGGTGTTTTTTCTGTGAATATAAAAGTGGAGAATTTTAAGACACTGGTTCTAGAAAAAAAAAAAAAGGTTTAGCAGACTAAAGGAGAACTCTTTCTTAGATGATGCTAATAAATAAAGTATGACAGTAATTCTTTCCTTGTAGGACCACAGCAGCTTTCCTGGGGTAACCAGAAGGTGGAGAAGGCAGGTCACTAACTCTGAAGAAACCTTTGTTGTGTGAAGGAATCAACCAACAGAGAAGGAAGATTTCCCAAAGCTCTTCCTTGGAGACAATACGGAAGAAAACGTGAGCAATGCAGGAAATTGAAATGCTGGCCTCCAAGATTTCCATGCTACCTATGCTATCTATCAAGGAAAACGGAAGATTTCTAAATCCTTTGGAAAGTTTGTTCCTTTCCAACTATGTGTACACATGTATGCTGAGACAGAAAATATGACACTTGGAAATACAGTAGCAAGGAGTAAAGGAGGAAATAGAATGAAAATAGCAATAAAGAAGATAGATATATGTAACAAAAAGATAGGATGCCAAGGCTAGTGGACATAATAAGGAAATAACTGACTGGTGTATTTTAGTAATTTCATAATGTTATCACCTGTGTTAGAAGAGTATCTTTTAAGGGTGTAACAGACTGAAATACTGCCTTTTTTTCCCCTTGTAATCTTCAGAATAAGGGTTAGCAAACTCTCTATGCTCTTTCTCTCTGTCTCTCAGATTGACTTTGTGCAGTCTGATTTCTCCTGAACAATTTTCTATGTGTCCTAACAAATATGAGGACATCAAGACACTGTGAGTAACAAGCTTCTGTATGAAATGCCCAGAGAAGTCCTACCAGACCTAAAATACATGAAGGGAAAAATCTGAATTAGTGGATTACTCCTGCATGAAGGGTAAAACTTACAAGAACACAAGCTAATGTTTACTGTGTGCTTTTACAGGGATACACAGGAGCAAATCTTCCATTCACACTGGGACCCAGCCTTGGCGGAAAGTGAGTGATGTATACAGAGCTGACTGTAGCCCAGACTGGAACATTAGCATCTGCTTGATGTCGCAAATTAATCTTAAACTAATCAGTCTTCATCTTGAAAAAGCAGATGTGTCTGAACTAAAATTAATGTAATACATTGATTGCAGATTAAATAATAGGAAATTGTTTAGACAGCCATACATAAATAGTCAGATGAAAGGTATGTATTTCCGTGCAACCACTATGAAGACAATTAAAGATAGGTGTGACTGCTACAAAACAGAAGAAAGCTTTTGATTCACTTTACCATTGACCCTAAAAAGTTGTTACTTTTGGTGATGTGGAGGTATATTTATGAACAAACCTGCTTATGGTTTCTGATGACCATTTATTTTTTCAATAACAAGTCCAGCATTTTACTTTTATTTATAGAGATGTGCATCACAACTTCTTAAAGTTCTGTCAATTTTATCCAAATCACTTTTCATTATTTTCTTACTAGAGGAAGTTTGTTTCAGTTACAGATATTATATGCGGTAGCTAGTAGCTATTTATTCTTGGATATATTGTGTTTGGATTGAGAACCAAATGGAGATCTTGCTTCTGTTGTTAATTTTTAACCCTGTTATTTTAATACAGGATAGTTGTTTTCAGCTATATCCATATCTTTTTTTCTCTTCTAGTCCTGGTTTTGAGCCTATCAAAATTAAACACTTTAAATGCTTAAGGCAAACATACTGAATTTGGAAGTAAAATAGAAACCTTGCTAACTCCCAGCTATTGTGAATTACTACTAAGCATCACTGACACTTTCATCTTTGATCAGATAACAGAAGTATAAACATACATGAAGCCAAAGTCTAATCCCAAAAAACCCCAAAGTGTTGATGATTCCATGTGATGTGCCAAGAAACGAATCTTGAAAAGGCTACACCTTGAGATACTGGCCATACCCTTTCATACCAGTATGGAATCACAGCCACAGAATCAAAGAACAGCTGAGGTTGCAAGGCACTTCTGGAGGTCATCTAGTCCATCCTCCTGCTCAGATAGGGTCAACTCAAGCAGATTGCCCAGGACTGTGTTCAACTGAGTTTTGAATATCTCAAAAAATGGGCAACATGTTCCAGTGCTTGATCATCATGTCCTGGTTTTGGCTGGGATAGAGTTAATTTTCTTTCTAGCAGCTGGAATAGTGTTATGTTTTGGGTTCAGTATGAGAACAATGTTGATAATGCACTGATGTTTTCAGTTGTTGCTAAGTAGTGTTTATACTAATTCAAGGATTTTTCAGCTTCCCATGCCCAGCCAGCAGGAAGGCTGGAGGGGCACAAGGAGTTGGGAGGGGACACAGCCAGGGCAGCTGACCCAAAGTGGCCAAAGGGGTATTCCATACCATGTGACGTCATGTTTAGTATATAAACTGGGGGGAGCTAGCAGGCAGGGGATCACTCCTTGGGAACTAACTGGGCATTGGTCAGCAAGTGGTGAGCAATTGCATTGTGCATCACTTGTTTTGTATATTCCAATCCTTTTATTATTATTATTATTGTCATTTTATTATTGTTATTATCATTACTATTTTATTCCTTTCTTTCCTGTTAAACTGCTCTTATCTCAATCCATGAATTTTACTTTTTTTTTTTATTGTCTCCCCCATCCCACTGGGTGGGAAATTGAACGAGCAGCTGTGTAGTGCTTAGTTGCCATCTGGGGCTAAACCACAACACATTCTTACCTTAAATTTTTTTTTTTCATTATGTTTAAGCAGAATTTCTTGTGTTTCAGTTTGTGCCTATTGCCTCTTCTCCTTTTACTGGGTGTCACTGTGAAGAGACTGGCCCTGTCTTCTTTACTCCCTCCCATCAGGCATTTATATGCAAAGTTAAGGTCTTCCTGAACCTTCTTTTCCCCATTCTAAACTGTCCAAGCTCTCTCAGCATTGTATGACACTATCTATCTGCTGCGAGGACACATACCTGGCTTATGTTCCACCTGGTGTCCACCAGGTCTTTTTCTGCCAAACTACTTTCCAGCCTGTTGGCTCCCAGCCTGTGCTGGTGTTATTCCTACCCAGAGGCAGGACATTGCCCTTCTCTTTGTTGAACTTCATAAGGTTCTTGGCAGCCCATTTCTCCAGTCTGTTGAGGTCTGTCTGAAAGGCAGCACAGCCCACTGGTCCATCAACCACTCCTCCAAGTTTTGTATCAATCAGCAGACTCAGTAAGGGTGCACCCTGTCCCATCACCTAGATCATTAACGAACAGTATGGAATCCAGTATTGACCCTTGTAGGCATCGTATACCTGTAGTAGGCATTGTATATATGTGGGGTCATGAGGTTGCTCTCCTTCATGAATTAGTGACTCTGAATCTACTGCTTTTCTCATACTTTCTGTTGTATTCAAGAAGTAAGGCAAAGATACAAACACCTTGCTTTGTCTTGTTAGTGTATTCTATGACAGGAGACTGGTACTGTGGGAATAGGAGTGCTCAGCAGAGCTACCAAGAATAATGGAGAAGAAATTGGATTTTTTTTCTTGATCTTTTCCTTTTCCCTTGTATGGGTTCTAAAATATCCTTTCTGCTCCTAGGCACTGTTGACAATACACACAATATATACACAATACAACACAATGTCCACAATACACACAATACCATATGAGTACTGTCAAAACTGAATCCTAATCGATAGTGACAATCCAGCTAGGCAGGGAACTTCACCTGGCAATCTTTCCAGAGTTTCTGAAGTTCCTATTGATGATTTACACATCAGGACATGAAAGAAAAATTTCAGACCTCCTTTTTTAACCTGGAGACAACATCCTAACCATGGCAGATGATGAATCAGTTATATTTATGCCCCTTATACAACGTTACCTACCTGGCAGATCAGGAAGCTGAAATCAACCATGAACATCACCATTTGGTGAAGCTGAATGAAGTATAGCATAATTATTGTTCAACTCCCTTTGTCTGAGCAGGTAATTGTTGTTATCTGAACAAATGGGAAACCTGGTATATATAATATTCAGTTATCTTTTGAGTTATTTTTAAACAGATACTTTAAGTTCAACAGTGAAGCAGTTTAATGAATGCATGTGCTCCTGCCTAATGCAGAGTCATCCTTAATCTAGGTTAAAAATGTACTTTTGTGAAAATACTTTAAAATTTTCTTAAATAATGGATTAGAGGATGTAAGAATATGTGCATCTGTAAAATACTAGAAGCTGATTTGAATATCTCATCCTAAACATTGATAAAAGGGGATGATTTTTCTCTTACAAAAGGATGACTTTTTCCTTTCTACCTTATCTTCTTACTCTTCTTTGATTAAACACTCTCAAGTTTGTAAATCATATAATTTAAAAAAAAAAGTATAAAATATTTACAAAAATAATGTACTAAATTTCTAAACCAGGCAGGTGGTTCCGCATCAAGATGCCTGTATTTCTGACATCTGTAAGGCAGCCTGTGCATGAGACATGCTATTTTGCTGCTTCCCCTTCATTCTTCACTACTTTCTCTCTTACAGTAGACATTTTTCCTGTGATCAGCTGACAGAAGACTGTCCAGCTTACCGTTAGTCTTGTCTGAAACAACTTTTTTGTGCTTTGATTTGAGGGAAAGCTGGGCAACAGAATCAACATCCAGGTTTATATCAGCTAGTCACAAATTCATTATAGATGCTAATCCCGAAAAGATAATCAGACAGCATTAATTCAAAATTATTTTTTTCACTAGTTAATCCTCTCCTCCCTTTTTCACCTTGACTACTACTAGTGCTTTATTTTGACTGCACTACTAATTGCACTTGATTCTCCTGAATGGATTTTTTTTTAAAGGCTGTTACTATTTCTGTTTGCTTTTAATTCCAATGCAAACTGCTTTATCAGTTTTCCTCCTATTGTTTTTCAATCTGTTTTTTCAATTTTTGAGTACAGCTGTGGACCTTCAGTAGTGAACTGAAGGCTCTTAGCAGCAGGCTTAATATTTGTAATAGTCTTTCAGAGACTCTTTGGAAGTGGTGTGTGGAGCTGGTGGCCATCTCGAAATCACGGGATCTGATCAATTGTCTTGCCTAGGCTTGAATGATGGGGCATGTAGAGCAAATGTGTATTTTGCTTAATCTCTTCAAATAACAAGCTGTACTTTGACATGATCATCTGGTATTTAAAGGGTATACAAGCACAAGAATAGCCACCAGCTATAGTTTTAATGTGACTTGCTGGTTAGACACCTCCTCTTCTGAGGATGGAGATAATCACATCCAGCCTTGCTGTCTCCTTTCCTGAGGATG